>LR738714.1:738752633-738793445 GCA_902687465.1 Secale cereale | reverse complement strand
GGGGGGGGGGGTATGAATCATAGAGAAGTTGGAATACAGTAGGTTTAATACCGTTGTAAACAAATAATGAGTTCATTACAGTACCTTTGAGTGGTTTTTTTTCTTATGCTAACGGAGCTCACGAGATTTTCTGTTAAGTTTTGTGTTGTGAAGTTTTCAAGTTTTGAGTAAGGATTTGATGGACTATTGTCGGGGAAACTAATCGCCCACGAACACCTATGGGACCGGAGCCCCTTTTTGGTACGGCAAGGGAGCGGAGGGTGCACGAAGAGCGGATCGAGGCGAGCACGCGAGCAGTTTACCCAGGTTCGGGCCGCACGGATGCGTAAAACCCTACTCCTGCCTCAGTTTGTATTGAGTTCTTGGCTCGGGAGCAAGAAGAGCTACGGTACTGGTTGCTAGCTACACCGAGCATGAGAGTGATCGAAGATCAGAACCCCCTCACCGTCGCCGGGGTCACCGACAGGTGGCAACGTAGGTGAGGGTAAAAACGTAAAAATGGTGGTAGTTGTAACAGTGTATGTACAGTGTTCTGTACCTAACCCTGACGGTGGGGGACAAGGGCATTGAATGCCCGTCACCGTCGCCCCAAACAGTGCAAAAAGCGTCCGTCCGGGCGTCTCCATTCGCCACGACAGTAGCCTCGTCATCGTGGCTTGCCACCATGTCCTCCAGGCTGCACAGCCTTCCGCCACGTGCCCCTGGAAGGGCCCCAGGGCGACACGTGGCTGATGTCTACACACGCTTCTACTCTTGTAGACTATGTTGAGCCTCCAAGCGCAGAGGTTTGTAGGACAGCAGCAATTTCCCTCAAGTGGATGACCTAAGGTTTATCGAACTCAGGGAAGTAGAGGTTGAAGATGGTCTCTCTCAAGCAACCCTGCAACTAAGATACAAGAAGTCTCTTGTGTCCCCAACACACCTAATACACTTGTTAGATGTATAGGTTGTCGGTGTACTAAGATAGGGGTACCTTAGTACCCCAACTTGTGCACGGGCAGTAGCAGCTCCCCGCGGCAGGGTTTACCACGCGCTTGCCGGAGACCTTTCCGGTCCTTATTAAGCCATTCAAGAACAAAGTATACAAGTCAGAAGATCAAGGCCCCGGCAAGTGGAGCTTGCCGGGAAGGCCGTCCCAGGCTCAAGATTACCACATTAACACAAGGCCCTGGCAAGAGGAGCTTGCCAGGAAGACCGGAAGACAGCATCTCAGAAGACATACCTCGGCGCATCATGCGCCCCGGCAGGGCCCGGGAAGCGACAAGCTTCCGGTCCCGGCAAGATCAAGACCCCGGCAAGGTGCTTGCCGGGGGAAGCCTGCGCTGTGTGCCCGCGCTCCAGCTCATCGGCCCACGCGTCACCCTGGGGCCCTTCCAGGGACGCGTGGCGGATGGCTGTGCAGCCTGGGGGACACAGTGGCACGCCACGGTGACGAGGCTACCGCCGTGGCGAAAGGAGACGCATGGACGGGTGCTTTTGGGGTCGACGGTGACGGGCATTTAATGCCCTTGTCCCCCACTGTCAAAGTTAGGTGAAGACCACTGTTCATCCACTGTTCATGCACTGTTCCCGCACTATTACAACTACCACCAAAGTTACATTTTTACCCTCCTCTACGTTGACACCTGTCGGTGACCCCTTGGGCTATAAAAGGAGGCCCATGCACAACGTAGAAAGGGTTCGGAACCTAGACAACTCTCTTGCTCGGTGTAGCTAGCTTTTCAAGCTCCCGAGCCCAAGAACTCAATACAATCCAAGCAGGAGTAGGGTTTTACGCGTCCGCGCGGCCCGAACCTGGGTAAACTGCCCGCGTGCTCTCCTCGATCTGCTCTTCGTGCTCCCTCCGCTCCCTTACCGCAACGTAGAAGGGGCTCCGGTCCCATAGGTGTTCGTGGTGGGCAGTTTCCCCCGACATCTTTGGCGCGCCAGGTAGGGGGCGTCGAGGTTGTGCGAACCTGATCCGGCGCTCACGCGGGCGCATTCTTCATCAACCTCTCCAGCTACATCAACTTCATCAGCAACGACATGGCCCCGAAGAAGAAAGTTTCGGAGGTCGCAGGCCCGTCTGCGTCTGTTCCACCGCCACCAGAACCAACGGTGGGTGGAGGAGACGCCGGCGGAAGGGTGGTTGCCGGCGAGGAAACTCGCGGTGCCACCAAATCCAAGGACAAGACGGACGACCAAGCCTCGGTGTCCGTAGATGCGCCACGTCCATCTCAGCAGACGACAGGCCAGCAGCGCCGTGGTACAGGAGGTACCATCCGCTTGCTGGGCCAAGGACAAACCGGAGGATCGCGGGATGCTCAAGGCCATCGCCCTGGCACGAGCAAGGCGCGGTCGCCGGGACGGGAAACTGCTCCTTCTAACCCAGTTAGGAGTCCGAGCATATCCCGCTCCTCGCACCGCTCGCCCCCGCTCCCCTCCTCTCCAGCGGAAGCTCTCGCAAGAGCGCAACTGCTCCTCGATTTCCCTCCAGCGGCAGACAAGGCCGAAGACTGGAGGGCAACGATTCAGAGCCTCATCGCCTTCGCCAACAACGACACGCCGCAGCAGCCGGCGACCTCGCGGCCACGGCAAGTCGACCAGACGAAGGCCGACGGCGACAAGACCGCCGGGGGTGCAACCACCGTGCACTCCCCGCCGCGGAAGCAGAAGACGCCACCCCGCCGGATTAACGTCGACGACGACTCCACGACGTCGTCGGATCCACGGGCTCGTCGGGACCAACGCCAAGTCCTTGACGATCGGCGGCAAGAAGACGCTCGGACGACAATCGAGCGCCGACGAGATGCCCGGCGCCAGTCGGATCAGCGCGCTGGGATCGCTGTCGACACGCACGCGCCTGGCGAACCAGGCGACTTGCCGTACGCGGCAGGTTGCCCTGCGTTCACCCGTGAGCTGCGGCGCGTCCAGTGGCCCAGCATGAAAAATTTCAAGCCCGACGTACCCGAGAAGTACGACGGCAAGACGCACCCCTCGGAGTTCCTCAGCATCTACACCATCACGGTGTAGGCTGCCGGGGGGCGCGACGAGAAGATATTGGCAAATTACTTCCCGCTGGTGCTTAAGCCGAACGTTCGTTCGTGGCTTATGCACTTGCCGGAAGGCTCCATTTCTTCTTGGGCAGATTTGTGCCATCAGTTTGTTGGCGCCTTCACGGGCGGCCACAAACCCCACGGCCAGGAGAGTGATCTCCACATCTTGCCCCAGAAGGAAGGAGAATCCCTGCGCAAGTACATTCAACGGTTCAGCCGCGTGCAGCACAACATTCCCAACGTTCACCCCGCCGCGGTTATCATCGCGTTCCACCAGAACGTGCGTAACCGCCGCATGCGGGAGGAGATGGCCATGACCAAGATACGGGATGTCAGCGAACTCTACGCTCTGGCTGACAAGTGCGCGCGCGCCGAAGAGGGGAGGAGACTCCCCGGGGAGGATACTGGCGCAGGGGGAAGCGACAGCGAGGACGCCGCCCCGGCAAAGAAGAGCCGGCGGCGGAACAATAGAAAGAAGAAGAGCAAGGAAGTGCTGGTCGTCGAGCAGTCCGGCAAGGAGGCTCCCGCCAAGAAGGTACAGGCTGGCGGCTCCGGCAAGGAGCCTGCCCCTGTAGCGGTAGCCGACAAGCCAGACGGCTCCGACAAGCAATATTGCAAGATCCACCGCACCAAGGGTCATAACCTTTCGAACTGCAAACGAGTCGAGTACCTCGTAGAACAGCAGAAAGCTGAATACGAGCGTCGCGACAAGGAGAAGGCCCAAGGTGGCGGAGGAGAGCCAAGCAAGAAGCGGCCATTCAATGGCCGGGGAGGACGCCGCGGCAAGGCCAAGCAGCGGCAAGGAGATCGACCTCCCCGGGGCCGCGACAAGAATGAAGAAGAAGACGACGACGACGCCATGGAGGAAGGCGATAACAGCGAGCAGGAGTTCCAGAAGGCCACAGAAGTCCTGTGTGTCGACGGAGGCGCCTCTCTGCATACTTCCCACCGCCAACTCAAGCAGTGGGTGCGGGAAGTAAACGCAGCTGAGCCGCCCGTTGAGTCACGCAGGCTCCTGAAGTGGTCCAGCACGCCCATCATTTTTGATCTTGAGGATCACCCGGACCGCACCACTGCGGTCGGGTGCTTGCCGATGTTGGTCTCACCAACAATCCGCAACCTCAAGGTCACCAAAATGTTGGTTGACGGCGGGGCTGGCCTGAACTTGATCTCCTCAGCTGTGGTCAAGAAACTCCAGATCCCAGACGGCGAGCTACAAGAAACCGGGTCGTTCCAAGGAATAAACCCGGGAAGGAGCAAGCCCAAGGGGAAGATCACTCTGCCAGTGACCTTTGGCGGGGAACTTAATTTCAGGACGGAGAGGATAACCTTTGACGTGGCCGATATTCCATTGCCATACAATGGGATACTTGGACGTCCTGCCCTCGCAAAGTTCATGGCAGCTTCCCACTACGCCTACAACGTACTCAAGATGCCGGGGCCGATAAGCGTCATCTCTGTCCACGGCGACAAGAAGGACGTGCTTATCTGCGCCGACAAGATATACCGGGATGCAGCAGCCGCAGCGGAGAGCAACACACTTGCCGCTGAAGCTCCCGGGGGGAAGAAGACCAAGACCAAGTCCGACAAGTGCTCTGGGGCCCACTCCGGCTAACGCACCTCTTCGTAGTGCTGCGCTGCCGTCAAGGACGTTCCATCGAGCTCCACCGGCAAGTGCAAGAAGGGGATGGCCGCTCCACCGGCAACCAAGAAGGTGTCCGCCAAGGAGGACGGCACTGGTGGTACCTTCACCATCAGTGCTACACTTGACAACAAATAGGAAAGCGCGCTCGTTGCCTTCCTGCGGGCGAATGTCGATGTGTTTGCGTGGCAACCATCTGACATCCCCGGCGTTCCCAGGAAGGTAATTGAGCACAAGCTTGCTGTTTGTCCTCATGCGCGGCCCGTCAAGCAGAAGGTCAGGAAGCAAGCCGTGGAGCGCCAAGAATTCATCGCCGAAGAGATCAAGAAGCTAGAAGCAGCAGGCCTGGTTAGAGGCGTGATCCATCCAACGTGGTTGGCCAATCCAGTTGTCGTACGCAAGGCCAATGGGAAATGGAGACTCTGTATAGACTTCACCGATGTGAATAAAGCATGCCCTAAGGATCCATTTCCCTTGCCACGTATTGACCAGATTGTTGACTCCACCGCCGGATGTGAGCTACTTTCCTTCCTTCTTGCCACGTATTGACCAGATTGTTGACTCCACCGCCGGATGTGAGCTACTTTCCTTCCTTGATGCATACTCAGGTTACCACCAGATTTTCATGGCCAAGGAAGATGAAGAGAAGACTGCATTTATCACTCCATGCGGCACATATTGCTTCATACGCATGCCTTTTGGATTGAAGAATGCAGGCTCAACATTTGCAAGGGTGGTGCACACTACTTTTGAGCCACAGATACACAGAAATGTGGAAGCCTACATGGATGATATAGTGGTCAAGAGCAAGAGCAAAGATACCCTGATCCAAGACTTGGAAGAAACATTTGCAAATCTGCGCAAGATCCAGCTCAAGTTGAACCCCGAGAAGTGCGTCTTCGGAGTCCCCTCCGGCAAGCTTCTCGGGTTCTTCGTGTCTCAGAGGGGGATTGAAGCCAATCCCGACAAGATAAAAGCCATCGAGCAGATCGAAGCCCCGAAGCGCGTCAAGGATGTCAGGAGACTTGCAGGTTGTGTAGCTGCCCTCAGTAGGTTCATTTCAAAGTCTGCAGAGCGCGCCCTGCCTTTCTTCAAAATCTTGAAGAAGGCAGGTCCTATGAAATGGACTCCGGAAGCGGAGGCAGCGCTGCAAGACTTGAAAGGATACCTATTCTCCACTCCAATACTTGTCGCACCTAGGCCACAAGAGAAGTTGCTGCTATACCTAGCAGCCACCAATCAAGTGGTTAGTGCTGCGTTAGTAGCGGAGAGGGAGGCAGATGAGGAGTCTACACCACCGACAAGCGAATCCAGCGATAAGCAGGGGGCTTCCTCGACAAGCTCTGGCCCCGACAAGGACAACTCTGCGCAGGAACAAGGAGAAGTGCGGAAGAAGATGGTGCATCGCCCAGTGTATTTTGTAAGTTCCCTCTTGCAGGGGGCTAGATCAAGATACTCTGGGGTGCAGAAGTTGCTTTTCGGCCTCCTCGTGGCCTCGAGAAAGCTGGGCCATTACTTCCAAGCACACGAGATAACAGTGGTCACTCGCTTTCCGTTGAAGAGGATATTGCAGAATCCAGAAGCAACAGGCAGGATCGTTGAGTGGGCACTGGAGCTGTCAAGCTTTGGTCTCAAGTTTGAAAGTACTTCAACCATACAGAGCAGAGCTTTGGCAGAATTCATAGCTGAATGGACCCCAACGCCCGATGAAGAAGTTCCAGAGACAAGCGTCCCCGTACAAGAAGCGACAAGCGAGTGGGTAATGTACTTTGATGGCGCCTTCTCGCTGCAAGGCGCCGGTGCCGGCGTGGTACTCATAGCGCCCACCGGAGAGCATCTCAAGTATGTTATCCAAATGCACTTTCCCAGGGAGCAAGCGACAAATAATACTGCTGAGTATGAAGGTTTGCTTGCCGGTCTCAGAATTGCAGCCGAACTTGGGATCAAGAAGTTGATTGTGCGGGGAGATTCTGAGTTGGTGGTCCGACAAGTTAACAAGAGCTACCAGAGCCCTTTGATGGAGGCCTATGTTGATGAAGTGAGGAAGCTTGAAGAACACTTTGAAGGTCTGCAAATGGAGCACGTTCCAAGAGCTCAGAATGATATTGCAGATGGCCTTTCAAAGTGTGCTGCAATGAAGTTACCTGTGGAACCAGGGACCTTCTTGCTCAAGCTAACTCAACCATCCGTTACACCATCAGTTGGGCAAAGTAAGAAGAGAAAGTTGGTCTCCGGCGACTACTTGCCGGCGGATCTTCCAGAAGCCGCCGCCAAGGCCCCCTGGATCAACGACCAAGATGCTGAGGAACAGTTTGCTCCTGCAGATCCTAGGGTCTGTACAGTTGAAGCAAGCGTTCCCGACAAGCCCTGCCCCGGCAGGCTTGCCGGGGAGCCATCAGCTCCGGCGGAACCGCAGGTTCTTGCCGTAGAAGCCGAGGTTCCCGCAGCAGCCCTTATGCCTTTAGTCCTTGCCGTTGAGCCTCGGGCTCCGGCGTGGGCACAGCAGATCGTCCATTTTCTGCAAACTGGAGAACTTCCCGCGACCCAGAAGAGATAGAGAAAATAACCAGGCAGTCAAGTATGTACCAGTTCGTTGACAATGAGCTGTACAGAAGAAGACTCAATGGTGTCAGGTTGGAGTGCATTTCCAGAGAAGATGGACAGAAGCTGTTGGCAGAGATACATGGAGGCATATGTGGTCACCACATTGGCGCAAGGGCACTTGCCGGGAAGGCATTCCGGCAAGGGTTCTTCTGGCCAGAAGCCCTCCAAGATGCAACTGCACAAGTAACCAAGTGTGAAGCGTGCCAGTTCCATGCCAAGCAAATTCACCAGCCAGCTCAAGCTCTCCAAACAATCCCTTTGTCCTGGCCCTTCTCGGTCTGGGGGCTCGATATCCTCGGCCCTTTCCCCCGTGCTGTCGGGGGCTTTGATTACTTGTACGTTGCAATCGACAAGTTCACAAAGTGGCCAGAAGTGGAACCAGTGAGAAAGGTGACAGCACCGTCAGCAGTCAGGTTCTTCAGGTCGATTGTTTGCCGTTTCGGAATCCCTAACAGGATCATCACCGACAACGGTACACAATTTACTAGTCGCACCTTCATGCAGTACGTCCAAGACCTTGGCGCCAAGGTCTGTTTCGCTTCTGTTGCTCACCCGAGGAGCAATGGTCAAGCGGAGAGGGCCAATGCTGAAGTGCTGCGCGGACTCAAGACAAGAACCTTCGACAGGCTGCGCAAGTGCGGAAGAAACTGGATAGAGGAGCTACCGGCGGCTCTTTGGTCAATCAGGACGACACCAAATCGAGCCACCGGACAGACACCCTTTGCTCTAGTCTATGGAGCAGAGGCAGTTCTCCCCACGGAACTCGTATACGGATCTCCTCGAGTGCTCGCTTATGATGAGCTCGAGCAAGAGCAACTGCGACAAGATGATGCATTGCTCCTTGAGGAGGAACGTCTCCAGGCTGCTGTACGAGCTGCTCGTTACCAGCAAGCCTTGCGTCGCTACCATAGCCGCAAGGTCAAGGCCAGGAGTCTCGAGGAAGGCGACCTTGTTCTTCGGCGTGTTCAGTCCGCCAAGAATTCCAACAAGTTGACGCCGAAGTGGGAAGGCCCTTATCGGGTGAGACAAGTCACAAGGCCCGGCGCTGTCTGCCTTGAGACCGAAGAAGGTTTACCGGTGAGCAACTCCTGGAATATAGAGCATCTTCGCAAGTTTCACCCATAAGGCACGGTTGCCATGATCCGCTCCGGCAACCACCTTTTGTACGAGTCTTGCCGCTGTTGCATGTAAACCTTTGTACAAAGCCGGGCGCAGATCCCGCGCATCAGTAAAGTTTTTGTGCTTCGCGCCTATTTGCCATTTTCCGTGCTTTTCTTTGGTTATTAGCATGCATTATTTGGCATTTTGTGCAACGCACATCCCCAGTAAGCACTAGCAAGCCATCAGGCCATATACTTGTTTTCCCTCCTCTTTTTCTTTCCCTCTTAAGCAGAAGGAATATTCCTCCCGCACAAGTTTGCCGGTGGGGAAGGCGGTGGAGGATGAACCAAGTGCTGTTCAAGAAAGAGAAGCCTTGTCGGGGAACAAGCAATATATGAAAGCTAAGTTACCAGAATTTGAGCAGTTCAAATTTTTAAATTTTAGTTATCTTCCTTGAACAACCACACTTTGTATGGAAAACCTGTGCGTGGAGGAACCTACCCGTGGCTAGCCGCACCCTTACCTTGTTTCCGAGCACGCTCAATGACTTAAGTGAGCTGCGACAAGTGTCGCGCCCTTATGTCGTTTTCGAGTTCGCTCAGCAAGCTAAGTGCGCTGCGACTAGCTGCGGCAAGGTTGCTTGACGGTAGGGTCCTTTGCCAGCAGGCTGCTAAGAGTCCAGCACTCAGCGCTCGCGGCAAGGGCACCTTCCTGCAAGTCCCCCAGAAGTGTAGGGTTGAAATCATACAAAGTAAAGGACCAAAGCAAGGGAGATAACTCCGCATCGATTGCTCAGAAATAAGATAGTATATTACAGAGATAACTTGTTGCAATGACTAATAGATTCATGTTCATGGCACACTTTGCAGCAGTAAAGGAAATAGAAAGAAAGAGGACTAATCTACGCGGTCGCCTTCACGCGTGGAGATCTTGTTCACCTTGGCGATGATGTGGGCGACCTGCGCCTTCAGTGCCTCCAGATCTGCGTCGGCCGGCAAGCTGCGGAGGACGTTGACAAGATTGATACCAGGGTTGCGGTAGACAATCTTCGTAAGACGCGTTCTAAGGTGCCCGCGCAGAGCTGACACGACTCCTCGGCCAGCTGCGCGGGGAGCTTCTCCTGCAGACGTGCAAGCGCCGGCGCGATCCCCCTGAAGAAAAGACTTAGCTTGGCACTGTGGGGGAGATTCGGGTCCGGAGAGTACACGAGGTGCTCCACCCTCAGCGCCATTAGCTCCTTGTCGATGTTGGCGGCGGAAGTGACCAGGTCCTCCGTCCATTGCTCCACCGTCCGGTTGAAGTTGTTTGCGGAGGTGGCGGCGCTCTCCACCAGCTCCCGCTCCTTGCGAAGCTCCTCCTTCAGCTTGGTCTCGCGGTCTCGGGCGGCGTCGAGTGAATCTCTCAAAGTGGAGACCTTCAACTCCAAGTCAGCGATTGAATCTTTGGCGGCGGTAAGCTCGTCGCCCTTCTTGGAGAGGCGTACCTGAAGGTCGGAGTTGGTGTGGGCGTCCTTCTCGCGCTCTACGTTGAGCGCGGTGACCCTATCCTCACTCGCCTTCAGGTACCGCTCTAGCTGATCGACTTTGAGTTCCAGTTCCCTCTTGGCGGTTTCCGCGGCGACTGCGGCTTCCCTCCCCTCCTTCATAGCCTGCTCCCGGGCGGTGAGCTCGTCGTCATGGGCGTCGAGCTCAACCTTCCGCTGGTTGAGCGCTCCTTCTCGCCGGGACAGCTCTTCACCAACTAGTCGCTGCTGCTCCTCGGCCTCAGCTTTCTCCAGGAGGAACTCTTGCTGCTCTCCGGCAAGCCTTTCGCGCTCCTCCGCCAAGTCGCGGAGGGTCGCCTGGTTGGCGGCGCGGACCTCCGCGGCGCGCTTCTCCAAGTCTGCTCCAGCCTTGGCGGTGAGGGCTTCCCGGGACTCCAGTTTCGCTTTCCTGGCCCGGTAAAGGGCCAGGAGCCGGCGAAGCAGTTTCTCCTCCTCGGGCTCGTCGCTCCCTCCAGGCGCTTCAACAATCTTCAACCCCGCGGAGGCGAGGACCTCTCCATCAAAGGTCTCTCCCTCCACGGGGGCTCGCGACGAGGACCCCCACGGGACCTATATGAAGACTCCGTTGGGGGCCTCGAGATAAAAGCCTGGCTGCTCCTTAGCGGCGGAGGGGTCGGCGGCCGGTGGAGCGCTTGACGCTCTTGCTGCCTCCGGGCCGGCAGTATGGTCGCCGTCCCCTTCCCCGGCCACGGCGTCTGCGGTTGGAGCAGTCTCCTCAGCGGCAGGCTCGTCGGCTCCTGCGATGCCCTCAGCGGCAGTGGCGTTGCCGCCGTCGCCTTGCGTGCCCTCCTCGCCGGTGGCCTCGGTCTCCATCCGGTCCGGCGCAGGAGGATCTAGCAGAAGAAGAAGAAAAGAAAAGATCAAGCAAATATCCAAAAAGACAAGTTCAAGAAGATAAAGCTGCAAGACTTACCTTCGCGAACTTCGTCGACGACGGGTTCCCTCGCCGGGGAGTCCTCCCTTGGCGGTGGGGCGGTGGCCCCTGCTGGCGGAGGGCCGCCCGTGCCCTCCCTTGGCGGGGTAGCCACCCTCGTCGGGCTGCTCACCCTTGGCGGGGTGCCCGCCCTTGGCGGGGTGCCCGTCCTTGGCGGAGCGTTCTCCCTCGCCGGGGAGTTCACCCTTGGCGGGGAGGGTGGAACCTGTGGCTCGTCGGAGGCAGTCTCCGGGCGCTCCTGCGGCTGCGGCTCCACTTCTGCACAAGACAAACAAGACAAACAAGGCAACAAGATATTAGTACAAGGCAAAAACCTCAAGCGCGCCCGGCGAGCAAACAGCTCAAGACCAGACTTACGCTGGGGGCTGCGCTGGGGGCTGCTCCTCGGAGCAGCGGGTTGATCCGGCAAGTTCGTCGCCGGCGCGTCCCTTGTCGCCACGACGGGCGAGTCGTCTTCGACCTCGACCACGGGGATCTTGGCCCGCTTCGCCATCCGCTGGGCCAGAGACCTGAAAGCAAAGTAAGAACAAGACCAGAATCATCAACGAAAGAATCAAGACAGAATCGAAGAAGTTACAAATTACAAGTGCTTACTCCTCTTCCTCGTCGTCGTCGGAGCTGAGGGCGGAGAAATCGAACTCCACCTGAGGTGCTCCCGCGCGAGGAGCAGGAGGAGAAGGCTCCCTCGGGCGCTTGGCGGTCCCCGGGGCTGGGGGCTGCGAGGACCCCGCCTCCGTTGACGCCGAGGCCCGAGGAGCAGGCGGAGCGGCCGCTTCGCTCCGGGAGGATCCCCCTCCGCTTGGCGCTGGTGCGCGGGGCGCCTCCGCCGCGGCTGGTGCGCGGGGCGCTTCCGTCGCGGCTTGGCTCGCCCTGGTGGCGCGCGCCGCCCGGCGAGCAGGCTGCTGTCGAGGCGCCTGCGTCTTCGTCGCTGTAGCCGCCTTGCGGAGGCGTTTCCCCGGCGCTTGCTTGGGACTTGCCGGAGGTGGGGAGTTCCCCGACGACGAGGAGGCGTCGTCGTCGAGTCCTAGAGATCCGCCGGTGTCTTCATCGGCCTCGACGTCTTCCTCCTCCTCCCCAGCAGGCTCGCTGGGTCCAGCATCCTGCCCTGCGGCCTCGCTCCCTCCGGCGGATCCACTCCCTCCGGCACCTCTGCTCCCTCCGGCAACCTCGCCTCCTGCGGCGGCTGCCTCGCTCACAACCCCGGGAATCCCGGCATGCCTCAGGGAAGGAACACCGGCAAGCTCGTCGGGCGGAAGCTTGAGCAGTCTGCGGATCTCTGCCTCCTCTGCTTGGCACACCTCGTCCGCGGCCTGCGCCTCGTCGACGGTGAATCCGAAGTCTCCCGCCGCTGCAGCTGCGGCGGCCTCTTCCATCCGGGAAGCAATATAGGCTATATCCCGCTCTGTGGTGGCCCGAGTGAGGCCCTTGTTCTCCTCGGGGTTCTTGGGCACCACGACCAGATTATCGAAGAAACTCAGAATTGCGTCTGGCGGAGGCACTATCCAGGTGGGGTTGACGCCGTGAGAGTCACACGCGGGCATCATTGCGCGCAAGGAGTCCCGGGCAGTGCTGTTGCACAACGGCACCACTCCCCGGGGAGATCTAAACCACTCCGGATGGGCCGGGTCGTGCTTAAAAAGCTCCCGGACCATCCCCTTCAGCTCCAAAGCCGTGAAGTTGAAATTCAATCCTGGGCGCAGCCTCATAATATCCGCCGCGTTGCCAAATTCCCATGCTGGCCTTTTCCTCTCTTGTAAAGGGGCAATGCGGCGGCGGAGGAAATCTGCCCCTACCTCTCCGATGGTCAGTTTGGCTACCCGGAGACGAAGTATCCTGATAAGGGCGATGTTGAGCTTGCCGTCCTCCGGGGCCAACTCGCTCCAGTCTCTGCCGCGCACTATGGCTGATGTGCGCGGCGCGGTAAAAGGCTCGGGCTGGTCCTCCACTATCCAACACCAATCTGCGCGCCACTCTTCCCACTTGCCACAGAGTTCTCCTTTCAGATATGAATCTTTCTTGTTCAACCGGAAGATCCAGGAGATGCCTCCGGAGAGGGGAGCGCCAGCCTCTACTCTAGGCATAAAGAAATGGCGAAAAAGCGCTACATTGGGATGGATCCCTACATAGTTTTCGCACAGATGTGCGAAAACCGCCATCGTAAGGATGGCGTTGGGGGTAAAGTCTAGACGATGGAGGCCGTATGTGTTCATAATGTCACAGAAAAACTCCGAGAACGGAGGGCATAATCCGCAGTGGAAGAAGACAGCAAAGAAGAAATACCCACCGGGAACTAGATCTTTGGCGACGGCGGGGTAGACTCTGGTGCGGGGATGAGCTTTGGTCTCCTTGGACCAGAAGAGGTAGAACTTGTTCCACAGCTCCCTCGCGCTGAGCCTCGGCGCGAAGACCACGTTCCTCTTCCGCAGGGCGACAAGCTTCGCCGCCTGCTCAGATTTCTCCCTCTTGGCCTTGTCCGCTTTCGCCTTCTCGGTCTTCGGAGCCATGGCGGAGGCGGCGAGGGAAGAGGCGAGGAACTCGACGACGCCGCGGATGCGGAAGACGGCGGAGGAGGGGTGGAGGCAGAGAGCAGCGGAGGTTTTCTGGAGGTTGAAGACGCAATGAAGACGAAGGAGGGAAACTGCCCCTGCTTCCTCTGCTTTTAAGGGGGAAGTGGGGGACGCTCCGCATTTCCCATTAAAGAACGAGGCCACGATCTCTCCCACGACGCCGCAATCGACGCGTGCCGTTAGGGAGGGGCGCGGCGGATGCGGAAGGGAATCTACGGCTTGCCGTGGGCCGCGCGTGCCCATGCACTGTTTTGGGCCTGGCCCAACAGCGCTCGGCACCGTGTATGGCCTAGGCCCGGGGGCTCTTGTCGGTGTACTAAGATAGGGGTACCTTAGTACCCCAACTTGTGCACGGGCAGTAGCAGCTCCCCGCGGCAGGGTTTACCACGCGCTTGCCGGAGACCTTTCCGGTCCTTATTAAGCCATTCAAGAACAAGGTATACAAGTCAGAAGATCAAGGCCCCGGCAAGTGGAGCTTGCCGGGAAGGCCGTCCCAGGCTCAAGATTACCACATTAACACATGGCCCTGGCAAGAGGAGCTTGCCAGGAAGACCGGAAGACATCATCTCAGAAGACATACCTCGGCGCATCATGCGCCCCGGCAGGGCCCGGGAAGCGACAAGCTTCCGGGCCCGGCAAGATCAAGACCCCGGCAAGGTGCTTGCCGGGGGAAGCCTGCGCTGTGTGCCCGCGCTCCAGCTCATCGGCCCACGCGTCACCCTGGGGCCCTTCCAGGGACGCGTGGCGGATGGCTGTGCAGCCTGGGGGACACAGTGGCACGCCACGGTGACGAGGCTACCGCCGTGGCGAAAGGAGACGCATGGACGGGTGCTTTTGGGGTCGACGGTGACGGGCATTTAATGCCCTTGTCCCCCACTGTCAAAGTTAGGTGAAGACCACTGTTCATCCACTGTTCATGCACTGTTCCCGCACTATTACAACTACCACCAAAGTTACATTTTTACCCTCCTCTACGTTAACACCTGTCGGTGACCCCTTGGGCTATAAAAGGAGGCCCATGCACAACGTAGAAAGGGTTCGGAACCTAGACAGCTCTCTTGCTCGGTGTAGCTAGCTTTTCAAGCTCCCGAGCCCAAGAACTCAATACAATCCAAGCAGGAGTTGGGTTTTACGCGTCCGCGCGGCCCGAACCTGGGTAAACTGCCCGCGTGCTCTCCTCGATCTGCTCTTCGTGATCCCTCCGCTCCCTTACCGCAACGTAGAAGGGGCTCCGGTCCCATAGGTGTTCGTGTTGGGCAGTTTCCCCCGACATCGGTGCACTAGTTCGGCGAAGAGATGTTAAATGGCAAGTGATATGGATGGCAAAACAAAGTAATATAAATCTGTAATAAAAAGTGCAGCAAGCAAACAAGTGGTAAACGTGAGCACAAATGGTATTGCAATGGTGGAAACAAGGCCTAGGCTTCATACTTTCACTAGTGGCAACTCCCAACAACATTAACATAATCGAATCACATGATATTTCCCATAAAACATGCAAAGGGGACGCACTCAGAGGTCATTCCTTCGTGGTCAAGAGAGGACGAGAATTATGTAGGGCTACAAAAGCACACCTCAAAGTTCGTAGTTCTCAATCTAAGGATTTCCCAATGTCACCGCGGCCATCCAAAGAGAGTCCCACAATCACCACAACATATCTAGAGGATAGTCAAAGACAAGCACCAAGAGACTCTCAATCTTCAATCAACACACAAAAAGGAAATCACTCATGAAATTATTCTTCTAATCCATGTCCAATAGACCGCTGTCACCTTCGTCTCGGGGATTATACTAGATAAAGACAAGTGAGTACATCAATCCAATACATAGAGGAAGGGGAAATATCATGGGATCACCCTAGATTAACATAGCCTATGATCACAACGAAGATCACATCATGGGAGAGAGAATTGACCACATAGCTACTGGTAGAAACCTCAGCCCCGAGGAGGAACTACTCCCGCATCATGGAGGGAGGAAGCAACATCGATGAAGATGAATCCGGGGGCACTTCCCCGTCCCGGCAGGGTGCCGGCACAGGAATTCTGGTCCCCCGAAGCTTGATGGCGATGGCGGCGGAGATCGGAATCGTGTCTGGAGAAAAGGGGTCTGGAATCAGGGTTTTCGCGACACGGTGTAAATATATGCCAAAGGGGGGCATCAGAGGGGGTCAGGGGTGCCCAGGCGCCCCCCCGGCGCGGCCAGGAGGGGGGCCGCGTGGGCAGGCCGCCTGGAGCCCCTGTGGGTCCCCTCCGGCCCTACTTTGGCCGCATGGAAGCTTCCGGAACACTGATTTTTTATATATTTTTCCCGGAATTTTTCTGGCAATTTACGTAATGGGAAAACCTGAAATACAAAAACAGCAGAAAACAGAAACTGGCACTGGGGTGCACTGAGTTAATAGGTTAGTCCAAATATGATCAAAAGTGTATGGAAGTGTATAAATAACATAGCAATATCACACAAAAGAGGCATGGAGCAAGAAGAAATTATAGATACGTTTTGGACGTATCAGTGGCCGGATGAGCTGGAGCGCGGGCACACAGTGGAAGCTTGCCGCAGCCAGCGCCTTGACGCGGTCGCTACCTTGCCGCGCCCGGAAGCTTGTCGCTCTCCGGGTCTTGCCGGGGCGCGTGATGCGCCACGGCAAGTCTTCCGAAATGCCATGCTTTGGCCTTCCTGGCAAGCTCCTCTTGCCAGGGTCTTGTGCTAAAGGGGTGGTTTTGAGCCTGGAGCGGCCTTCCCGGCAAGCTCCTCTTGCCGGGGTCTTGTTTCTTAACTTGAATACTTTGTTCTTGAATGGCTCCAAAGGGACCAAAGCGGGCCTTGGCGGGCGCGTGGCAAGCCCTGCCACGGGACGCTGCTACTGCCCGTGCACAAGTTGGGATACTAAAGTACCCCATCTTTAGTACACCGACAGGAGCCCCCGGGCCTGGGCCACACACGGTGCCGAGCGCTGTTGGGCCAGGCCCAAAACAGTGCACGGGCACACGCGGCCCACGGCGCGCCGCATCCCACTCCGTATACACCGCACCTCTCCCTAACGGCACGCGTCGATTGCGGCGTCGTGGGAGAGATCGTGGCCTGTTTCTTTAATGGGAAAATGCGGAACGTCCCCCTCTCCTTCTTAAAAGCAGAGGAAGCAGGGGGCAGTTTCTCCCATTGCTTCATTGCGTCTTCAACCTCCAGAAACCCCCGCCGCTCTCCTCCTCCCCAAAGGTCGAAAGAGAGCATCGCTCCGCCCTTCTTCCGCCGCCGCCAGCCTCTCCAGCGCCGTCGACTTCCCTCGCCGTCCCCGCCATGGCCCCGAAGGGCGACAAGGCGAAAGCCGCGAAGACCGACCGGGCGCAGAAATTAGCAGCAATGCGGAAGAAGATGGTGGTCTTCCCGCCGAGGCTCGGTGCGAGGGAGCTGAAGGACAAGTTCTACCTCTTCTGGTCGAGGGAGACGAAAGCTCACCCGCGCACCAGGGTACTCCCCGCCGATGCCTGCGACATGTTTCCGGGAGGGTACGCCTATTTCGCTCTGTTCTTCCATTGCGGACTCTGCCCTCCATACTCCGAATTCTTCTGCGACGTTATGAACACCTACGGGTTTCATCTTCTTGATTTCACCCCGAACGCAGTCTTGACCATGGCCGTTTTCGCACATCTGTGCGAGAACTTTGTCGGAGTCCACCCCAACGTAGCCCTCTTTCGCCATTATTATACACCTCGAGTAGAGTCTGGGTCTCCTCTGTCTGGCGGGATTTCTTGGATCTTTAGGCTCAATAAGAAAGAGGCATACTTGACTGGAGAGCTCCGCGGCAAGTGGGAGGAGTGGAGGGCCAACTGGTGCTGGGTCATGGAGGATGGACCCCAGCAGTTCACTTCCCCGCGACGAGCCGCAATAGTGCGCGGTAAGGACTGGAGTGATCTGGCCCCGGAGGACGACAAGCTGAAGATAGCCATCACTAGGATCCTTCGCCTCCGGCAAGCCAGACTCACTGTAGGGGTTGTCGGAGCAGATTTCCTTCGCCGCCGCATCGCCCCCTTGCTGGAGAGGAAGAGGCCTGCTTGGGATTTTGGTAATGCGGCAGACTATATGAGGCTGCGCCCAGGCCTCAACTATAATTTCACTGTCCTGGAGCTCAAAGGGATGCTCCGTGAGCTGTTCAAGCACGACGCCAAGCACCCGGAGTGGTTCACCTTGCCGCGGGGGGTAGTTCCACTATGCAACAATTCGTCGCTTAGTGCTATCCGCGCGGCAATGCCGTTGTGTGACTCCCATGGTATCGACCCCACTTGGCTGGCGCCTTCTGACGAAGCCATGCAAACATTCTTTGATAATTTCGTGGAGCTGCCCATCAATCCCGACGAGAAGAAGGGCCTCACCCGCGACACCACCGACCGGGAGATGGCGTACATCGCCACTAGGTTGGAGGAGGCTGCCGCAGTCGAGGCTGCGGGTGAATTTGGGTATACCTTGTTGGAGGCGGATGCAGTGAGTCAGGCCGAGGAGGAAGAGATCCTCAAATTGTTGGAGCCTGCCGGGCAACCTGCCGAGACGAGCGAGGCTGCCGGGCAGGGTACAGAGTCGAGTGAGCCCGCCGAGGAGGGCGCCGAATCAAGCGATTCCGCCGAAGACTCGGGCGGGTCTCTGAACCTCGACTCTTCTTCATCCTCGGGAAGTTCACCGCCGCCGCCAAGTCCTCCGCCTCAACCAAAGAAGCATCTCCGCAAGGCCGCAGACGCGGCGAGGCAGCCGGCGGGCCAGCAGCCGCAGCGCCGCTCGACGCGCGCCACCACGACGAGCAAGGCCGTCAAGGGGGCGCCTCGCGCCTCATCAGCGGCTGGAGGAGGATCTTCCCGCACTGGCTCCACCGCTCCTTCTGCCCCTCGGGCCTCGGCGACAACCGGAGCGGGATCTTCTCAGACCACCGCTCCAGCGCCCGCCAAGCGCCCGAGGGAGGCTACTCCTCCAGCTCCTCGCGCCGGAGCGCGCGAGGCGGATTTCGACTTCTCCGTCCTTAGTTCCGACGAGGAGGAGGAATAGTAAGTAAAGCAACTCTTGTTTTCTTCAATTTGCTGTTCTTGTCTTGAATCTTCTTTGTCTGATTCTGTTTGATGCCTGTCTTCCAGGACCCTGGCCCAAAGGGTGGCGAAGAGGGCCAAGATCCCGGTGGTCGACCTTGAGGACGAGCCCGTCGCAGCAGCAGAGGATGCGCCCGTGACAGGCTTGCCGGACCAGCCAGCTGCCCCGCAGGGCAGCCCCCAGCGTAAGTCTTCTGTTTACTTCTTCGCTTGTCGGGCGCGCGTGGGCTTCTCATCCTTGTTAATCGTCTTGTATATTTGCTGATTTGTGCAGAAACAGAACCGCAGCTCCAGGAGCGCCAAGAGACTGCTCCCGACGAGCCGCGCGTCTCGTCCTCCCCGCCAAGGAGGAGCTCCCCGGCGAGGGAGAACACTCCGCCAAGGGAGGGTACTCCGCCAAGGGCGAGTACCCCGCCAAGGGTGAGCACCCCGCCAAGGGTGGGCACCCCGCCAAGGGAAGGCGCCAGCGGTCCTCCGCCGGTGGGGGCCACTACCACGCCACCGAGGGAGAACTCCCCGGCAAGGGACCCCGTTGATGAAGAGGCCCGCGCAGGTAACCCTTGAACTTTTTCTTTCTTGAACTTCTCTTTTTGGATATTTGCTTGACCATTCTTCTTTCTTTTTCTTCTTCTTCTTTTCTTGTTTTCAGACTCGTCTGCTCCAGAGCCTATGGAGACGGAGGCCGCCACCGAGGAGGCCGCACGCGGCAACGCTGGTGACGCCGCAGCCACCGAAGAGGCGATCGGTGCTGACGAGCCCGCCGTTGAAGAGGCACCCAGGGCCGCCGACGCAGCAGCTGAGGAGGGGACCGGCGGTCGCACTGACGGCCCTGAGGCCGCAGGAGCGTTTGACGCTGCGCCGACCGCCGACCCTGCCGCTGCCGCGGCTGGAACTGGCGCCTACTTGGAGGCCGGAAATGGAGTCTTCATCCAACTTCCATGGGCTTCTTCGTCAAGGGCGCCCGCGGAGGGGGAGGTCTTCAATGGGGAAGTCCTCGCCTCCGCGGGGCTGAAGTTTGTCGACGCGCCCGGCAGCAGCAACGAGCCCGAGGAGGAGCAACTTTTGCGCCGGCTTCTGGCCCTGTACCGCGCCAGGCAGGCCAAGCTGGAGTCCCGAGAGGCTCTGGCTGCCAAGGCAGGCGTCGATTTGGAGAAGCGCGTCGAAGAGCTCTGGGCCGCCAACCAGGCGGCCCTCCGGTCCTTGGCGGAGGAGCGGGAGGAGCTCGCTGAGGCGCACCAGGCTTTTATCCTTGAAAAGGCCGAAGCAGAGGAGCAGCAACGGCTCGCCACCGAAGATCTGTCTCGGCGGGAAGGTGAGCTGACGCAGCGGAAGGTCGACCTCGATAGCCATGAGGACGACCTTACCGCGCGTGAGCAGTCCCTTGGCGGGGCTCTGCAGGAAGCAAGGGACGCCGCTGCAGCTGCAGAGACCGCCAAGAGAGACTTGGAGGCGAGGGTGGCACAGTTGGAGATCAACTTGAGGACGAGCGAGGAGAAGGTTGCCGCGCTCACATTGGAGAGGGAGAAAGACGCCCACAGCCACTCAGAGCTGCAGGTCCGTCTCTCCGACAAGGGCAAGGAGCTCGCCAACGCCAAGGACTCCGTCGCGGACTTGGAATTGAAGCTGTCCACCCTCACTGCATCACTTGACGGCGCCAGGAACCGGGAGACGAAGCTGAAGGAGGATCTCAGGGCTGAGAGGGCGCTATTGGACAGCACCACTCTCACCCAAAACAACTTCAGGCGGACGGTGGAGCAATGGACCGAGGAGCTTGTCGCCGCCGCCGCTGACATCGACAGGGAGTTGGCGGGGCTGGGGACAGAGCACCTTGGGTACTCCCCCGACGCGAACCTCCCTCACAGCGCCAAACTGAGCTTATTCTTCAGGGGAGTGGCGCCGGCCCTCGAGCAGCTCAGGGAGAGGATCCCCATGTAGCTGGCGAACGAGGAGTGCAGGCTTTGCATGGGAGTTGTGGAGAGAGTGCTGACAAAGATAGTCTACCGCAACCCCGGGATCAACCTTGAGAACGTCCTCCGGACCTTGCTGCCCGACGCCGACCAGGAGGCGCTGAAGGCCCTTGTCGCCCCCATCGTGGCCAAGGTGAGCAAGATCAGGAGAGTTGACGGTGATCGTGCAGATTAGGTTGTTTTCTTTCTGCTTCCCTTGTCGCTGCCAATCAAGTTATGGACAGTAGTTTATTAGAACAGCGACAAGTCATCTTGTAATATAACTTTATTTTGGGTAGTTAAATACAGTGTTATTCCCTTTGTTCGACTCCTTTACTTTGTATGGTTTTACCCTACGCTTTTAGGGAACTCGCCGGCAAAGGGACCCTTGCCGCGAGCGCTGAGTGCGGAACTTCAGCAGCCTGCTGGCAATGCCACTACTGGCAAGAAACCTTGCCGCAGCTAGTCGCAGCACACCTAGGTTGTTGAGCGAACTCAAAAACGAAGTAAGGGCGCGACACTTGTCGCAGCGCACTTAAACTGTTGAGCGTGCTCGAAACAAAGTAAGGGCGCGGCAAGCCACGGGCAGGTTCCTCCGCGCACAGGTTTTCCATACAAAGTGTGGTCGTTCAAGGGAGATAACTTTAAAATTTAAAAATTTGAAAGCTCAAACTTTGGCAACTTAGCTTTTGTGTTGTTTGCTTCCCGGCAAGGCGAGACTTTCTTGAACGGCACACTTGGTCCATACCACTGTCTCCTTCCCCCTCGGCAAACTTGTGCGCGAGGAACAACTTCTTTCTGTTTGAGAGAGAAAGCAAAAAGGGTGGAAACATAGACATGGAGCCCTGTGGCTTGTTATTGCTTACCGGGGGTGTGTGCTGCACAGAGTGTCAGGTAATACATGCAAGAAAAATTAAAAGGCATGAAATGACAAGTTGTGCAAGGCACAAAAGTTTTACTGATGCACGGGGTCTGCGCCCGGCTTTGTACAAAGGTTTACATGCAACAGCGACAAGACTTGTACAAAAGGTGGTTGCCGGAGCGGATCACGTCAACCGCGCCTTATGGGTGAAACTTGCGAAGGTGCTCAATGTTCCAGGAGTTGCTTACCGGTAAGCCCTCTTCGGTCTCAAGGCGGACAGCGCCGGGCCTTGTGACTTGTCTCACCCAATAAGGGCCTTCCCACTTTGGCGTCAACTTGTTGGAATTCTTGGCGGACTGAACACGCCGAAGAACAAGGTCGCCTTCCTCTAGACTTCTGGCCTTGACTTTGCGGCTATGGTAGCGGCGCAAAGCTTGCTGGTATCGAGCAGCTCGTACAGCAGCCTGAAGACGGTCCTCCTCGAGGAGCAGTGCATCATCTTGTCGCAGCTGCTCTTGCTCGAGCTCGTCGTAAGCGAGCACTCGAGGCGACCCGTATACGAGTTCCGTGGGGAGAACTGCCTCTGCTCCATAGACAAGAGCAAAGGGTGTCTGTCCGGTGGCTCGATTTGGTGTCACCCTGATTGACCAAAGAGCCGCCGGCAACTCCTCAATACAGTTTCTTCCGCATTTGTGCAGCCTGTCGAAAGTTCTTGTCTTGAGCCCGCGCAGCACTTCAACGTTTGCCCTCTCCGCTTGGCCATTGCTCCTCGGGTGAGCAACAGAAGCGAAGCAGACCTTGGCGCCAAGGTCTTGGACGTATTGCATGAAGGTGCGGCTTGTGAATTGTGTTCCGTTGTCGGTGATGATCCTGTTAGGGATTCCGAAACGGCAAACAATTGACCTGAAGAACTTGGCTGCTGACTGTGCAGTCACCTTTCTCACTGGTTCCACTTCCGGCCACTTTGTGAACTTGTCGATGGCGACGTACAAGTACTCAAAGCCCCTGACTGCGCGGGGAAAGGGGCCGAGGATGTCGAGCCCCCAGACCGAAAAAGGCCAGGACAAAGGGATTGTCTGGAGAGCTTGAGCTGGCTGATGTATTTGCTTGGCATGGAACTGGCACGCTTCACACTTGGTTACTTGTGCAGTTGCATCTTGGAGGGCTTCTGGCCAAAAGAAACCTTGCCGGAACGCCTTGCCGACAAGTGCTCTTGCGCCAATGTGGTGGCCACATATGCCTCCATGTATCTCTGCCAACAACTTTTGCCCATCTTCCCGGGGAATGCACTTCAACCTGACACCATTGAGTCTTCTTCTGTACAGTTCATTGCCGATGAACTGGTACATACTTGATTGCCTGGTTATTCTCTCTGCTTCTTCTGGCTCTTCGTGAAGTTCTCCAGTTTGAAGAAAATGGACAATTTGCTGCGCCCAGGCTGGAGCTTGAGGCTCAACAACAAGGACTAAAGGCATCAGTGCTGCTGCGGGAACGTCAGCTTCTATGGCAAGAACCTGCGGCTCTGCCGGAGCTGGACGTTCCCCGGCAAGCTCGCCGGGGCGAGACTTGTCGGGAACGCCTGCTTCAACTGTACGAACCCTAGGGTCCGCAGGAGCAGATTGTTCCTCAGCAACTTGGTTGTTGATCTTGGGGACCTTGGCGGCGACTTCAGGAAGATCCGCCGGCAAGTAGTCGCCGGAGACCAACTTTCTCTTCTTGCTTTGCCCAACTGATGGTGTAACGGATGGTTGAGTTAGCTTGAGTACGAAGACCCCTGGTTCCACAGGTAGCTTCAGTGCAGCACACCTTGACAGGCCGTCCGCGATGTCATTTTGAGCTCTTGGAACATGCTCCATCTGTATGCCTTCAAAGTGCTCTTCAAGCTTTCTTACTTCGTCGACGTAAGCTTCCATCAATGGGCTCTGGTAGCTCTTGTTCACTTGTCGGACAACCAACTGCGAATCTCCCCGCACAATCAGCTTCTTGATCCCAAGTTCTGCTGCAATTCTGAGGCCGGCAAGCAAACCTTCATACTCTGCAGTATTGTTTGTTGCTTGCTCCTTGGGAAAGTGCATTTGGACAACGTACTTGAGGTGCTCCCCGGTGGGTGCGACAAGCAGCACACCAGCCCCGGCGCCTTGCAGCGAGAAGGCTCCATCGAAGTACATTACCCATTCTTTGCTTGCTTCTTTGACGGGGATGCTTGTCTCTGGAACTTCTTCATCCGGCGTTGGTGTCCATTCCGCTATGAACTCTGCCAATGCTCTGCTCTGGATAGTTGAAATACTTTCAAACTTAAGACCAAAGCTTGACAGCTCCAGTGCCCACTCGACAATCCTGCCTGTTGCCTCTGGATTTTGCAATATCCTCTTCAGCAGAAAGCGAGTGACCATTGTTATCTCATGTGCTTGGAAGTAGTGGCGCAACTTTCTCGAGGCCATGAGGAGGCCGAAAAGCAGCTTCTGCACCCCAGAGTATCTTGACCTAGCCCCCTGCAAGAGGGAACTGACAAAATAAACTGGGCGCTGCACCATCTTCTTTCGCACTTCTACTTGCATCTGCGCAGACTCATCCTTGTCGGGGTCAGAGCTTGTCGGGGAAGCCCCCTGCTTGTCGCTGGATGCGCTTGCCGGGGCTGCAGGCTCCTCATCTGCCTCCCTTTCCGCTACTAACGCAACACTAACCACTTGATTGGTTGCTGCTAAGTACAGCAGCAACTTCTCTTGCGGCTTAGGTGCGGCAAGTATTGGAGTGGAGGACAGGTACCCTTTCAAGTCTTGCAGCGCTGCCTGTGCTACCGGAGTCCATTTCATTGGACCTGCCTTTTTCAAGATTTTGAAAAACGGCAGGGCGCGTTCCGCAGACTTAGAAATGAACCTGCTGAGAGCAGCCACGCAGCCGGCAAGCCTCCGCACATCCTTAACGCGCTTCGGGGCTTCGATCTGCTCGATGGCTTTGATCTTGTCGGGATTGGCTTCAATCCCCCTCTGGGATACAAAGAACCCGAGAAGCTTGCCGGAGGGGACTCCGAACACACACTTCTCGGGGTTAAGCTTGAGTTGTATCTTGCGCAGATTCGCAAAAGTTTCATCTAAGTCTTGGATCAGGGTATCCTTGTCCTTGCTCTTGACCACTATATCATCCATGTAAGCTTCTACATTCCTGTGTATCTGTGGCTCAAAAGCAGTGTGGACCACCCTCGCAAATGTTGAACCCGCATTCTTCAATCCAAAGGGCATGCGTATGAAGCAGTAAGTGCCACATGGAGTAATGAATGCGGTCTTCTCTTCATCCTCTTCAGCCATGAATATCTGGTGGTGCCCGGAGTATGCATCAAGGAATGAAAGCAACTCACATCCAGCCGTGGAGTCAACGATCTGGTCAATGCGCGGCAAGGGAAATGGATCCTTGGGACAAGCTTTATTCACATCAGTGAAGTCTATACAAAGCCTCCACTTCCCATTAGCTTTGCGCACGACAACAGGGTTGGCCAGCCACGTGGGATGAAGTACACCTCTAACAAGGCCTGCTGCTTCCAACTTCTTGATTTCTTCGGCAATAAACTCTTGGCGCTCCACCGCTTGCTTCCTGACCTTCTGCTTGACGGGCCGCACGTGAGGACAAACGGCAAGCTTGTGCTCAATTACTTTCCTGGGAACGCCGGGGATGTCAGACGGTTGCCATGCAAACACGTCGACATTCGCCCGCAGGAAAGCAACGAGCGCGCTTTCCTATTTAGGATCGAGCGTGGCACTGATGGTGAAAGTACCACCAGTGCCGTCCTCCTTGGCGGACACCTTCTTGGTTGTAGGTGGAGCTGCCATTCCCTTCTTGCACTTGCCGGTGGAGCTCGATGGTGCGTCCTCGACGGCAGCGCATCACTCCGAGGAGGTGCGTTTGCCGGAGTGGGCCCCAGAGCTCTTGCCGGACTTGGTCTTGTTCTCCCCCCCGGGAGCTTCAGCGACAAGTGTCTTGCTATCTGTTGCGGCTGCTGCATCCCGGTAGATCTTGTCGACGCAGATAAGTGCGTCCTTCTTGTCGCCAGGGACAGAGATGACGCTTATCGGCCCCGGCATCTTGAGCATGTTGTAGGTGTAATGAGAGGCTGCCATGAACTTGGCGAGCGCCGGACGGCCACGTATCCCATTGTATGGCAACGGTATATCGGCAACGTCAAAGGTGATCCTCTCAGTCCTGAAGTTTAGCTCTCCGCCAAAGGTTACTGGCAGTGTGATCTTCCCCTTCGGCTTGCTCCTTCCCGGGTTAATTCCTTGGAAAGTTCCGGTTTCCTCGAGCTCGCTGTCGGGGATCTGTAGCTTTCGGACTACAGCAGAGGAGATCAGGTTTAGGCCGGCCCCGCCGTCAACCAGCATCTTGGTGACCTTGAGGTTGCGGATGGTTGGTGAAACCAACATCGGCAAGCACCCGACCGCAGTTGTGCGGTCAGGGTGATCCTCAATGTCGAAGATAATGGGCATGCTGGACCACTTCAGTAGCCAGCGCGACTCGACGGGTGGCTCTGCTGCATTAACTTCCCGCACCCATTGCTTGAGTTGGCGGTGGGAAGTATGCAGAGAGGCACCTCCATCGACGCACAAAACTTCTGTGGCCTTCTGGAACTCCTGCTCGCTGTTGTCTCCGTCGTCCATGTCCTCGTCGTCGTCTTCGTCTTCGTCCTTGTCGCGGCCGCGGGGAGGTCTATCTCCTTGCCGCTGCTTGGCCTTGCCGCGGCGTCCTCCCTGGCCATTGAATGGCCGCTTCTTGCCGGACTCTCCTCCGCCTCACTGGGCCTTGTCTTTGTCGCGTCGCTCGTACTCAGCCTTCTGCTGTTCAACGAGGTACTTGACCCTTTTGCAGTTCTGGAGGTCGTGGCCCTTGGTGCGGTGGATCTTGCAGTACTGCTTGTCGGAGCCGTCCTGCTTGTCGGCGACGGCTACAGTGGCAGCTCCCTTGCCGGAGCTACCAGCCTGAGCTTTATTGGCACCTGCCTCCTTGCCGGACTGCTCGACGGCCAGTACTTCCTTGTTCTTCTTCTTCTTGTTGTTCCGCCGCCAGTTTTTCCTTGCCGGGGCGGCATCCTCACTGTCCGTTCCTCCTGCTCCAGCATCCTCTCCGGGGAGTCTCCTCCCCTCTTCAGTGCGCGCACACTTGTCAGCCAGGGCATAAAGCTCACTGACGTCTCGTATCTTGCACATCGCCATCTCCTCCCTCATCCTGCGGTTACGCACGTTCTGGTGGAATGCGCTGATAACCGCAGCAGGGTGGACGTCCGGGATGTTGTGATGGACGCGGCTGGATCTCTGGATGTACTTTCGCAGGGATTCTCCTTCCTTCTGGGCAAGTATGTGGAGATCACTCTCCTAGCCGTGGGGCTTGTGGCCACCAGTGAAGGCGCCGACAAACTGGTGGCACAGGTCGGCCCAAGAAGAGATGGAGTTTTCCGGCAAGTGCATAAGCCCAGATCTGACGTTTGGCTTAAGCACGAGCGGGAAGTAGTTCGCCAGTATTTTCTCGTCTCGTCCCCCGGCAGCCTGCACCGCAATGGTGTAGATGCTGAGGAACTCTGAGGGATGGGTCTTGCCGTCATACTTCTCGGGTACGTCAGGCTTGAAGTTCTTCATGCTGGGCCACTGGACTTGCCGCAGCTCACGGGTGAACGCAGGGCAACCTGCCGCATACGGCAAGTCGCCCGGTTCTTCGGGCGCGCGCATGTCGACAGCGGTCCCAGCGCACTGGTCGGACTGTCGTCGCGCCTCTCTTCGACGCTCGATGCGAGTTCGAGCGTCTTCTTGTCGTCTGTCGTCGAGGACTTGGCGTTGATCGCGGCGAGCTCGTGGGTCCGACGACGCCGTGGAATCGTCGTCGATGTTGATCCGACGAGTCGGCGGTTTCGGCCTTCGGGGCGGGGAGTGCACGGTAGTTGCACCCCCTGCGGTCTTGTCTCCATCAGCCCGCGCCTGGCTGACTTGCCGCGGCCGTGACGTCGCCGGTTGCTGCGGCGTGCCGTTGTTGGCGAAGGCGATTAGGCTTTGGATGGTGGCCCTCCAGTCTTCGGCCTTGTCTGCCGCTGGAGGGAAGTCGAGGAGTAGCTGAGCTCTAGCTAGAGCTTCTGCTGGAGTGGAGGGGAGCGGCGGCGAGCGGTGCGAGGAGCGAGATATGCTCGGACTTCTAACAGCGTTAGAAGGAGCAGGTTCTCGCCCCGGCGACCGCGCCTTGCTCGTGCCAGCACGTTGGCCTTAAGCGTCCCGCGACCCGCCAACTTGTCCTTGACCCACCAAGCGGATGGTACCCTGCGTACCACGTCGCTGCCATTTCGGCACCTCCTGAGAGGGGCGCGGTGCGTGCACGGACGCCGAGGTCTTGGAGTGCGCCCGGTCGTCCGTCTTGTCCTTGGACTTGGCGGCGCCGTGAGTTTCCTCGCCGGCGTCCGTCCTTCCGCCGGCGTCTACCCCACCAACCGTTGGTTCTGGTGGTGGCGGGATCGACGCGGACGGGCCTCCTACCTCCGAAGCTTTCTTCTTCGGCGGCATGTCGATGAAGTTAACGAAGTTGATGAAGCTACTGAAGGTTTCGCCCGCGTGAACGCCTGATCAGGTTCACACAACCTCGACGCCCCCTACCTGGCGCGCCAAAGATGTCGGGGAAAATAATCGCCCACGAACATCTATGGGACCGGAGCCCCTTTTCGGTACGGCAAGGGAGTGGAGGGTGCACGAAGAGCGGATCAAGGCGAGCACACGAGCAGTTTACCCAGGTTCGGGCCGCACGGATGCGTAAAACCCTACTCCTGCCTCAGTTTGTATTGAGTTCTTGGCTCGGGAGCAAGAAGAGCTACGGTACTGGTTGCTAGCTACACCGAGCGTGAGAGTGATCGAAGATCAGAACCCCCTCTACGTTGTGCATGGGCCTCCTTTTATAGGTCAAAGGGGTCACTGACAGGTGGCAACGTAGGTGAGGGTAAAAACGTAAAAATGGTGGTAGTTGTAACAGTGTATGTACAGTGTTCTGTACCTAACCCTGACGGTGGGGGACAAGGGCATTGAATGCTCGTCACCGTCGCCCCAAACAGTGCAAAAAGCGTCCGTCCGGGCGTCTCCGTTCGCCACGACAGTAGCCTCGTCATCGTGGCTTGCCACCGTGTCCCCCAGGCTGCACAGCCTTCCGCCACGTGCCCCTGGAAGGGCCCCGGGGCGACGCGTGGCCGGATGAGCTGGAGCGCGGGCACACAGTGGAAGCTTGCCGCGGCCAGCACCTTGCCGCGGTCGCTACCTTGCCGCGCCCGGAAGCTTGTCGCTCTCCGGGTCTTGCCGGGGCGCGTGATGCGCCACGGCAAGTCTTCTGAAATGCCATGCTTTGGCCTTCCTGGCAAGCTCCTCTTGCCAGGGTCTTGTGCTAAAGGGGTGGTTTTGAGCCTGGAGCGGCCTTCCCGGCAAGCTCCTCTTGCCGGGGTCTTGTTTCTTAACTTGAATACTTTGTTCTTGAATGGCTCCAAAGGGACCAAAGCGGGCCTTGGCGGGCGCGTGGCAAGCCCTGCCACGGGACGCTGCTACTGCCCGTGCACAAGTTGGGATACTAAAGTACCCCATCTTTAGTACACCGACAACTATGGAACAAAGAGTGGCAAGAGCCTAAGCTTGGGGATGCCCAAGGCACCCTAAGGTAAAATTCAAGTACAACCAAAACCCTAAGCTTGGGGATGCCCCGGGAAGGCATTCCCTCTTTCGTCTTCATCTATCGGTAACTTTACTTGAGACTATATTTTTACTCACCACATGATATGTGTTTTGCTTGGAGCGTCATGTATGATTTGAGTCTTTGCTTTTTAGTTACCACAATCATCCTTGCTGGACAGACCTTTTGAGAGAGATACACATGAATCGGAATTTATTAGAATACTCTATGTGCTTTACTTATATCTTTTGAGCTAGATAGTTTTGCTCTAGTGCTTCACTTATATCTTTTAGGGCACGGTGGTGGTTTTATTTTGTAGAAATTATTGTTCTCTCATGGTTCACTTATATTATTTTTAGAGTCTCTTAAGAACAACATGGTAATGTGCTTTGGTTATAAAACTAGTCCTAATATGATATGCATCCAAGACGGGTATAGTAAAAACCTTCATAAAAGTGCATTGAGTATTATGAGAAGTTTGATACTTGATTATTGTTTTGAGATATGAGGATGGTGATATTAGAGTCATGCTAGTTGAGTAGTTGTGAATTTGATAAATACTTGTGTTGAGGTTTGCAAGTCCCGTAGCATGCATGTATGGTAACCGTTGTGTGATAAATTTGAAGCATGAGGTATTTCATTTAGTGTCATCCTTTGTGTGGAGGTCGGGATCGCGCGATGGTTAACTCCTACCAACCATTCCCCTAGGAGCATGCATGTAGTACTTTGTTTTGATGACTTGTAGATTTTTGCAATAAGTATGTGAGTTATTTATGACTAATGTTGAGTCCATCGATTATACGCACTCTCACCCTTCCACCATTGCTAGCCTCTCTTGTACCGCAGAACTCTCGCCGGTACCATACACCCACCATATACCTTCCTCAAAACAGCCACCATACCTACCTATCATGGCATTTCCATAGCCATTCCGAGATATATTGCCATGCAACTTTCCACCGTTCCATTTATTATGACACACTTCATCATTGTCATATTGCCATGCATGATCATATAGTTGACATCATATTTGTGGCTAGGCCACCATGCATAGTTTTTCATACATGTCACTCTTGATTCATTGCATATCCCGGTACACCGCCGGAGGCATTCATATAGAGTCATACTTTGCTCTAGTATCGAGTTGTAATATCGAGTTGTAAATCAATATAAGTGTGATCATCATCATTATTAGAGCATTGTCCCAAAGGTAAAAAAAGGAAAGAAAAAAAGGAAGAAAGGCCAAAGAAAAAAGAAAGGCCCGGAAAAAAAGAAAAAATATAAAAGAAGAAGAAAAAAGGGACAATACTACTATCTTCATCCACACTTGTGCTTCAAAGTAGCACCATGATCTTCATGATAGAGAGTCTCTTGGTTAGTCACTTTCATATACTAGTGGCGAATTTTCATTATAGAACTTGGCTTGTATATTCCAACAATGGTCTTCCTCAAATGCCCTAGGTCTTTGTGAGCAAGCAAGTTGGATGCACCCACTTAGTTTCTTTTGTTGAGCTTTCATACATTTATAGCTCTAGTGCACCCGTTGCATGGCAATCCCTACTCACTCACATTGATTTCTATTGATGGGCATCTCCATAGCCCATTGATACGCCTAGTTGATGTGAGACCATCTTCCTCTTTTGTCTACTCCACAACCACCACTCTATTCCACATATAGTGCAATGTCCATGGCTCACGGTCATGTATTGCGTGAAAGTTGAAAAGGTTTGAAGTTTTTTAAGTATGAAACAATTGCTTGGGGTTGTGCATGATTTGAGTATTTTGTGTGACGAAGATGGAGCATAGCCAAACTATATGATTTTGTAGGGATGAACTTTCTTTGGCCATGTTATTTTCAGAAGACATGCTTGCTTTGTTAGTATGCTTGAAGTATTATTATTCTTATGTCAATATAAACTTTTGTCTTGAATCTTTCGGATCTGAACATTCATGCCACAATAAAGAAAATTACATCGAGAATTATGTTAGTTCGCATTCCACATCAAAAATTCTGTTTTTATCATTTACCTACTCGAGGACGAGCAGGAATTAAGCTTGGGGATGCTTGATACGTCTCCAACATATCTATTATTTTTGATTGTTCCATGCTATTATATATTCTGTTTTGGATGTTTAATGGGCTTTATTATACACTTTTATAATATTTTTGGGACTAACCTAATAACCCAAGGCCCAGTGCAAATTGCTGTTTTTTTTCCTATTTTAGTGTTTCGCAGAAAGGGAATATCAAACGGAGTCCAAACGAAATGAAACCTCCGGGAGAGATACTTTTGGAACGATATCAACACAGAAGACTTGGAGTACACACCTGGAAGCGAGAGAGGCGGCCACGAGGGCAGGGGGCGCACCCAGGGGGGTAGGCGTGCCCCCACCCTCGTGGGCCCCCTCTAGCTCCCCTGACATGCCTCTTCAGCCTATATATACACTAATACCCTGAAAACATCGAGGCAGTCGAAGAAACCCTAATTCCACCGCCGCAACCTTCTATACCCGTGAGATCCCATCTTGGGGCCTGTTTCGGAGCTCCGCCGAAGGGGGCATCGATCACGGAGGGCTTCTACATCAACACCATAGCCTCTTCGATGAGTTGTGAGTAGTTTACCCCAAACCTTCGGGTCCATAGTTATTAGCTAGATGGCTTCTTCTCTCTCTTTGGATCTCAATACAAAGTTCTCCTCTATCTTCAAGGAGATCTATTCGATGTAATCTTTTTGCGGTGTGTTTGTCAAGATCCGATGAATTGTGGGTTTATGATCAAGATTATCTATGAACAATATTGGATTCTTTTCTGAAATCTTTTATGCATGATTTAAATATCCTTGCAAGTCTCTTCGAATTATCGGTTTGGTTTGGCCTACTAGATCTATAGTTCTTGCAATGGGAGAAGTGCTTGGCTTTGGGTTAAATCTTGCGATGTCCTTTCCCAGTGACAGCAAGGCACGTATTGTATTGTTGCCATCGAGGATAAAAAGATGAGGTTTATATCATATTGCTTGAGTTTATCCCTCTACATCATGTCATCTTACTTAAGGCGTTACTGAAGGAAATATGCCCTAGAGGCAATAATAAAGATGTCATTTGTATTTCCTTATATCATGATAAATGTCTTTTATTCATGCTAGAATTGTATTAACCGGAAACTTAGTACATGTGTGGATACATAGACAAAACAGTATGTCCCTAGTATGCCTCTACTAGACTAGCTCATTGATCAAAGATGGTTATGTTTCCTGGCCATAGACATGAGTTGTCATTTGATCAACGAGATCACATCATTAGGAAAATGATGTGATGGACTAGACCCATCCGTTAGCTTAGCACTATGATCGTTTAGTTTTAGTGCTATTGCTTTCTTCATGACTTATACATGTTCCTATGACTATGAGATTATGCAACTCCCGAATACCGGAGGAACACCTTGTGTGCTATCATACATCACAACGTAACTGGGTGATTATAAAGATGCTCTACAGGTGTCTCCGAAAGTGTTCGTGGTGTTGGCATAGATCAAGAAAAGGATTTGCCACTCCGAGTGTTGAAGAGGTATCTCTGGGCCCTCTCGGTAATACACATCATAATAAACCTTGCAAGCAAATGACTAATGAGTTAGTAAAGAGATGATGTATTACGGGACGAGTAAAGAGACTTGCCGATAACGAGATTGAACTAGGTATTGAGATACCGACGATCGAATCTCGAGCAAGTAACATACCGATGACAAAGGGAACAACGTATGTTGTTATGCGGTTTGACCGATAAAGATCTTCGTAGAATATGTAGGAGCCAATATGAGCATCCAGGTTCCTCTATTGGTTATTGACTGGAGATGAGTCTCGGTCATGTCTACATAGTTCTCGAACCCGTAGGGTCCGCACGCTTAACCTTTGATGATGCTCCATATTATGAGTTTACAAGTTTTGATGTACCGAAGGTAGTTCGGAGTCCCGGATGAGATCACGCACATTACGAGGAGTCTCAGAATGTCCGAGACATAAATATTGATATATTGGACGGCTACATTCGGACACCGGAAGTGTTCCGGGTTATTTCGGAAATAACCGGAGTGCTAGAGGGGTTACCGGAACCCCCCGGGGAAGTATTGGGCCTTAGTGGGCCTTAGGGAAGAGAGAGGGTAGCAACCCAGGAGGTGGCGCGCCCCCTCCCATGGGGAATCCGAATTGGACTAGGGGAGGGGGCGCGACCCCTCTTTCCCTCTCCCTCTCTTTCCTTCCCCCTTTCCCCTTCCTAGTAGGACTAGGAAAGGGGAGTCCTAGTCCTACTAGGAATAGGACTCCTCCTTTCCTTGGCGCGCCTAGGGCCGGCCGGCCTCCTCCCCTTGCTCCTTTATATACGGGGCAGGGGGCACCCTAGAACACACAAGCAACATTGTTTTAGCCGTGTGCGGTGCCCCCCTCGACAGAAACACACCTCGGTCATACCGTTGCAGTGCTTAGGCGAAGCCCTGCGCCGGTAGCTTCATCATCTCCGTCACCACGCCGTCGTGCTGACGAAACTATCCCGTGAAGCTCAACTAGATCAAGAGCTCATGGGACGTCATCAAGCTGAACGTGTGCTGAACGCGGAGGTGTCGTACGTTCGGTGCTTGATCGGTTGAATCGCGAAGACATTCGACTACAGCAACCGCGTCACTAGACACTTCCGCTTTCGGTCTACGAGGGTACGTAGAAACACTCTCCCCACTCGTTGCTATGCATCTAGTAGATAGATCTTGCGTGATCGTAGGAAAATTTTGAAATACTATGTTCCCCAACAGTGGTATCATGAGCCAGGTCTATGCGTAGATGATCTGCACAAGTAGAACACATGTGAGTTGTGGACGATACTAGTCATACTGCTTACCAGCATGTCATACTTTGATCTGGCGGGAAGCGGCCCGGACCGAGATTACGCGTACGCTTACGCGAGACTGGTTTTACCGACGTGCTTCGCACAAAGGTGGCTGGCGGGTGTCAATTTCTCCAACTTTACTTGAATCGAGTGTGGCTACGCCCGGTCCTTGTGAAGGTTAAAACATCACATACTTATGCGTAGGTAAGAACGGTTCTTGCTAAGCCCATATCAGCCACGTAAAACTTGCAACAACAAAGGAGAGGACGTCTAACTTGTTTTCGCAGGGCATGCTGTGATGTGATATGGTCAAGACATGATGAGTTATACGTTATTGTATGAGATGATCATGTTTTGTAAAGTTATCGGCAACTGGCAGGAGCCATATGGTTGTCACTTTATTGTATGAAATACAATCGCCATGTAATTGCTTTACTTTATCACTAAGCGGTAGCGATAGTCGTGGAAGCAATAGTTGGCGAGACGACAACGATGCTACGATGGAGATCAAGGTGTCGCGCCGGTGATGATGGTGATCATGACGGTGCCTTGGAGATGGATATCAAAAGCACAGGATGATGATGGCCATATCATGTCACATATTTTGATTGCATGTGATGTTTATCTTATTATGCTTCTTATTTTGCTTAGTACGGCAGTAGCATATAAGATGATCCCTTACAAAATTTCAAGGTACAAGTGTTCTCCCTGAGTATGCACCGTTGGAAAAGTTCGTCGTGCCAAGACACCACGTGACGATCGGGTGTGATAAGCTCTACGTTCACATACAACGGGTGCAAGCCAGTTTTGCTAACGCAGAATACTCGGGTTAAACTTGACGAGCCTAGCATGTACATACATGGCCTCGGAACACTGGAGACCGAAAGGTTGAGCGTGAATCATATAGTAGATATGATCAACATAAGATGTTCACCATTGAAAACTACTCCATCTCACGTGATGATCGGACATGGTTTAGTTGATTTGGATCACGTGATCATTTAGATGACTAGAGGGATGTCTATCTAAGTGGGAGTTCTTTAGTAATATGATCAATTGAACTTTAATTTATCATGAACTTAGTCCTGATAGTTTTTGCATATCTATGTTGTTGTAGATCAATGGCCCGTGCTACCGTTCCCTTGAATTTTAATGCGTTCCTAGAGAAAGGTAAGTTGAAAGATGATGGTAGCAATTACACGGACTGGGTCCATAACTTGAGGATTATCCTCATTGCTGCACAGAAGAATTATGTTCTTGAAGCACCGCTAGGTGACAAGCCCCCTCCCGCTAATGTAGACGCTTTGAATGTCTGGCAGACGCGGTCTGATGACTACAAGATAGTTCAGTGTGCCATGCTTTACGGCTTAGAACCGGGACTTCAACGACGTTTTGAACGTCATGGAGCATATGAGATGTTCTAGGAGTTGAAGTTAATATTTCAAGCAAATGCCCGGATTGAGAAATATGAGATTTCCAATAAGTTCTACAGCTGCAAGATGGACGAGAATAGTTTTATCAGTGAACACTTGCTCAGAATGTCTGGGTACTACAATCATATGACTCAACTTGGATGCAAAGTTGATGAAGATAGTGTTATTGATAGAGTTCTTCAATCACTGCCACCAAGCTATAAAGGCTTCGTGATGAACTATAACATGCAAGGGATGCAGAAGACAATTCCCGAGCTCTTCGCTATGCTCAAAGCTGCGGAGGTAGAAATAAAAAAGGAGCATCAAGTGTTGATGGTTAACAAGACCACTAGTTTCAAGAAAAAGGGAAAGGGGAAGAAGGGGGACTTAAAGAAAAATAGCAAGACAATTGCTACTCCCACGAAGAAACCCAAGTCTGGAGCCAATCCTGAAACTGAGTGCTTCTACTGCAAAGGGACTGGAAACAGGAAGCGGAACTGCCCCAAGTATTTGGCGGATAAGAAGGATGGCAAGATGAACAAAGGTATATGTGATATACATGTTATTGATGTGTACCTTACTAATGCTCGTAGAAGCACCTGGGTATTTGATACCAGTTCGGTTGCTAATATTTGTAACTCGAAACAGGGGCTACGTATTAAACGAAGATTGGCTAAGGACGAGGTGACGATGCGCGTGGGAAATGGTTCCAAAGTCGATGGGATCGCTGTCGGCACGCTACCTCTACATCTACCTTCGGGATTAGTTTTAGACCTGAATAATTGTTATTTGGTGCCAACGTTAAGCATGAAAATTATGTCTGGATCTTGTTTATTGCGAGACGGTTATTCATTTAAATCTGGGAATAATGGTTGTTCTATTTATATGAGTAATATCTTTTATGGTCATGCACCCTTGAAATAATGATAGTGCAACTTATTTGTGGCAATATCGTTTAGGTCATATTGGTGTAAAGCGCATGAAGAAACTCCATAGTGATGGACTTTTGGAATCAGTTGATTATGAATCACTTGGTGCTTGCGAACCATGCCTCACTGGCAAGATGACTAAAACTCCGTTCTCCGGAACAATGGAACGAGCAACATATTTGTTGGAAATCATACATACTGATGTATGTGGACCGATGAGTGTTGAAGCTCGCGGCGGGTATCATTATTTTCTGACCTTCACTGATGATTTGAGAAGATATGGGTATATCTACTTGATGAAGCACAATTCTGAAACATTTGAAAAGTTCAAAGAATTTCAGAGTGAAGTAGAGAATCATCGTAACAAGAAAATAAAGTTTCTATGATCTGATCGTGGAGGTGAATATTTGATTTACGAGTTTGGTCTTCATTTGAAACAATGTGGAATAGTTTCACAACTCACGCCACCTGGAACACCACAGCGTAATGGTGTGTCTGAATGTTGTAACCGTACTTTATTAGATATGGTGCGGTCTATGATGTCTCTTACTGATTTACCACTATCATTTTGGGGTTATGCTTTAGAGACAGCCGCATTCACGCTAAATAGGGCACCATCTAAATCCGTTGAGACGACGCCTTATGAACTATGGTTTGGCAAGAAACCAAAGTTGTCGTCTCTTAAAGTTTGGGGCTGCGATTCTTATGTGAAAAAGCTTCAACCAGATAAGCTCGAACCCAAGTCGGAGAAATGTGTCTTCATAGGATACCCAAAGGAGACTGTTGGGTACACCTTCTATCACAGATGCGAAGGCAAGATATTCGTTGCTAAGAATGGATCCTTTCTAGAGAAGGAGTTTCTCTCGAAAGAAGTGAGTGGGAGGAAAGTGGAACTTGATGAGGTAATTGTACCTTCTCCCGAATTGGAAAGTAGTACATCACAGAAACTAGTTCCAGTGATTCCTACACCAATTAGTGAGGAAGCTAATGACGATGATCATGAAACTTCGGATCAAGTTACTGCTGAACTTCGTAGATCAACCAGAGTACGTTCCGCGCCAGAGTGGTACGGAAACCCGGTTCTGGAAGTCATGTTACTAGACCATGATAAACCTACGAACTATGAGGAAGCGATGATGAGCCCAGATTCCGCAAAATGGCTTGAGGCCATGAAATCTGAGATGGGATCCATGTATGAGAACAAAGTGTGGAATTTGGTTGACTTGCCCGATGATCGGCAAGCCATCAAAAATAAATGGATCTTCAAGAGGAAGACCGACGCTGACAGTAATGTTACTGTTTACAAAGCTCGACTTGTTGTGAAAGGTTTTCGACAAGTTCAAGGAGTTGACTACGATGAGACTTTCTCACCCGTAGCGATGCTTAAGTCTGTCCAAATCATGGTAGAAATTGCGGCATTTTATGATTATGAAATCTAGCAAATGGATGTCAAAACTGCATTCCTGAATGGATATCTCAAAGATGAGTTGTATATGATGCAACCAGAAGGTTTTGTCGATCCTAAAGGTGCTAATAAAGTGTGCAAGCTCCAGCGATCCATCTATGGACTGGTGCAAGCATCTCGGAGTTGGAATATACGCATTGATGAGGTGATCAAAGCATATGGTTTTATACAGACTTTTGGAGAAGCCTGTATTTACAAGAAAGTGAGTGGGAGCTCTGTAGCATTTTTGATATTATATGTGGATGACATTATATTGATTGGAAATCATATAGAATTTCTGGATAGCATAAAAGGATACTTGAATAAGAATTTTTCAATGAAAGACCTCGGTGAAGCTGCTTACATATTGGGCATCAAGATCTATAGAGATAGATCAAGACGCTTAATTGGACTTTCACAAAGCACATACCTTGATAAAGTTTTGAAGAACTTCAAAATGGATCAGTCAAAGAAAGGGTTCTTACCTGTGTTACAAGGTGTGAAGTTGAGTAAGACTCAATGCCCGACCACTGCAGAAGATAGAGAGAAAATGAAATTCATTCCCTATGCCTCAACCATAGGATCTATCATGTATGCAATGCTGTGTACCAGACCTGATGTGTGCCTTGCTATAAGCTTAGCAGGGAGGTACCAAAGTAATCCAGGAGTGGATCATTGTACAACGGTCAAGAACATCCTGAAGTACCTGAAAAGGAAAAACGATATGTTTCTCGTTTATGAAGGTGACAAAGAGCTCGTCGTAAATGGTTACGTCGATTCAAGCTTTGACACTGATCCGGATGAATCTAAGTCACAAACCAGATATGTATTTTTATTGAAAGGTGGAGCTGTCAGTTGGTGCAGTTTCAAGCAGAGCATCGTGGCGGGATCTACGTGTGAAGCGGAATACATAGCTGCTTCGGAAGCAGCAAATGAAGGAGTCTGGATGAAGGAGTTCATATCCGATTTAGGTGTAATACCTAGTGCATTGGATCCAATGATTTTTTTTTGTGATAACACTGGAGCAATAGCCTTGGCGAAGAAATCCAGGTTTCACAAGAGAACAAAGCACATCAAAAGACGCTTCAATTCCATCCGCGATCAAGTCAAGGAGGGAGACATAGAAATTTGCAAGATACATACGTATTTGAATGTCGCAGACCCGTTGACTAAGCCTCTTCCACGGGCAAAATATGGTCAGCACCAAGACTCCATGGGTGTTAGAATCATTACTTTGTAATCTAGATTATTGACTCTAGTTAAAGTGGGAGACTGAAGGAAATATGCCCTAGAGGGAATAATAAAGATGTTATTTGTATTTCCTTTTATCATGATAAATGTCTTTTATTCATGCTAGAATTTTATTAACCGGAAACTTAGTACATGTGTAAATGCATAGACAAAACAATATGTCCCTAGTATGCCTCTACTAGACTAGCTCATTGAGCAAAGATGGTTATGTTTCCTAGCCATAGACATGAGTTGTCATTTGATCGAGATCACATCATTAGGAGAATGATGTGATGGACTAGACCCATCCGTTAGCTTAGCACTACGATCGTTTAGTTTTAGTGCAATTGCTTTCTTCATGACTTATACATGTTCCTATGGCTATGAGATTATGCAACTCCCGAATACCGGAGGAACACCTTGTGTGCTATCAAACGTTACAACGTAACTGGGTGATTATAAAGATGCTCCAAAGGTGTCTCCGAAAGTGTTCGTGGTGTTGGCATAGGTTAAGAATAGGATTTGTCACTCCGAGTGTCGGAGAGGTATCTTTGGGCCCTCTTGGTAATACACATCATAATAAGCCTTGCAAGCAAATGACTAATGAGTTAGTCACGAGATGATGTATTACGGAACGAGTAAAGAGACTTCCCGTAACGAGATTGAACTAGGTATTGTGATACCGACAATCGAATCTCGGGCAAGTAACATACCAATGATAAAGGGAACAACGCATGTTGTTATGCGGTTTGACCGATAAAGATCTTTGTAGAATATGCAGGAGCCAATATGAGCATCCAGGTTCCGCTATTGGTTATTGACCGGAGATGAGTCTCGGTCATGTCTACATAGTTGTCGAACCTGTAGCACTAGTAGAAAAAGGGCCTTTTGTCCTGGTTCGTGCGGGCCTTTAGTCCCGGTTTGGGAACGGGACTAAAGGGTCGATACAAATGCTCCACCCTTTAGTCCCGGTTCTTATACGAACCGGGACTAAGGCCCTCCACGTGGCTGCTGCCTGGAGGTCCACCTTTAGTCCCGGTTGGTAACACGAACCGGTACTAAAGGATTTTTTTGATTTTTTTTAAATTTGATTTTTTTAAATATTTTCCCGATTTTCAAATTTCTGAATTATTTTAAGCTCTAATCTCTAATCACCCCTCATCACTACTCAATTTAATCTCTAATCACCCTCATCATTCCAAATCATCTAACTTCCCGAACGGTCACCCATCCTCCCACTCCCCCAGCCTGAGCACGCTTAACTTCCAGGTTCTATTCTCCCTCGTTTCTAAGTCTGCACTTGTTGTTTTCCTGACAATAGTAAGATGTCAATCCTATTAACCCTCAGGAGTTTAGCTTGAGCATGAAGTCACACATTTCACTATTTGAGTTTGAAACTATTGTTCTAAAAAACAATAATTATTTAGTAACACTAATATTTCTTGAATAAGGAGTTTGACCATTGTTTGACCACTGTTTGACCAGATTTGACCAAAATTCAAATAAACTGAAATAATTATTTAGTAACACTAATATTCTTGAATAATTATTTAGTAACACTAATACTTCTTGATAAGTAGTTTGACCATAGTTTGACCAGATTTAACAAAAATTAAAAAAAAAACTGAAATTTGAGCATAACTTTTTTTTCCTTTTGGAATTTGAGGATTTTAAAAATTTGCAAATAGGCCGTAGGCCTTCTCTATCGGATGCGGATTTTCGTGCTGAACATTTGGATATATTATACGTTTTTTCTGACATCGTACGCAAAAGTTATAGCCATTTTACATTTTCCCTACACTTTTTGCAAAACATGTCCAGATTTAAGTTTTTAAATTTTCCTAACTAGTAGATGTGGTAACATAACTACATCTCGAAGGATTTTAACTTTTGAAGTTTTTATCATTTTCTTTTGCTTTTTACAAAGCTGAAAGGGCGATACACCGGGGGG
>LR738714.1:738691825-738744587 GCA_902687465.1 Secale cereale | reverse complement strand
CCCCCACACACACACCAAAAACAAGCCCATGGTCCGGGTGAATCGGGAATGGGGGTCGGCTACCATATGTCGGAGGCACCCCCCTCCCCCACCCGCCACATTGGACCATATCTACGTGCTCGCAAAGCGAGGATGGCTATCTCCTACCTACCATGGAGTCGGCACGCATGCGGTGGTAAGCTCAGAAATGTAAAACCGGATGAACGACTAGGAGGAGGGGGAAACACGCACGAAACTCCCCTCTCTCGCCGAGCAACAACAACCATGAAGGCCGCACGGGCCATGGAAAAATACATGAAGTCGCGCATCAACACAAACCCCGTCGCCCGACGTGCCAGTTTTTTAGAACGACGAGATGGGGGGATGCGCGGTTGGGGATACAAACCTCCAAGTTAGTACAAAGTTGGGTCATCTATTTTGGAAGGGAGAGAGTAGAACGCAAGCTAACATGAGACAAGAACTGAACACAGTATACCATGTAGTTGGGGATAGAAACCCGTTTTTAACGCGCTGTCGACCACCTTAATACCCAACGACACATCACCAAAACCACAAGGATGTAGAACCGACGCTAGACTTGGTGTCCAAGAAAGCCGAGGAAGACTAAACAGGAACCGGGGCGGTGATGCGTGATCGCACAACAGCAGAAAAAAGATCACCCCAAAGTGCAACCATGATCCCCCCGGGGGTGGGGGGATAACATCACATAAGCAGCTAAAGTCAAGCATCACGATACAAGAGAATAGTTTCGAGGAGCAACACACTACAAAATGATAGTTTTTTTAGAAAAGGAGGATGACCCCCGCCCTCTGCATCTGAGAGATGCATGTGGCCATTTTATTGATTATTCTCGAGGAGTGTTTAGATCACTACTTTATAGAGGGAGTAGGATATAAGAAGATTTTTGTAAAAAACAATCCAGGAAAACACACCCTTGGATGGTGATCCCGAGGCGATCATGTGCTATGGTAGTCCAATGGCCAAAGCCATATAACTTATTATTGTTGTTAAATCTAATCCTATAATTAGGGGAAAATCCCCCATTGCCCAAACCGTCATTGCGGTTTGTCCCGCAACCGACGCCTCCCTTCGATCTCCTGGAGCCGACGCCCTCTCGAGGGATCGTCGTGTCTCTTCGGGACATATAAAAGAGGCCTGTAACCATCGATCAAGACACTCGATCACTTATGATTCGAAGCACGTTATCACGCATGTAGAATAGCCAGCGAGAGCGAAAAAGGCAACAGAGAAAGGAGAAGAGAGGGAGCACTCGCCGCCGGTGAGATGCCTGGCCTTGTTTCCTTCTTTCTCCGCCTGATCTGTGAGGTCGGTCGTCGCTACCGTCGCCACTACCATGGCGTTGGTGGCATCCGACGCTTTCGTCGCAGGATGCAGGCCGTCCATCGTTTCGGCCGTTCCATCGCTGGCCGTTGTGGTCACCACACCACTGGACGTGGCGCTCGTGGTGGTCACCGAGCCGCTGGACGCGGCCACGGCGTCGACGTACGCGCTGCTCCAGGTGCTCCCCACGCCCACGGGCACGGCCTCGGCGCTGCTGCGCGTGCGTCATCAGTGAACAGGGGACTCGACCCATGGCTTGTGGCCGGTCCGAGCGCCCCTATGGTGCACAGCACGGGACCCCCGAGATCTCCGCCTCCACCCCTCCTCCACCGGCTGGGTGGTCCCGAGCCGCCGCCCGCATGGCTATGCCCCGGTGCCATTGCGCTCTGTGGTGAATGAGGAGGAGGCGCTCGCCTTCGTCTCCGCGCCAACCGACGCCTCCGGCGTCGTCCGTTTTGGTGCCGGCATGGAGGCGTCAACGCCAACGCCCCGCTTCAGCAGGAGATGGCAGCGGGCTCGAGCAGCCGCGCGGCATGGTGCTTCGGGCGTCTCTTCGGGCGCGCCGTTGCAGCCATCGACCGCCGCCCCAGTTCATGGGCTCCGGCGAGCCTCGGCCTCGCTAGCGCCGCGCTAGACGGTGCACGCTCGGACCCCGTCCTTATTGCATCTTCTTCGAACGAGGAAGGCTCGTCGGTGCTGTGCCGGTGACCCTGGCGCTGTGAGGGGCTGCGGCGGCCAATCCAATCGTCGGCGCCGTGCAGGGAAGGGGATCAAGCGGGTGGTGCGGTTTTGGTCTCAGACCCTTATCCATAACGGCCGCTTCCTCCCTCTCAGTTATGCGGTGGGGCTGCGGGTGGGCTGGCCAAAGGCCATGGAGGCCCAGGCCCAGGCGCCTGCTGTGTCCTCCAGCCGCCTCCTGCTACTTCTCGAGCTTGCGTTGTATTCCCTCGAAGAGGAAACGGAGATGGAGCACAGTAGCGTAAGTATTTCCCTCAGTTTTTGAGAACCAAGGTATCAATCCAGTAGGAGACCACACGCGAGTCCCTCGCACCTGCACAAACAAATAAGAACTTCGCAGCCAACGCGATAAGGGGTTGTCAATCCCTTTACAGTCACTTACGAAAGTGAGATCTGGTAGAGATGGTAGTTTATATTTTTGATATTTTTGTTTATAAGAACAGAAAGTAAAAGCGGAAAAAGTAAAGTAGATGTAGATTGATATGTTGAGAATAGATCCGGGGGCGATAGTGTTCTCTAGTGGCTTCTCTCATGATAGCGATATTCTACGGCGGGTAAACAAATTACTGTCGAGCAATTGATAGAAAAGCGAATAATTATGAGACTATTTAGGCATGATCATTGTATATAGGCAGCACGTCCGAGACAAGTAGACCGACTCCTGCCTTCATCTACTACTATTACTCCACACATCGACTGCTATCCAGGATGCATCTAGTGTATTGAGTTCATAAGAACAGAGTAACGCCTTAAGCAAGATGACATGATGTAGAGGGATAAACTCAAACAATATGATATAAACCCCATCTTTTTATCCTCGATGGCAACAATACAATACGTACCTTGCTGCCCCTACTGTCACTGGGAAAGGACACCGCAAGATTGAACCCAAAGCCAAGCACTTCTCCCATTGCAAGAACTATTGATCTAGTAGGCCAAACCAAACCAATAATTCGAAGAGACTTGCAAGGATATTATGAGCACACATAAAGAGTTCAGAAAAGAACCAAATATTTCTTATAGATAATCTTGATCATAAACTCACAATTCATCGGATCTCGACAAACACACCGCAAAAAAGAGATTACATCGAATAGATCTCCTCGAAGACCGAGGAGAACTTTGTATTGAGATCCAAAGAGAGAGAAGAAGCCATCTAGATACTAGCTATGGACCCGAAGGTCTGTGGTAAACTACTCACAACTCATGGTGAGGGCAATGATGATGATGTAGAAACACTCCGTGATGGATCCCCCCTCCGGCGGAGCTCCGGAACAGGCTCCAAGATGGGATCTCACGTGAACAGAAGGTTACGATGGTGAAATTCGGGTTTTCTCTTTGTTGCTGATGGTTTCGGGGTACGTAGGATTATATAGGAGGAAGGAGGACAACGGGGGACTCACGAGGGACCCACGAGGCAGGGGGGCACGCCCCACCCTCGTGGGCACCTCGTGTCCCCTACTCAGTGGTTCTCAAGTCTCCTGTGCGTGTTTTTCTCCAAAAATATCTCTCCCGAAGGTTTCATTCCGTTTGGACTCCGTTTGATATTCCTTTTCTGCAAAACCCTAAAACAGGCAAAAAACAACAATCTCGATTGTGCCTTTGGGTTAGTAGGTTAGTCCCAAAAATGATATAAAAGTGTATGACAAAGCCCATTAAACATCCAAGACATCATAAATAATAACATGGAACAATAAAAAATTATAGATACATTGGAGACGTATCAAGCATCCCCAAGCTTAATTCCTGCACGTCCTCGAGTAGGTAAATGATAAAACCAGAATTTTTGATGTGGAATGCTAACCAACATAGTTTTTCAATGTAATTCTCTTAATTGTGGCATGAATGTTCAGATCTGAAAGATTCAAGATAAAAGTCTATATTGACATAAGAAATAATAATACTTCAAGCATACTAACAAAGCAATCATGTCTTCTCAAAATACTATGGCTAAATAAAGTTATCCCTACAAAATCATATAGTCTGGCTATGCTCCCTCTTCATCACACAAAATATTCATATCATGCACAACTCCGATTTCAGCCAAGCACTTGTTTTCATACTCTATTCTTTCAAACCTTTCAACCTTCACGCAATACATGAGCGTGAGCCATGGACATAGCACTATGGGTGGAATAGAGAGGTGGTTGTGGAGAAGACAAAAAGGAGGGAGATAGTCTCACATCAACTAGGCGTATTGACGGGCTATGGAGATGCCCATCAATAGATATCAATGTGATTGAGTAGGGATTGCCATGCAACGGATGCACTAGGGCTAAATATGTATGAAAGCTCAACAAAAGAAACTAGTGGGTGTGCACCCAACTTGCTTGCTCATGAAGACCTAGGGCATTTGAGGAAGCCCATTGTTGGAATATACAAGCCAAGTTCTATAATGAAAATTCCCACTAGTATATGAAAGTGACTAAACATGAGACTCTCTACAATGAAGAACATGGTGCTACTTTGCAGCACAAGTGTGGAAAAAAAGATAGTAGCAATTATCCCTTTTTTGGGCCTTTCTTTTATTCTTTGGCCTTTTTTTCTTTTTTGCGGAGGGGCTTTATTGATTTAGCCTCCCATGGGACAATTCTCTAATAATGATGATCATCACACTTTCATTACAACTCGATATTATAACTCGATACTACAACAAAGTATGACTCTATATGAATGCCTCCGGCGGTGTACCATGTGCAATGAAACAAGAGCAACATGTATGAAAAGTTATGCATGGTGGCCTTGGCACAAATACGATGTCAACTACATGATCATGCAATGGCAATATGACAATATGATGCGTGTCATATGAACAGAACGGTGGAAAGTTGCATGGCAATATATCTCAGAATGGCTATGGAAATGCCGTGATAGGTAGGTATGGTGGCTGTTTTGAGGAATAATATGGTGGCTGTTTTGAGGAAGGATATATAGTGGGTGTATGGTACCGGCGAAATTTGCGCGGTACAAGAGAGGCTAGCAATGGTGGAAGGGTGAGAGTGGGTATAATCCATGGACTCAATATTAGTCATAAGAACTCATATACTTATTGCAAAAATCTACGAGTCATCAAAACAAAGAAATCAACGCATGCTCCTAGGGGGGAGGTTGGTAGGAGTTAATCATCGCGCGCCCCGACCTCCACACAAAGGTTGGCACTTTACAAATACTTCATGCTCTAACTTAGTCACATAGCGGTTCACCATACGTGCATGCTACGGGAATCACTAACCTTAACCCAAGTATTTCTCAATTTCATAATAACTCCACTAGCATGACTCTAATATCACTATCCTCATATCTCAAAACAATTATCAAGCATCCAACTTCTCATCATATTCAATGCACTTAGTATGAAAGTTTTTACTACATTGATCTTGGATGCCTATCATGCAAAGGCTAGTTTTATAGCCAAAGCACATTACCATGTTGTTTTAATAGAATCTCAAATGAATATAAGTGAAGCATGAGAGTTCAACAATTTCTTCAAAATATTATCACCACCGTGCTCTAAAAGATATAAGTGAAGCACTAGAGCAAAACTATTCAACTCAAAAGATATAAGTGAAGCACATAGAGTGTTCTAACAATTCCTAGGCCATATTTAACTCTCTCAAATAGGTGTGTACAGAAATTATAATTGTGGCAAGCTAACAAGCAAAGAATCAAATTATACAAGACGCTCCAAGCAAAACACATATCATGTGGTGAATAAAAATATAGCTCCAAGTATAGTTACCGATGGATGAAGACGAAAGAGGGGATGCCTTCCCGGGGCATCCCCAAGCTTAGGCTTTTGATTTTCCATGAATTTTACTTGGGGTGCCATGGGAATCTCCAAGCTTAGTACCTTGCTACTCTTTGTTCCATAGTCCATCAAAGCAATACTCAAAACTTGAAAACTTCACAACACAAAACTTAGACAAAAATTCTCGTGAGCTCCGTTAGTATAAGAAAACAAATCACTACTCAAAGGTACTGTAATGAATTCATTCTTTGTTTATATTGGTGTTAAACCTACTGTATTCCACCTTCTCTATGGTTCATACCTCCCAATATTACTCATAGATGCATTGAAATAAGCAAACAACACACGAAAAACAGAATCTGTCAAAAACAGAATAGTCTGTAGTAATCTGCAGGTTTCGCCTAGTGGGCACCCCACCCTCATGGGCACCTCGTGGCCCCAACTTCGTGCTTCTCAAGTCTCCCATGCGTGATTTTCTCCAAAAATATCTCTCTCGAAGGTTTCATTCCGTTTGGACTCCATTTGATATTCCTTTTCTGCAAAACCCTGAAACAGGCAAAAAACAGCAATCTGGACTGGGCCTTTGGGTTAGTAGGTTAGTCCCAAAAATGATATAAAAGTGTATGACAAAGCCCATTAAACATCCAAGACATCATAAATAATAGCATGGAACAATAAAAAATTATAGATACGTTGGAGACGTATGACCTCCTTCTTGGCTGGATTCATTTTTCTTTCTCTCTTCTTCTCTCTGTTTTGTTAACAATAGTACTAATTATTGTATTTATGCAGTTTTAGACTCTGTTTAGTAATGTTTAGTACTTAGTTTGACTGCTACTTGCATTCTAGCCCAGTACTAGATTTAATCTAGGTTAGGACTTGTGTAATTACTTGTGTGTTTATATTATGCAATGGATTGATAATATAAATAAAGTACCGGATTTCATTCGGGAAGAATGCCATGTTCCATGTGTTTACCACATATCAAGTTCTCTCGAACATGTTTTTGCGATCGAGATCATATTCTCTCGCATACCAAACTTGCATTTTTTGAACATTTCTCCCTCCTTATATCTGAATTGTAACATACACAAGGTAACGGCAATATAGCCCATTACTGTGCGATCTAAGTGATCTTTGATGACCCACAAGTGTAGGGGATCTATTGTAGTCCTTTCGATAAGTAAGAGTGTCGAACCCAACGAGGAGCAGAAGGAAATGATATGCAGTTTGCAGTAAGGTATTTTCTGCAAGCACTCAAATTATCGGTAACAGATAGTTTTGTGATAAGGTAATTGGTAGCAAGTGACAAATAGTAAAAGTAAATAAGGTGCAACAAGATGGCCCAATCCTTTTTGTAGCAAAGGACAAGCCTGGAAAAACTCTTATATGAAGGAAAACGCTCCCGAGGACATATGGGAATTATCGTCAAGCTAGTTTTCATCACGATCATCTGATTCGCGTTCGTTACTTTGATAATTTGGTATGTGGGTGGACCGGTGCTTGGGTGTTGTCCTTACATGGAAAAGCATCCCACTTATGATTAACCTCTATTGCAAGCATCCGCAACTACAAAAGAAGTATTAAGGTAAACCTAACCATAGCATGAAACAAGTTGATCCAAATCAGCCCCTTACGAAGCAACGCATAAACTAGGGTTTAAGCTTCTGTCACTCTAGCAACCCATCATCTATTTATTACTTCCCAATGCCTTCCTCTAGGCCCAAATAATGGTGAAGTGTCATGTAGTCGACGTTCACATGACACCACTAGAGGAAAGACAACATACATCTCATCAAAATATCGAACGAATACCAAATTCACATGACTACTTATAACAAGACTTCTCCCATGTCCTCAGGAACAAAAGTAACTACTCACAAGACATAATATTTTTCATGATCAGAGGGGTATTAATATGCATAATAGATCTGAACATATGATCTTCCACCAAGTAAACCAACAAGCATCAACTACAAGGAGTAATCAACACTACTAGCAACCCAAAGGTACCAATCTGAGGTTTGGGTACAAATATTGGATACAAGAGATGAACTAGGGTTTGAGAGGAGATGGTGCTGGTGAATATGTTGATGAAGATAACCCTCCCCAAGATGGGAGAGTTGTTGGTGATGATGGCGGTGACGATTTCCCCCTCCCGAAGGGAAGTATCCCCGGCAGAACAGCTTCGCCGGGTCCCTAGATTGGTTCCGCCAAGGTTCCGCCTCGAGATGGCGGCGTCTGGTCCCGAACGCCTCCTAATTTTTTCACGTCAAAACACCCCATATAGGAGAAGATGGGCATCAGGGGGTCACCGGGTGGCCCACGAGGCTGGGGGCGCACCCAGAGGGGGTGGGGGGCCCACCTTCGTGGACATGTGGTGGCCCCCTCTGGTGAATCTCTTTCGCCAGATATTTTTTATATTTTCTGAAACGGTGTTCCGTGTAGTTTCAGAGCTTTTTGAGTTGTGCAGAATAGGTTTTCAATGTTTGCTCCTTTTCCAGCCCAGAATTCCAGCTGCCGGCATTCTCCCTCTTCATGTAAACCCTGTAAAATAAGAGAGAAAAGGCATAAGTATTGTGACATATCGTGTAATAACAGCACATAGTGCAATAAGTATCAACATAGAAGCTTGATGCAAAATGGACGTATCAACTCCCCCAAGCTTAGACCTCGCTTGTCCTCAAGCGAAAGCCGATATCGAAAAATATGTCCACATGTTTAGAGATAGAGGTGTCGATAAAAATAAAATACAGACATGAGGGCATCATGATCACTCTTATAACAACAACACACATATATTGTCATATAATTCTTATGCTAAAGTAAAAATTCATTCACAATGTCAAGTATGAATCAGAAACTTCATTGAAAACCAACAAACTATGATCTCAGTCATTGAAGCAATTGCAATTTATCATAACATCGGAAAGAGTCATTATAAGAGCTTTTCAGCAAGTCCACATACTCAACTATCATATAGTTATTCACAATTTCTCACACTCACGAAATACTTATGGGTATGGAGTTTTAATCAGACACAGAGAAAGATAGGGGCTTATGGTGTTGCCTCCCAACCTTTTACCTCAAGGGTAATGTCAACAGTAATAGACCATGATAACTTACATCCAAGTGGGTATATATGTCAGGATCTTTCCAACATAATGTGCTTGCCAAAGGATAAAATGTAAAAAGGAAAGGTGATTTTCACCTTGACTCTTATAAGGCAAGAATAATAGATAAGCCCTTCGTAGAGGGAAGCAGAGGTTGTCATGTGCTTTTATGTTTGGATGCACAAAGTCTTAGCGCAAAAGAACGTCACTTTATATTGCCACTTGTGATAGGGACCTTTATTATGCAGTCCATCGCTTTTATTACTTCCATATCACAAGATCGTATAAAGCTTATTTCCTCCACACTAATAAATCATACATATTTTAGAGAGTTTGCAAACATGACAACTTACTTGAAGGATTTTACTCAATCCATAGGTAGGTATGGTGGACTCTCATGGCAAAACTGGGTTTCAGGATGTATGGAAGCACGAGTAGTATCTCTACTAGGTGCAAGAAGTTTCGGCTAGCATGAGGGTGAAAGGCAAGCTCAACATGTTGGATGATCCATGACAATATACTTTATTTCGAATATAAGAAAACATAACCCATTATGTTGTCTTCCTTGTCCAACATCAATTCTTTAGCATGTCATATTTTAATGAGTGCTCACAATCATAAAAGATGTCCAAGATAGTATATTTGTATGTGAAACCTCTCTTTCTTTATTACTTCCTATTAATTACAACGATGACCAAAACTATGTTTGTCAACTCTCAACAACTTTTATTCATCATACTCTTTATATGTGAAGTCATTACTTCCCATAAGATCAATATGATCTCTTTGATACTTTTTATACTTTCTTTTATCCTATCATGACCAAAGTGAGGAAATCAAGCCCTTGACTCAACACTAATATTTATTATATAGCTCACGGACTCGGTTACAAAGGTAAAGATCATAAAGCAAAAGCTCACAACTAGATCATGCTAACTTTATTGTACTAGATCAAGATATTATCAAAAGGATCAAACTAAGAAAATCGGTAAAGATAGGAGTGTGATGGTGACACGATGCCGGGGCACCTCCTCCAAGCTTGGCAGTTGCCAAGGGGAGTGCCCTTACCGATATGATTATGTCTCCTTCTTCGAAGTTGGTGATGATGGAGTTGAAAGCAGTGACGCCGGATCATCATACATTGAGCATAGGAGATCTTCCAACTTGCGGATAATACCTTTGAGTGCAGCTATATGCTCCTTCAGCAAAGAAATTCACTTGTGAGATACTTGTTTTGTATTTGAGCTAACTCAATAATCTGGAAAGCTTCAATCTCATTTGAAGAAAAAAGGTTTGGAAGGGGTTGAAGGATGTCTTCTTCTCCTGTTGCCGGAGCCTGATCCTCCATAGCCTTCTTGATCCTATTCTCCTTATTGTTCTCCTCGGGTCCTTCCCTCTTCAGCTCCATCTTCATTAGCCAAGCATCGTTGCTCTCATTGTTGGAGGAGGAAGATGACATGATGCCTGGCCTTATCAACCCTAGCAGAAAATAGCTCGAAACAAGAACAGAGGATTTTTGCATGATACGGTGGTCAAAACTTTCGGGAGAATATATAATAAATTTTTACCGACAAAAAGAAGTAACGTGCAAGAAATCGGAGTCCGGGAGGCACACGAGGTGCCCACGAGGCAGGGGGTGCGCCCAGGGGAAGGGGGCGCACCCTCCACCCTCGTGGACGCCTCGTGTCTCTTCCGGATAGCCTCTTATTTTTCTATTTTTTAAAATATTCCAAAACGGTGAAAATTTGCCATTAGAACTGTTTTGGAGTTGGTTTACTTACCGTACCACATACCTCTTCCTTTTCGGGGTCTGAATCGTTATGGAAAGTGTCCCTTATGTATTCCTCCGGGGTTACGGTTTCAATAACATTGGTTTCAACATTTATAGGATTACCTGAGATATAATGTTTGATTCTTTGACCATTCTCCACCTTCGGATTTGTGCCTTCGAAGTTGTTAATTTTTATGGCACCGGAACGATAGACCTCCTCGATAACACAAGGACCTTCCCATTTAGAGAGAAGTTTTCCTGCAAAAAATCTTAAACGAGAGTTGTATAGCAAGACATAATCACCTACGTTAAACTCACGCTTTTGTATCCTTTTGTCATGCCATCTTTTATCCTTTTCTTTAAACAGCTTGGCATTCTCATAGGCCTGGGTTCTCCATTCATCAAGAGAGCTTATGTCAAATAGCCTCTTCTCACCGGCAAGTTTGAAATCGTAGTTGAGCTCTTTAACAGCCCAATATGCCTTATGTTCTAGCTCAAGAGGTAAGTGACAAGCTTTTCCATATACCATCTTATATGGAGACATACCCATAGGATTTGTGTATGAAGTTCTATAGGCCCATAATGCATCATCAAGTTTCTTAGACCAATTCTTTCTAGACCTATTGACTGTCTTTTTCAAAATTAATTTCAGCTCTCTATTACTCAATTCTACTTGACCACTAGACTGTGGGTGATAAGGGGATGCAATTCTATGGTTAACATCATACTTAGCAAGCATTTAACGGAAGGCACCATGAATAAAGTGTGAACCACCATCAGTCATTAAGTATCTAGGGACTCCAAACCTCGGAAAAATAACTTCTTTAAGCATCTTAATAGAGGTGTTGTGATCAGCACTACTAGTTGGAATAGCTTCTACCCACTTAGTAACATAATCAACAACAACTAAAATATGTGTATACCCATTAGAGGAAGGAAATGGTCCCATATAATCAAAGCCCCAAACATCAAATGGTTCAATAACAAGTGAATAATTCATAGGCATTTCTTGACGTCTACTAATATTACCAATTCTCTGACATTCGTCACAAGATAAGACAAACTTATGAGCATCCTTGAAGAGAGTAGGCCAATAGAAACCAGATTGCAATACCTTATGTGCAGTTCTATCTCCAGCATGGTGTCCTCCATAAGCTTCGGAGTGGCACTTGCGTAGGATATGTTCCTGTTCATGCTCAGGTACACAATGTCTAATAATACCATCTACTCCTTCTTTATAAAGATGTGGGTCATCCCAGAAGTAATGCCTCAAATCATAGAAGAACTTTTTCTTTTGCTCGTATGTGAAGCTAGGAGGTATAAACTTAGCAACAATGTAATTAGCTTAATCAACATACCATGGAGCAGTACGAGAAGTATTTATGACAGCTAATTTTTCATCAGGAAAGCTATCATCAATAGGTGGTGGGTCATCAAGTATATTCTCTAGCCTAGACAAGTTATCTGCTACGGGGTTCTCTGCTCCCTTTCTATCAATAATATGCAAATCAAATTCTTGCAGCAAGAGAACCCATCTGACAAGTCTAGGTTTAGCATCTTTCTTTTCCATAAGGTATTTGATAGCAGCATGATCAGTGTGAATAGTTACTTTAGAATCAACAATATAAGGTCTAAACTTATCACATGCAAATACAACTGCTAAAAATTCTTTCTCAGTAGTGGCATAATTTCTCTGGGCACTGTTTAGAGTTTTACTAGCATATTGGATAACATTCAATTACTTATCAACTCTTTGTCCTAGAACGGCACCTACAGCATAATCACTAGCATCACACATAATCTCAAAGGGTAATGCTTTCTTAAGTATTTCAAATGCTTTTAAGCAATCATCATCAAAGACAAAAGGAACATCTTTTTTTAAGAGATTAGTCAGAGGCCTGGAGATTTTGGAGAAGTCCTTAATGAACCTCCTATAAAACCTGGCATGACCAAGGAAACTTCGTATACCTTCGATGTCCTTGGGACACGACATCTTTTCAATAGCATCAACTTTAGCTTTGTCAACTTCAATACCTCTTTCGGAAATTTTATGTCCCAAGACAATGCCTTCATTAACCATAAAGTGGCACTTCTCCCAATTCAAGACAAGATTAGTGTCTTCACATCTCTGCAAAAGTCGATCAAGGTTGCTCAACCAATCATCAAAAGAAGTTACGTAAACAGAGAAATCATCCATGAAAACCTCCACAATCTTTTCACAAAAATTAGAGAATATAGCCATCATGCATCTTTGAAAGGTAGCAGGTGCATTACATAAACCAAAAGGCATACGTCTATAAGCAAAGGTACTGAAAGGACAAGTAAAAGTGGTCTTTTCTTGATCCCCTTTTGACACAGGTATTTGAGAGAAACCAGAATAGCCATCTAGAAAGCAAAAATGAGTATGTTTGGATAACCTTTCTAGCATTTGATCAATAAAAGGCAAAGGGTAATGATCTTTCTTAGTAGCTTTATTTAATTTGCGGAAATCAATTACTGATGGCTTCTCGCCCCTCGTTGGTTACCCCAAGTGGAAGGTTTGAGATGCAGTGTAGCGGTAGTTTTCCCTTAGCAAAGATACCAAGGATCGAATTCCCTTGAGACTCCAAGGTTCAACAAGAAGGTGTCAACCGCTAACGGCGCCAGATACTTAGCAATTGACTGGACCTGCACACAGATACAAATAACTTTGCTCCCAACGAGTATAGAGAGGTTGTCAATCCCTCCGGCCTTGTCGTTTACAAAGGATCAAACGCAAGAGATAATAGTGATAGGTATAACTGCAACTAGTAAGTAAGAACAGAAAGTAAATAGCGGATGTGATCAGTGATGGTAATATGGACCGGGGTCCCATGATGTTCACTAGTGATGTCTCTCTCCCAAAAGACGATAAAACAGCTAAGCGAGGTAAACAAATTACAGCTGGGCAATTGACATGATTATGTGCGCAAACCAATGCTAACTATGTTGCAAGAAAGGTAGTGGCTCAAAAGCATGGGCGGTACGCCAAGGCAAGTAGACCGAAATCCATCTGCATCTACTACTAATCATCCACCTTGAGATATCTATCCAGAACATCTCGCTGGTATTAAGTTGCGAGTCCCACCCATAGTGTAAACTCAAAGCAACAGACAACTGCATTAAAAGAACTTTGCGTAAAGTAAACAATCCTTGCACCCGCAAGGACAAGCACCATTGTTTTCCCCCTTGTGGCAGCAGCACATCCCCTAGACTCATGTTTCTGTCACTCAAGCTAGTCATCGAGGGGCATGAACCCACAATCAAGCATAACGTTCCCTCTTGGAGTTACTACCTACTACTTGGCCAAAGCAATAAACAGCAACGGAGAACATGCAAGAATTACTCAAGAACATAAATATAAAAGTGGTGAATCAAATATATTACTCAAACACAATCTGAACATAATATCATAATCCATCGGATCCCAGCAAACTCATCATAGCAACAGCATAAGGATTACATATGTGCCTCGATCATGTAGGGCAGCTCACGAGGTCTAATCGGTGAAGAACAAAGAGGGGAGGAGAACAGCACATAGCTACTGGTCATGGACCCATGGTCCAAGGGAGACTACTCACAACTCATCCGGGAGGCGTCCATGGTGGTGGAGAGGCTCCCGGTGGTGATCCTACCCTCCGGCAGGGTGCCGGGAAGAGTTCTCCTGGTGCTCCCGATCTTGGAAGCGCAGCAGCGGCGGAACAGAGATGAGATCACGAAAAAGGGTTCCGTCCTCGAGGGTTTCGGGACGCGGTGTAAATATATGCCAAAGGGGGGCGTCAGAGGAGGCCAGGGGGGCCCAGGCGCCCTGGCGGCGGGGCCAGGAGGGGGGGCGCGCCCTCTGGCCGCCTGGAGCCCTGGTGGCCCCCCTCCGGCCCTACTTTGGCCGCATGGAAGCTTCCGGAACGCTGATTTTTTATATATATTTTTCCCGGAATTTTTCTGGCAGTTTACGTAATGGGAAAACCTGAAATACAAAAACAGCAGAAAACAGAAACTGGCACTGAGGTGCACTGAGTTAATAGGTTAGTCCAAATATGATCAAAAGTTTATGGAAGTGCATAAATATCATAGCAATATCACACAAAAGAGGCATGGACCAAGCAGAAATTATAGATACGTTTTGGACGTATCAACATCCCCAAGCTTAATTCCTGCTCGTCCTCGAGTAGGTAAATGATAACAAGCATAATTTCTGTGGTGACATGCTATTAACCATATAAGGACTTTTCACAGTCACATGACAAAAGCTTACTGAGACGATGAATCTGTAGTAATTAAGTTGCCTCATGAGAATATCACAAAGAACTGAAAGTTTTACAATATGATACTGAAACATCAAATAGATTTGTAGTGAGCATGATGTGCAAATATGATAAAGTGGTACCTCGCTTGCCCCCTTTAGTGAAGCAAAACATAAATGCAGGGGCACCTCCAAGGTTTAAGTGACGACTAGATACAATGATTTCAGAATAAACGATATCATAATCATGCAAAAGACAATGGTACTTTGGGACAATGCACATTACACCCAGAATGACAATCATGCTCTCAATAGTTGGTGCTTTAAAGAAGGTGGAGACTCTCGAACCGTGGCTTTTGATGGCAAGGTTGAAAACCCGTGGTCGGAAACAAAAACTAAACATGTACCAGAGCTCTTGGTTTTTTAAAAACAGAGGTAAAATTATTTTAGGGGTATGCATATTTCGTCAACGAATGCTAGTAGATAACTCAATTACTTCTCGAGCTGGACAAGTTTCGAGGAACGGCTCCCGCATGAGGACGATCACATCCTCTTAATCTCCTTTGTTTATCACTGCCAAAGTTTTCTGATTTCTCATGAACAAAGCGTGAAGGAGGGTTTGTTTGTTGTATTTTTTTTTAATAAGCCGGGCGCACTCTATGCCAGTTCCTTCTCGTATTAGGGGTTTGCACATTAGACATGCCATCCCGGGGTGAAGCTTGTCCAACTTAAAAAGATCATGAATTAACTACTACTTCCTCATGAGCTAAAACAGAGGCACAAAAGAGAAATGCTTTTTTGAATAACTTCGAGATGGTACATGAAAGTCTTCGTTAGGAATGGCAGGTAAATACCATGTATAGGAAGGTATGGTGGACTCATATGGCATAACTTGTTTAAAGGATTTTGGATGCACAAGCAGTCAGTCCGCTTAGTACAGGCGAAGGTTAGCAAAAGCCTGGGAGCGACCAACTAAGAGAGCAATGACGGTCATAATCATGCAGAGCGACAAAGCAACATTGAATCGGGCATGGAAGTTATATCGCTACTCAGAAATTAAAGATCATCAAGGCTTGATAGACTTTCTTTACAGTCTTAAATATGCGTGAGCATATGCCAAGTCAATCAAAATAAATTCTCGGAGGAAGATATCACTAAACCATACCACATCATAGGCAAACAAATCATGTTGGTACTCCAATAACACATTGAGAACCCCCCAGCTATTTGAGACTAACCATAAGAAAACATGAACTACTAAGCACCATTATGCACATAGCATTTTTTGAAGGAAATATGCCCTAGAGGCAATAATAAAGTTATTATTTATTTCCTTATATCATGATAAGTGTTTATTATTCATGCTAGAATTGTATTAACCGGAAACTTAATACACGTGTGAATACATAGACAAAACAAAGTGTCCCTAGTATGCCTCTACTAGACTAGCTCATTGATCAAAGATGGTTATGTTTCCTAGCCATAGACATGAGTTGTCATTTGATCAACGGGATCACATCATTAGGAGAATGATGTGATGGACAAGACCCATCCGTTAGCTTAGCACTATGATCGTTTAAGTTTTACTGCTATTGCTTTCTTCATGACTTATACATGTTCCTATGACTATGAGATTATGCAACTCCCGAATACCGGAGGAACACTTTGTGTGCTACCAAACATCACAACGTAACTGGGTGATTATAAAGGTACTCTACAGGTGTCTCCGAAGGTACTTGTTGGGTTGGCGTATTTCGAGATTAGGATTTGTCACTCCGATTGTCGGAGAGGTATCTCTGGGCCCACTCGGTAATGCACATCACTATAAGCCTTGCAAGCATTGCAACTAATGAGTTAGTTGCGGGATGATGTATTACGGAACGAGTAAAGAGACTTGCCGGTAACGAGATTGAACTAGGTAATGAGATACCGACGATCGAATCTCGGGCAAGTAACATACCGATGACAAAGGGAACAACGTATGTTGTTATGCGGTTTGACCGATAAAGATATTCGTAGAATATGTGGGAGCCAATATGAGCATCCAGGTTCCGCTATTGGTTATTGACCGGAGACGTGTCTCGGTCATGTCTACATAGTTCTCGAACCAAGTTTAGCTTGGATTTATCCATGGTAAACTTATGCTGTAAAACACAAGAACAAATCTGACAGGTTGTGCTCCGAGTTAAGAATTTTCTTGTAAACCGGCATCTGATCCTCCTTAAGTCCTTGTCCTTTTCTTCTTCTAGAAAATCCGGGTTAACAGACCAGCTTCATAATCAATGATATCCAACCGGCTTGAAGATGTAGAACTTGCCGGTTCATGATTGCCAAAATTGCCGGGTCACACAATTAATCTGATTTGTCAGAACTGAAATTTTGAAGATGTTCCTCCTTTATATGCATATTACCTATAGCCCCCAAGTGCCGGGTCATTATGTAATAATGAGCAGGGACTTTGTATATACTTCATTGAACATAGCCTTGTATAATCTTGAAGAAATCCGGATTGTTCATCCCAATCACTATGAACTGAATATTCCATATTATGTAGCCCCCAAGTGCCGGGTTATTATGCAATAATGAGCAGGGACTTTATAGATATAATTATTGAAATGAACATTATATAACGTAACTTCCATCGTGGGGTTTGAATCCACGTCCACAAGGTTAAGAGCTTTGTGCTTTACCAACTGAGCAGTGGACCTTTCAATATAATGGATGAATACTTGTGTACCTTGAATTGTTGACAGGAGCGATTGGTAGCCCCCAAGTTCCGGTTTAGCTTATATTTAGAAGGTGAACCGGTACTTCCAGATAAAGCAAATGATCTTTCCATTAGCCCCCAAGTGTCAAGTAGACAACTTGCTTGTGTGCTTGAGACTTTTGTCTTTGAATTGTTGTTGTTTACTGCTTCAACTGCTCATTAGCCCCCAAGTGTCAAGTAGACAACTTGCTTGTGTGCTTGAGACTTGTGTATTTGATGTAATCTCAATCTGAATAATGTAGCCCCCAAGTGCCGGGTTGTAAGCCTGCAGCAACTCGGGACTATTCCTTTGTAGAATTGATCACTTCCATTGATGAAATAATATCCATTGCGCTTAAAGCGACTTTGAAAACCTCAATCATAATATTGATAATCATAATAAAAACCCAGCCATGTTGGCTATTAAAGATTTGAATAATATAATCCGGTCTTGAAAACCGGTTCCAGTGATATTTGATCACAGCCAGGCCGTGTTAATAAACGCCGGTCATTATTTTGTCTCATACTGGCGACTTATAGTCAAAGCCAGGCCGGTTTAATAAACACCGGTCATTATAACTGATCATGTACTGCCAATATGTTTTTTTTTGGCTCTTTGTCGGCTCATCATGAAGGCCGATCCGGGTTACGATGAACGCCGGTTTAACTCTCGCTGGTGTTCATGACCCAGACTTTAACTTTGTAGATATATGGTCAACCTTGTAGTTGCCCAATCCCGGAAAAAAAACTTGGTTACCCACGAAAAACTTTGAAAAAAATCACAAAACGCAAAACATCATTGCAAATAAGACCATATAGTCGAGGCTTTTTGCGAGCTGCCAGGCTCCCTATGTGCCAATCAAAGGGTATGACCCAAAGGGCTATGACTAACAGTACTCCTAGGGACAAGAACCTTGCCATCAAAGGATGTACTCTTTTGCCATCAAAGGATGTGCTCCAAGGGACAGGAAATATTGCATCTGGCATCAAAGGATGTACTCCTAGGGACAAGAAATTTTCTTTTGCCATCAAAGGGTATACGGCTTCCCAGGGACAGGAATATTACATCTGCCATCAAAGGAAGTACCCTAGGGACAAGAACAGATTTCTTTTGCCATCAAAGGGTATACGGCTTCCCAGGGACAGGAATATTACATCTGCCATCAAAGGAAGTACCCTAGGGACAAGAACGGATTTTCTTTTGCCATCAAAGGGAATGATCAACCAAGGGACCGGAATATTACATCTGCCATCAAAGGAAGGTTCCCTAGGGACAAGAACGGATTTTCTTTTGCCATCAAAGGGAATGATCAACCAAGGGACAAGAATATTACATCTGCCATCAAAGGAAGGTTCCCTAGGGACAAGAACAGGTTTATTTCTTTTGTCATCAAAGGGATTTGGCCCACCAAGGGACAGGAATATTACATCTGCCATCAAAGGTGGATCCCTAAGGACAAGAACTTTTCTTTTGCCATCAAAGGGATTTGGCCCACCAAGGGACAGGAATATTACATCTGCCATCAAAGGTGGATCCCTAAGGACAAGAACATTATGTAGACCGGACCAGAAAAGATTTCATCGAGGATTCATATGTGATCCGTAGCCCCCTAGCTTGGTCCCTTCTGCATAAAATAGTTTGTTCAAAGCATCTTGTTTTCTTGATGAAAATGATATACATCAAGAGAAATAAACTTTTGGATGGATATCACCTGAGTGAATTTGAACCGGTATGTTGAATAGATAGGATCACAGGGTGGACAGTAAAACGTCCGCAGCATCAGAGACAGCTCAAACACATGAATCGGCCGTGGTATTGTAACCCGGCGAAGATGAGTAAATTTGTCCTCCGTGTTGTAAACCGGTGCGGACGCGTGAACCGGCCATCCGTTCATTAAGTAATGTGACACAGATGAAAATGCCATTGTAGAATATGGCCAATGCGTGTTGATATCCGCAGTATAACAATGATTTTACCTGTATATGAAAATACCAATTGGGCAGCGTAATGGTGCTCAGAGGAATTAAAAGATCCTGACAAAGTATATAGGAAGGATAACACCTGATTTGCTCGAATAGCAGATGGGTCGGCCGGCGCCGACGGGCTAGTTGCCTTCCTCGCTGTGAGCCGGCGTAGTCGTGAGAGATGGCCACGGTGTTGCAAACCGGTGTGATCGCGAGAGACGGCCACGGCATTGTAAACCGGCGCGGTGTCGAGAGACGGCCAAGGCGTTGTAAACCGGCGCTTGAATCCGTGGAATAACGACGATCACTTGTCGAACAATGTTTGGCGTGCCTCCATCTCCATGGTATAATACCACTTTGTAATGAATAATTTTCCTGCGTATAAAATACAGCAGGGCGAGGTATTTTTGCTCGGATGAATTAATATGTATTGAAAAATAAATAGGATAGATATCACCTGATTCGCCTGGAGAACAGATGAGTCAGTCGCGGCCTTGTAAGCCGGCACGTGTGGGCGAGTTAATCGCAGGCGCAGACATCTGTGTGTTTAATGTAGACCGGACCGTAAAAACAGCGGCGTGCGCTCGTCCATTGGCGAGGGAGTCGATCGTGGTGTTGGAGGCCAGCGCGCGTGGGCGCGGGCAGACAAGCCGGTCGGCGCATTGATGTAAACCGGACCGCAATACACATATTTGCCAAGCCGCGCAACTCAGCTGAACATGCGTCCGTGGCATACCCTAATGATGATCCGGCTGCCGCTTTTAATAGTCGTCCTGGTATTTTTCATCAAGTCCGAAGCGAGACGCGTTGACGGTGGCTTGCAACAGACTCAGGTGGCTCCCTTTCCCAAGTCGTGGCCGGTTTGGCCCACCTCTTCTTCTTTTTTTTTTCTTTCCCCACTTCAATAACTTGATCTAGACCGGATCGCATCACGGGATTTTCCTTCCATATTCATTGAATCTCTCGGCCGGATTAAACATCACCTCCAGCATTTGTCTGTATTAGTGCAAGTGGCCCTTCATTTTTCGGATTTAACTAGTCTCCACTGAGCAAAAAGTAACAACAACACTGATTCCCTTGAAGCTTGAAGCTGTCGGTCTCAGCTAAAAAAGGCTGCAGCATGGGCGACTTGCGCGAGTAAACAGATCAAATCAATTCCTTGTCTTCTAGTGGTGTACTGCAGGTAGCGTTTCAAACATTGATCTGGTTTCGGATTGCTGTCCCTCTGCCGGATTGATGACGGTCTTATCGAAAACAACAGCAGCAGAACCTTCGTGTACCAATAACTGGGGATGACTGCCCGAGTCCTAATCGAAGTGGGAGTACTAGTACTAATGATATACAATTGTTCCTTGATTTCTTTCTCACTCCATGTGAACGATAGCACACTTTTTACCAAGAATAGTAATAGTAGCTTTAGCAGTTTTGCTCTACGTAATCCCCTTAAGACTTGACTCCAACTCACTCACGTACCTGTGGATCCGATCCGACATGATATACAGCTGCAGTTTTTTTTTGTCGGACTCTGCGACGTGCGGGCGTAAAGTATACGTAGGATATCCTAGCGGCGATTTCGGCAAATCCTGCAATTTGATGAACCACAAGACGGAGGCGGTCGTGGCCTGAACCGGCCGTGTGGGAGCGAGTCTGGCTCTTTCCTTTTTCCTTGGCTTTTTCCTCTGCTATTGATGGTTTGGGTTTGGTCTTCACACATAACGTAGCAGCAGAACCGCTCGGCAACTCGGAAACGGGTGCACGGCCGGCGAGTCCGAGTCCGGACCAAGTTTGAGCCCAGCTTGTACCATATTTATTCTGGAATTTCTTCTTGACGCTTCTTAAATCTTCGCGTGATGCAATAGCATTGACTTAGTCAAAACTTCCTTACGTGCTAGAGTTTGCACATAGTACTAATCCAACATCCATCAGATCTCGTGACTTGGGAATTTTTTTTATACGAAGCACCAACAGCCTGGCCAATTTGACCACTGCCTGAAATCCAATCGGATACGGCCACCGATTCAGCAATGGGATCCGGTAACCACTTTGGTTGATTGCCGCAGTATCTCGGTTTTAACGAAAAAATCTTCCTTGATCTCTGCGGTTCACGGCGCTTGCGCTCATGCAGCTCTGATTTTCTTTTGATCTTCATCCCGCATATTACGAGCTTCTCAATCCCTAAAAGATATCCCTCCAAAAACTCAACACCACTGTGCGCAGGCCCCAAGGTGGGCGCCAACTGTCGTGGAAATAACACGTCAGATGTCCGGTTTAGTAGACTTAGTGGTGGGGCCGCGCATCTATGTAGTAGCTTGAGAGGGGTTGAGCGGAATCGAGAGACGCGATGCAAGACATGGATTTAGACAGCTTCGGGCCCCGGGAAACATCATCCGGTAATAACCCTACGTGCTGTTTGAGGCTAGGTCTCATTATGATCTTCGTGGTGTTGCCGGTAAACCGGCTTTTTGTGTCTAACCCTAGAAACTTGTCTAAACCTCTCCTCTAAAACTTGTCTCTTGTCTAACTTGTGAAAACTTGTCTAAACTTGTCCAAAAACTTCTCTTCTTTGGGGAGCCCTGCCCCTCCTTATATATGTTGAAGGGGAGGCTTTACATGACTAGTCCTAGTAGGACTAGGATTGATCTATTACAAGGAGTCCTAGTCTTGCTTCCTTTGTATGAGAATATTCCTTGCGCTTTATTATTAAACCGGCCCACCATAACTTGAACCGGCCTTCTGGGCCTTGGGCCTTGTCATCCATGATCCGCCTGCCGGGTTACCAATAACTTGCCAAATATAAACCATCTTAAGTAGAGTGCCAAGTCCGGCCGGGTTATAATTCTGGCCGGTTCATACCGCGGGGGTATATCCCCGTCACGTAGGGTCCGCACGCTTAAGGTTTCGATGACAGTTTTATTATGAGTTTATGAGTTTTGATGTACCGAAGGAGTTCGGAGTCCCGGATGAGATCGGGGACATGACGAGGAGTCTCGAAATGGTCGAGACGTAAAAATCGATATATTGGACGACTATATTCGTACATCGGAAAGGTTCCGAGTGATTCGGGTATTTTCGGAGTACCGGGGAGTTACGGGAATTGAGGAGAGAGGCCAAAAGGAAGGAGGCGCGCTCCCCCCTTCTGGTCCGAATTGGACAAGGGGTGCAGCCCCCTTTTCCTTCTCCCTCTCCCCCTCTTTCCTTCTCTCCTACTCCGAAAAGGAAAGGGAATCCTACTAGGACTTGGGAGTCCTAGTAGGACTCCCCACACTTGGCGCGCCCCCTCTAGGGCCGGCCTCTCCCTCCCTCCTTTATATACGGGGGCAGGGGGCACCTCTAGACATAACAATTGATCTCTTGATCTCTTAGCCGTGTGCGGTGCCCCCCTCCACCATAGTTCTCCTCGATAAATATTGTAGCGGTGCTTAGGCGAAGCCCTGCGACGGTAGAACATCAAGATCGTCACCACGCCATCGTGCTGACGGAACTCTCCCTCGACACTCGGCTGGATCGGAGTTCGAGGGACGTCAACGAGCTGAACGTGTGCTAGAACTCGGAGGTGCCGTAGTTTCGGTGCTTGATCGGTCGGGCCGTGAAGACGTACGACTACATCAACCGCGTTGTTCTAACGCTTCCGCTTTCGGTCTACGAGGGTACGTAGACTCACTCTCCCCTCTCATTGCTATGCATCTGGTAGATAGATCTTGCGTGATCGTAGGAAAATTTTAAAATACTACGTTCCCCAACAGTGGCATCATGAGCCAGGTCTATGCGTAGATGATATGCATGAGTAGAACACAAGTGAGTTGTGGACGATACTAGTCATACTGCTTACCAGCATGTCATACTTTGCTTCGGCGGTATTGTGAGATGAAGCGGCCCGGACCGACATTACGCGTACGCTTACGCGAGACTGGTTTCACCGTTATGAGCAGTCGTTGCTTAAAGGTGACTGGCGGGTGTCTGTCTCTCTCACTTTAGCTGAATCAAGTGTGACTACGCCCCGTCCTTGTGAAGGTTAAAACAGCACATACTTGACGAAACATCGTTGTGGTTTTTTGTATGCGTAGGTAAGAACGGTTCTTGCTAAGCCCGTAGCAGCCACGTAAAACTTGCAACAACAAAGTAGAGGACGTCTAACTTGTTTTTGCAGGGCATGTTGTGATGTGATATGGTCAAGACATGATGAGTTATACGGTTTTGTATGAGATGATCATGTTTTGTAAAGTTATCGGCAACTGGCAGGAGCCATATGGTTGTCGCTTTATTGTATGAAATACAATCGCCATGTAATTGCTTTACTTTATCACTATGCGGTAGCGATAGTTGTAGAAGCAATAGTTGGCGAGGCGACAACGATGCTACGATGGAGATCAAGGTGTCGCGTCGGTGACGAAGATGATCATGATGGTGTTTTGGAGATGGAGATCAAAAGCACAAGATGATGATGGCCATATCATGTCACATATTTTGATTGCATGTGATGTTTATCTTATTATACTTCTTATTTTGCTTAGTACGACGGTAGCATTATAAGATGATCCCTTACAAAATTTCAAGGTATAAGTGTTCTCCCTGAGTATGCACCGTTGCGAAAGTTCGTCGTGCCGAGACACCACGTGATGATCGGGTGTGATAAGCTCTACGTTCAAATACAACGGGCGTAAGCCAGTTTTGCACACGCAGAATACTCGGGTTAAACTTGACGAGCCTAGCATATGCAGATATGGCCTCGGAACACTGGAGACCGAAAGGTCGAGCGTGAATCATATAGTAGATATGATCAACATAAGATGTTCACCATTGAAACTACTCCATCTCACGTGATGATCGGACATGGTTTAGTTGATTTGGATCACGTGATCATTTAGATGACTAGAGGGATGTCTATCTAAGTGGGAGTTCTTAAGTAATATGATTAAATTGTACTTTAATTTATCATGAACTTAGTCCTCGAAGTATTAGCATATCTATGTTGTAGATTAATAGCTCACGATGTTGCTCCCCGTTTATTTTTTATATGTTCCTAGAGAAAACTAAGTTGAAAGATGTTAGTAGCAATGATGCGGAATTGTTCCGTGATCTGAGGATTATCCTCATTGCTGCACAGAGAATTATGTCCTTGATGCACCGCTAGGTGACGAACCTATTGCAGGAGCAGATACAGACGTTATGAATGTTTGACAAGCTCGGTATGATTACTACTTGATAGTTTAGTGCGCCATGATTTACGGCTTATAACCGGGACTTCAAAAATGTTTTGAACGCCACGGAGCATATGAGATGTTCCACGAGTTGAAATTAGTATTTCATACTCATGCCCGTGTCGAGAGGTATAAGACCTCTGACAGTACTTTGCCTACAAGATGGAGGAGAATAGCTCAACCAGTGAGCATGTGCTTAGGTTGTCTGGGTACTACAATTACTTGAATCAAGTGGGAGTTATTCTTCCAGATAAGATAGTAATTGACAAAAGTTCTCTAGTCACTATCACCAAGTTAGTAGAACTTCGTGTTGAACTATAATATGCAAGGGACGACGAAGGTAATTCCCGAGCTCTTCACGATCCTGAAATCGGCGAAGGTAGAAATCAAGAAAGAGCATCAAGAGTTGATGGTTAATAAGACCACTTGTTTCAAGTAAAGGGCAAAGGGATAGAAGGGGAACTTCAAAAAAAAAGAATGACAAACAAGTTGTCACTCCCGTGAAGAAACCCAAAGCTAAACTCAAGCCTGAAACTAAGTGCTTCAAGTGCAAAGGAAAAGGTCACTGGAAGTGGAACTACCCTAGATATTTGGTGGATAAGAAGGATGGCAAAGTGAACAAAGGTATATTTGATATACAGATTATTGATGTGTATTTTACTAGTGTTCATAGCAACCCCTCGGTATTTGATACTGGTTCAGTTGCTAAAGAGTAGTAACTCGAAATGGGAGTTGCATAATGAACAGAAACTAGTTAAAGGTGAAAGTGTGTTGGAAGTGGTTCCAAGATTGATATGATCATCATCGCACACTCCCTATACTTTCGGCATTAGTGTTGAACCTAAATAAGTGTTATTTGGTGTTTGTGTTGAGCATGAATATGATTTGATCATGTTTATTGCAATACGGTTATTCATGTAAGTTAGAGAATAATTGTTGTTCTTTTTACATGAATAAAACCTTCTATGGTCATACACCCAATGAAAATGGTTTGTTGGATCTCAATCGTGTGATACACATATTCATAATATTGAAGCCAAAAGATGCAAGGTTAATAATGATAGTGCAACTTATTTGTGGCACTGCCGTTTAGGTCATATTGGTGTAAAGCGCATGAAGAAACTCCATAGTGATGGACTTTTGGAATCACTTGATTATGAATGACTTGGTGCTTGCGAACCATGCCTCATGGGCAAGATGACTAAAACTCCGTTCTCCGGAACTGTAGAGCGAGCAACAGAGTTGTTGGAAATCATACATACTGATGTATGCGGACCAATGAGTGTTGACGCTCGCGGAAGGTATCGTTATTTTCTGACCTTCACTGATGATTTTAGCAGATATGGGTATATCTACTTAATGAAGCACAAGTCTGGAACATTTGAAAAGTTCAAAGAATTTCAGAGTGAAGTGGAGAATCATCGTAACAAGAAAATAAGAGATTCTACGATATGATCGTAGAGGTAAAATATTTAAGTTAGCGAGTTTGGCCTTCAGTAAAAACAATGTGAAATAGTTTCACTACTCACGCCACCTGGAACACCACAGTGTAATGGTGTGCCCGAGCGTCATAGCCGTACTTTATTAGATATGGTGCGATCAATGATGTCTCTTACCGATCTACCACTATCGCTTTTGGGGTTATGCATTAGAGACAACTACATTCACGTTAAATAGGGCACCATCTAAGTCCGTGGAGATGACACCGTATGAACTGTGGTTTGACGAGAAACCTAAGTTGTCATTTCTTTAAGTCTGGGACTACGATGCTTATGTGAAAAAGTTTCAACATGATAAGCTCGAACCCAAATCGGAGAAGTAAATCTTCATAGGATACCCAAAAGAAACTGTTGGGTACACCTTCTATCACAGATCCGAAGGCAAGGTCTTTGTTGCTAAGAATGGATCCTTTCTAGAGAAGGAGTTTTCTCTCGAAAGAAGTGAGTGGGAGGAAAGTGGAACTTGATGAGGTAATTGTACCTTCTCCCGAATTGGATAGTAGTACATCACAGAAACTGGTTCCAGTGATTCCTACACCAATTAGTGAGGAAGCTAATGATGATAATCATGAAACTTCCGATCAAGTTACTGCTGAACTTCGTAGATCAACCAGAGTATGTTCCGCACCAGAGTGGTACGGCAACCCGGTTCTGGAAGTCATGTTACTGGACCATGATGAACCTACAAACTATGAGGAAGCGATGATGAGCCCAGATTCCGCAAAATGGCTTGAGACCATGAAATCTGAGATGGGATCCATGTATGAGAACAAAGTGTGGACTTTGGTTGACTTGCCCGATGGTCGGCAAGCCATCGAAAATAAATGGATCTTCAAGAGGAAGACTGACGCTGACAGTCATGTTACTGTTTACAAAGCTTGACTTGTTGCAAAAAGTTTTCGACAAGTTCAAGGAGTTGACTACGATGAGACTTTCTCACCCGTAGCGATGCTTAAGTCTGTCCGAATCATGTTAGCAATTGCCGCATTTTATGAAATCTGGCAAATGGACAATAAAACTGCATTCTTTAATGGATTTATTAAAGAAGAATTGTATATGATGCAACCAGAAGGTTTTGTCAATCCTAAAGGTGCTAACAAAATGTGCAAGCTCCAGCGATCCATCTATGGACTGGTGCAAGGATCTCGGAGTTGAAATATACGCTTTGATAAGTTGATCAAAGCATATAGATTTATACAGACTTGCGGTGAAGCCTGTATTTACAAGAAAGTGAGTGGGAGCACTACAACATTTCTGATAAGTATATGTGAATGACATATTGTTGATCAGAAATAATGTAGAATATTCTGGAAAGCATAAAGGAGTGTTTGAAAGGAGTTTTTCAAAGAAAGACCTCGGTGAAGCTGCTTACATATTGGGCATCAAGATCTATAGAGATAGATCAAGACGCTTGATAAGACTTTCGATGAGTACATACCTTGATAAGATTTTGAAGTAGTTCAAAATGGATCAGTCAAAGAAGGAGTTCTTGCCTGACTTGTAAGGTGTGAAGTTGAGTAAGACTCAAAGCCAGACCACGGCAGAAAAATATAGAGAGAATGAAAGTCATTCCCTATGCCTCAGCAATAGGTTCTATAAAGTATGCCATGCTGTGTACCAAACATGTTGTGTACCTTGCCATGAGTTTGACAAGGAGGTACAATAGTGATCCAGGAGTAGATCAGTGTACAGCGGTCAAAATTATCCTTAGTAACTGGATGACTAAGGAAATGTTTCTCGATTATGGAGGTGATAAAGAGTTCGTCGTAAAGGGTTACGCCGATGCAAGCTTTGACACTAAATCCAGCTGACTCTAAGTATCAATCTGGATGCGTATTGAAAGTGGGAGCAATTAGCTAGAGTAGCTCCATGCAGAGCATTGTAGACACATAGACATTTGCGAAATACATACGGATCTGAATGTGACAGACCCGTTGACTAAACTTCTCTCACGAAGCAAAACATGATCACACCTTAGTACTCTTTGGGTGTTAATCACATAGCGATGTGAACTAGATTATTGACTCTAGTAAACCCTTTGGGTGTTAATCACATGATGATGTAAACTATCGGTGTTAAATCACATGGCGATGTGAACTAGATTATTGACTCTAGTGCAAGTGGGAGACTGAAGGAAATATGCCCTAGAGGCAATAATAAAGTTATTATTTATTTCCTTATATCATGATAAGTGTTTATTATTCATGCTAGAATTGTATTAACCGGAAACTTAATACATGTGTGAATACATAGACAAAACAAAGTGTCCCTAGTATGCCTCTACTAGACTAGCTCATTGATCAAAGATGGTTATGTTTCCTAGCCATAGACATGAGTTGTCATTTGATCAACGGGATCACATCATTAGGAGAATGATGTGATGGACAAGACCCATCCGTTAGCTTAGCACTATGATCGTTTAAGTTTTACTGCTATTGCTTTCTTCATGACTTATACATGTTCCTATGACTATGAGATTATGCAACTCCTGAATACCGGAGGAACACTTTGTGTGCTACCAAACGTCACAACGTAACTGGGTGATTATAAAGGTACTCTACAGGTGTCTCCGAAGGTACTTGTTGGGTTGGCGTATTTCGAGATTAGGATTTGTCACTCCGATTGTCGGAGAGGTATCTCTGGGCCCACTCGGTAATGCACATCACTATAAGCCTTGCAAGCATTGCAACTAATGAGTTAGTTGCGGGATGATGTATTACGAAACGAGTAAAGAGACTTGCCGGTAACGAGATTGAACTAGGTAATGAGATACCGACGATCGAATCTCGGGCAAGTAACATACCGATGACAAAGGGAACAACGTATGTTGTTATGCGGTTTGACCGATAAAGATATTCGTAGAATATGTGGGAGCCAATATGAGCATCCAGGTTCCGCTATTGGTTATTGACCGGAGACGTGTCTCGGTCATGTCTACATAGTTCTCGAACCCGTAGGGTCTGCACGCTTAAGGTTTCGATGACAGTTTTATTATGAGTTTATGAGTTTTGATGTACCGAAGGAGTTTGGAGTCCCGGATGAGATCGGGGACATGACGAGGAGTATCGAAATGGTCGAGACGTAAAAATCGATATATTGGACGACTATATTCGGACATCGGAAAGGTTCCGAGTGATTCGGGTATTTTCGGAGTACCGGGGAGTTACGGGAATAGAGGAGAGAGGCCAAAAGGAAGGAGGCGCGCTCCCCCCTTCTGGTCCGAATTGGACAAGGGGTGCAGCCCCCTTTTCCTTCTCCCTCTCCCCCTCTTTCCTTCTCTCCTACTCCGAAAAGGAAAGGGGAATCCTACTAGGACTTGGGAGTCCTAGTAGGACTCCCCACACTTGGCGCGCCCCCTCTAGGGCCGGCCTCTCCCTCCCTCCTTTATATACGGGGGCAGGGGGCACCTCTAGACATAACAATTGATCTCTTGATCTCTTAGCCGTGTGCGGTGCCCCCCTCCACCATAGTTCTCCTCGATAAATATTGTAGCGGTGCTTAGGCGAAGCCCTGCGACGGTAGAACATCAAGATCGTCACCACGCCGTCGTGCTGACGGAACTCTCCCTCGACACTCGGCTGGATCGGAGTTCGAGGGACGTCATCGAGCTGAACATGTGCTAGAACTCGGAGGTGCCGTAGTTTCGGTGCTGGATCGGTCGGGCCGTGAAGACGTACGACTACATCAACCGCGTTGTTCTAACGCTTCCGCTTTCGGTCTACGAGGGTACGCAGACTCACTCTCCCCTCTCGTTGCTATGCATCTGGTAGATAGATCTTGCGTGATCGTAGGAAAATTTTAAAATACTACGTTCCCCAACATTTTTATCATGGACATATCAACCAGTGCAACAGAAGCCAACTCTCTTAACAAGATAAGCATGATAACTAAAGAGAGTTCCAGCGACCAACTAAACAAAAGCTCTTTAAAAAGTAAAGCGTGAAAACTAAGAGCTAAGCATGAAAGTAGCTATTGAAAGACCAAGAACATACACAGCAAAGATAAACATGAAAATTCTATGTTGTGTTCTAGGTTGAAGTGGAGCGTGTTTCTCTCCCACACAAAGAAAGCTGAGTTCCAACTCGTTATGAAAAGCAAGCAAAGCTAAAGAAAACTAAAAAGGAAACTAAAAGCAAGACGCTCCAAGCATAGCACATAACACATGAAGTGATAAAAATATAGTGGAACGAAAGATGAACTGATAATGTTGATGGAGAAGGGGATGCACGGGGGCATCCCCAAGCTTAGACGCTTGAGTCTTCTTGAATATTTCTTGGGGGTGCATGGGGGCATCCCCAAGCTTGAGCGTTTGACACTCCTGAATCTTGTTATCATCTTCCCTCGCACACTTGAAAACTCCCTTCATACATAACTCATCATAATCTGATTAGCGAGGTTAGTACCCATAATAAAATAATTTTTCCTTACTGGAAATAAAGATAATCTTGAAGGTCTACTGTTTCTCAAGATTGCCAAAAGGTTTTTGCAAAGAAAAAGCAAGCTCAAGGTTTGCAAAACGAAGGAAAGGCAAAACAGGACAGAATCTGTGAAAAACAGACCAGCAGGTAGTAAATAATTTTTTCGGGGCACTTCTGCAACTCAAATCAAAAAACTCAGAACAGACACCCGAAAGCCAATTGTATAGAGCACGCTGTAGAAAAATTCAGACCAAAATGATGTTCTGGTGATTTTATACGAATTTTTCTGTCCAAGGACAGAATCTGTTTCCTGGACAGCACGTCACAACTTTTGAACTTTCTTGCAATCAGAGGCTACACTTGGCACAAAGATGAAAAGTAAAGATACAATGATGATGCTACTGTAGTAACAACATCAAGACACAACAAAAGCAAAATAAAAGTTTATTCATTGTGGGCTGCCTCCCAAAAGCGCTTTCTTTTATGCCTTTAAGCTAGGCATAATGCAAACAGATCAAGTCTTATCAAGAGTAAAAGAATAGCTAGCCCGTATAACGGACTCAAAAGGTAACTTAATCTTCTTTCTAGGGAAGTGTTCCATCCCTTTCTTGAGAGGAAATTGGAATCTTATATTCCCCTCTTTCATGTCAATGATGGCACCAACGGTGCGAAGAAAAGGACGTCCCAAAATAATTGGACAAGAAGGTTCACATTCAATATCCATAATAGTAAAATCAACGGGAACATAATTGTCATTAACAATGATAAGAACATCGTCGATCCTCCCCAAAGGTTTCTTTATGGAAGAATCAACAAGACGAACACCAAAAGAACAAGAATCAAAAGGTTTTAATTTAAGCATATCATATATTCTTTTGGGCATAACGGAGGTACTAGCTCCAACATCACATAAAGCATAGCAAGAGAAGTTATTCAACTTAATTTTAATCATAGGATCCCAACCATCTTCTAGCTTTCTAGGTATGGAGGCTTCTACCCTAAGTTTCTCCTCCCTAGCTTTGATGAGAGCATTAGTGATATGCTCTGTGAAGGCAAGATTAAGCGTGCTAGTGCGGGGATCTCTAGACATCTTGTGAAGGAAATCAATAACTTCGGTAAGGGTGCAATTATCAAAATCAAGGTCACTACTATCAAGTAAAGTGGTAGTGGTGTCCTTTAGGCTCACTTGTTTGGTAGTTTCTATGGTCATAGCATCACCATTAATAGCTCCAATGGGACCAGGAGTGCATTGGGTGCTAAGAGTTTGGATATCCTCAACAACTTGGATAGTAGCAACAGTGTGGTGGGTAGGAAGGTTCTTAATTCTATCTTCTTCCTCCTTTTCTCTAGCCCATCTCTCTTTAAGTTTAGCCAACATCCTAATGTTTTCATTAATTTGCACTTGAATAGCATTCATAGGAGTGGTCTTCCTCTCCTCAAGAGGGGAAGTTCTAATTTTAAGCAACTCTACCTCATGGGCTAAATTGTCTACCTTCGAAGAGAGATCATCTAGTTTGGCTAGTTTTTCTTCTACACTCTTATTGAAGGCTTTTTGGGTAGTGATGCAATCTTTAAGCATAATCTCTAGTTCAGAAGTGGAGTTCTTGGTGCTAGGATAAGCATTGTTGTTCCCATAGGAATTAGAGGGGAACGGTCTAGGATTGCTACCAAAATTGCTCCTATAAGCATTGTTATTGAAATTGTTTCTAGAGATAAAGTTCACATCTACTTGTTCTTGAGTAATCAAAGAATTTAAAGGAACATCACGAGGATCAATGGAAGATTGCTTGGAAAGTAGAGACATGATCAAGTCAACTTTTTTATTTAGGGAGGAAATCTCCTCGACAGAGTTTACCTTCCTACCTGTTGGAGCGCGTTCGGTGTGCCATTGGGAATAATTGGTCATCATCTCATCGAGAAGCTTCGTGGCAGCACCAAGTGTAGTTGACATAAAGGTTCCTCCCGCGGCCGAATCTAACAAGTTCCGCGAGGTAAAGTTCAAGCCTGCATAAAAAGTTTGGATAACCATCCAAGTAGTCAAACCATGAGTAGGGCAGTTCTTGACAAGAGATTTCATGCGTTCCCAAGCTTGGGCAACGTGTTCATTATCCAATTGTTTGAAATTCATTATGTTACTCCTTAGTTGGATAATTTTAGCAGGTGGATAGTACTTTCCAATAAAGGCATCCTTGCACTTGTCCCAAGAATCTATGCTATTTCTAGGCAAAGATTGAAACCAAATTTTAGCTCCTCCTCTCAAGGAGAAAGGAAAAAGCTTAAGCTTAACAATATTACCATCTATTTCTTGGTACTTTTGCATATCACAGAGTTCAACAAAATTGTTTAAGTGTAAAGCAGCATCATCTCCAGCACCGGAGAATTGATCTTTCATAACTAGGTTCAGTAAAGCAGGTTTAATTTCATAAGAAGGTGCTGAAGTGGCAGGTGTAGTAATAGGCGTGCAGATAAAGTCATCGTTGTTATGACTAGTGAAGTCACACAACTTGGTGTTCTCGGTGGAACCCATAGCAGCAAGCAAGCAAGATAACTATTTTTGTGATTTTCGATAAAGGATACTAAAGCAAACACTGAAAGGTAAACTAACAAGATTAGAAAGCAAAGGGAAAAGATAGCGTGCAACTCCCCTATCTTGAAGAGTGGAGTCCCCGGCAACGGCGCTAGAAAACTTTGCTTGATGGCTTCTCGCCCCTCGTTGGTTACCCCAAGTGGAAGGTTTGAGATGTAGTGTAGCGGTAGTTTTCCCTTGGCAAAGATACCAAGGATCGAATTCCCCTGAGACTCCAAGGTTCAACAAGAAGGTGTCAACCACTAACGGCGCCAGATACTTAGCAATTGACTGGACCTACACACAGATACAAATAACTTTGCTCCCAACGAGTACAGAGAGGTTGTCAATCCCTCCGGCCTTGTCGTTTACAAAGAATCAAATGCAAGAGATAATAGTGATTGGTATAACTGCAACTAGTAAGTAAGAACAGAAAGTAAATAGCGGATGTGATCAGTGATGGTAATATGGACCGGGGTCCCATGATGTTCACTAGTGATGTCTCTCTCCCAAAAGACGATAAAACAGCTAAGCGAGGTAAACAAATTATAGCTGGGCAATTGACAGGATTATGTGCGCAAACCAATGCTAACTATGCTGCAAGAAAGGTAGAGGCTCAAAAGCATGGGCGGTATGCCAAGGCATGTAGACCGAAATCCATCTGCATCTACTACTAATCATCCACCTTGAGATATCTATCCAGAACATCTCGCTGGTATTAAGTTGTGAGTCCCACCCATAGTGTAAACTCAAAGCAACAGACAACTGCATTAAAAGAACTTTGCGTAAAGTAAACAATCCTTGCACCCGCAAGTACAAGCACCGTTGTTTTCCCCCTTGTGGCAACATCACATCCCCTAGACTCATGTTTCTATCACTCAAGCTAGTCATCGAGGGGCATGAACCCACAATCAAGCATAACGTTCCCTCTTGGAGTTACTACCTACTACTTGGCCAAAGCAATAAATAGCAACGGAGAACATGCAAGAATTACTCAAGAACATAAATATAAAAGAGGTGAATCAAATATATTACTCAAACACAATCTGAACATAATCTCATAATCCATCGGATCCCAGCAAACTCATCATAGCAACAACATAAGGATTACATATGTGCCTCGATCATGTAGGGCAGCTCACGAGGTCTAATCGGTGAAGAACAAAGAGGGGAGGAGAACATCACATAGCTACTGGTCATGGACCCATGGTCCAAGGGAGACTACTCACAACTCATCCGGGAGGCGCCCATGGTGGTGGAGAGGCTCCCGGTGGTGATCCTCCCCTCCGGCAGGGTGCCGGGAAGAGTTCTCCTGGTGCTCCCGATCTTGGAAGCGCGGCGGCGGCGGAACAGAGATGAGATCGCAAAAAAGGGTTCCGTCCTCGAGGGTTTCGGGACGTGGTGTAAATATATGCCAAAGGGGGGCGTCAGAGGAGGCCAGGGGGGCCCAGGCGCCCTGGCGGCGCAACCAGGAGGGGGGGCGCGCCCTCTGGCCGCCTGGAGCCCTGGTGGCCCCCTCCGGCCCTACTTTGGCCGCATGGAAGCTTCCGGAACGCTGATTTTTTATATATTTTTCCCGGAATTTTTCTGGCAGTTTACGTAATGGGAAAAACTGAAATACAAAAACAGCAGAAAACAGAAACTGGCATTGAGGTGCACTGAGTTAATAGGTTAGTCCAAATATTATCAAAAGTGTATGGAAGTGCATAAATATCATAGCAATATCACACAAAAGAGGCATGGAGCAAGCAGAAATTATAGATACGTTTTGGACGTATCAATTACCATCCTATAACCTGTAAGAATTCTTTGTGATATCAATTCATCTTTATCATTAGGAACAACAGTCATACCTCCCTTCTTAGGGACACAATGGACATGACTTACCCACTGGCTATCAGCAACTTGAGAGATTATACCTGCCTCTAGAAGCTTTAGTATTTCCTTCCTTACCACTTCTTTCATCTTAGGATTTAACAGTCGTTGATGATCAATAACCGGTTTAGCGTCCTCTTCCAATTTTATCCTGTGTTGGCATAAAGTGGGACTAATGCCCTTAAGATCATCCACAGTATATCCAATAGCAGCACAATGCTTCTTCAGAGTTTACAATAATTTTTCTTCTTCCTGCTCTGAAAGGTTAGCACTGATAATAACAGGATATATCTTCTTTTCATTAAGATAAACATACTTAAGGTTATCAGGTAATGGTTTAAGTTCAAAAACAGGATCACCCTTGGGTGGAGGAGGATCCCCTAGGATTTCAACAGGCAAGTTTTATTTCAATACGGGTCCCTGCTTAAAGATTATTTCATCTATTTCCCTTCTCTCATTCATATACATATCATTTTCATGGTCTAGCAGATATTGTTATAAAGGATCGTTAGGAGGCACTGCAATAGAAGCAAGACTAATAATCTCATCCTTACTAGGTAATTCTTTATCATGGGGTTGTCTACGAAATTTAGCAAAGTTAGAATCATGAGACATATCCCCTAAGCCAACAGTAACATTATCTTTTACGCAGTCTATCTTAGTCTTAACAGTATTCAAGAGGGGTCTACCAAATATAATGGGACAAAAATCATCTTGTGGGGAACCAAGAACAAGAAAATCAACAGGGTATTTAACTTTCCCACACAAGACTTCAACATCTCTAACAATCCCAATTGGTGAAATAGTGTCTCTATTAGCAAGCTTAATAGTGACATCAATACATTCTAGCTCAATGGGTGCAATATCATGCATAATTTCATCATATAAGGAAATAGGTATTACACTCACACTAGCACCTACGTCACATAAACCATGATAGCAATGATCTCCTATTTTAACAGAAATAACAGGAAAGCCTACAACTGGTCTATGTTTATTCCTAGTATCAGGTTTGGCTATTCTAGCAGCTTCCTCTTGGAGGTAAACAACATGTCCATCTAAATTTTCAACCAAGAGATCTTTAACCACAGCAACACTAGGTTCAACTTTAATTTGCTCAGAGGGTGTAGGTGTTCTAGTATTACTCTTACGAACCACAGTTGAAAGCATGATCCTTTATTCTAACAGGGAAAGGTGGTTTCTAAATATAAGAAGTGGGAACAATAGGATCAACATTATAAGTGATAGTCTTTTCTTCAACTTTAACAGGTTCAACTACTTTTACTTCAATGGGAGGATGGTGTTTAAGCCACTTCTCCTTCGGAATATCAACATGAGTAGCAAATGATTTACAGAAAGAAGCTACTATCTCAGAGTCAAGTCCATATTTAGTGCTAAACTCACGGAAAACATCGGTATCCATAAAAGCTTTAACACAATCAAACTTAGGGGTCATAACTGACTCCTTACCTTCGTCGAGATCCCAATCTTCAGAGTTGTGTTTAATTCTTTCCAATAAATCCCATTTGAACTCAATAGTCTTCATCATAAAAGAACCAGCACAAGAATTATCGAGCATGGTGCGATTATTGAAAGAAAGCCGAGCATAAAAATTTTGAATTATCATTTTTTTTAGAGCTCATAATTGGGGCATGAATATAACATTGACTTAAGCCTCCCCCAAGCTTGAGCGATGCTTTCTCCTTCGCGAGGCCAAAAATTATATATATAATTACGATCACGATGAACCTAATGCATAGGGTAGAACTTCTGATGAAATTCCGACTTCAGTCGATTATAATTCCATGATCCAATATCATCGCATAGCCAAAACCATGTCAATGCATCTCCCTTTAAATATAAAGGGAAGACCTTCTTCTTGATAAAATCCTCGAGCATACCTGCAAGCTTAAATAATCCACAAACTTCATCCGCATAGATTAGGTGTAAACCGGGATGCAGTGTTCCGTCTCTTGTAAAGGGATTATCTAGCAGTTTCTCTATCATACCCGAAGGAATTTCAAAGCAAACATTTTCAGTAGGTTCAGTAGGTTGAGGAGAAACTCTTTGCTCTACTGGTCGGGGAGAAGATACCCCGAAAAAAGCCCCTCAAAGGATTATGAGCCATAGTAACAAGTGACATTAAATTTCAGCACACTATATAAATTTTTCCTTACCAAATTCCACTTACCAAAGCGCTTCACTCCCCGGCAACGGCACCAGAAAAGATTCTTGATGACCCACAAATGTAGGGGATCTATCATAGTCCTTTCGATAAGAGTGTCGAACCCATCGAGGACCAGAAGGAAATGATAGGCAGTTTTCAGTAAGGTATTTTCTGCAAGCACTCAAATTATCGGTAACAGATAGTTTTGTGATAAGGTAATTGGTAGCAAGTGACAAATAGTAAAAGTAAACAGGGTGCAGCAAGATGGCCCAATCCTTTCTGTAGCAAAGGACAAGCCTGGACAAACTCTTATATGAAGGAAAACGCTCCCGAGGACATATAGGAATTATCGTCAAGCTAGTTTTCATCACGATCATCGGATTCGCGTTCGTTACTTTGATAATTTTGTATGTGGGTGGACTGGTGCTTGGTTGCTGTCCTTACTTGGACAAGCCTCCCACTTATGATTAACCTCTATTGCAAGCATCCGCAACTACAAAATAAGTATTAAGGTTAATCTAACCATAGCATGAAACAAGTGGATCCAAATCAGCCCCTTACGAAGCAACGCATAAACTAGGGTTTAAGCTTCTGTCACTCTAGCAACCCATCATCTACTTATTACTTCCCAATGCCTTCCTTTAGGCCCAAATAATGGTGAAGTGTCATGTAGTCGACGTTCACATGACACCACTAGAGGAAAGACAACATACATCTCATCAAAATATCGAATGAATACCAAATTCACATGACTACTTATAGCAAGACTACTCCCATGTCCCCAGGAACAAAAGTAACTACTCACAAGACACAATATTGTTCATGATCAGAGGGGTATTAATATGCATAATAGATCGGAGCATATGATCTTCCATCAAGTAAACCAACTAGCATCAACTACAAGGAGTAATCAACACTACTAGCAACCCACATGTACCAATCTGAGGTTTGGGTACAAAGATTGGATACAAGAGATGAACTAGGGTTTGAGAGGAGATGGTGCTGGTGAAGATGTTGATGAAGATAACCCTCCCCAAGATAGGAGAGTTGTTGGCAATGACGGCGGTGACGATTTCCCCCTCCCGAAGGGAAGTATCCCCGGCAGAACAGCTCTGTCGGAGCCCTAGATTGGTTCCGCCTCGAGACGGCGGCGTTTGGTCCCGAGAGCCTCATTCTGATTTTTTTCAGGTCAAAACACCCCATATAGGAGAAGATGGGCATCGGGGGGTCACTGGGTGGCCCACGAGGCAGGGGAAGCGCCCATGGGGGGGGGGGGGCGCCCCCACCCTTATGGACAGGTGGTGGCCCCCCTGGTTAATCTCTTTCGTCAGATATTTTTTAAATTTTCTGAAATAGTGTTCCGTGGAGTTCCAGAGCTTTTTGAGTTGTGCATAATAGGTTTCCAACGTTTGCTCCTTTTCCAGCCCAGAATTCCAGCTGCCGGCATTCTCGCTCTTCATGTAAACCTTATAAAATAAGAGAGAAAAGGCATAAGTATTGTGACATATCGTGTAATAACAGCCCATAGTGCAATAAATATCAACATATAAGCATGACGCAAAATGGACGTATCAATCTTCAATGTGTTATGTTTACACAACTGAGGTTGAGAAAATTTTCAAGTTTTTCATTTGAGCATCAAAATTTTGCATTCTTATTACATAACCATGATGGTTTTTAATTTACTACCCGTAAATTAATTATCTCTGGTTGCCCATTGTCGGTGTACTAAGGTAGGGGTACCCTAGTACCCCAACTTGTGCACGGGCAGCGGCAGCCCCCCGCGGCAAGGTTCACCACGCGCGTGCCGGAGACCTTCCTGCCCCTTATCTAGCCATTCAAAAACAAAGTATACAAGACAGAAGACCAAGACCCCGGCAAGAGGAGCTTGCCGGGAAGGCCGTCCCAGGCTCGAGATTGCTTAACTAGCACAAGGCCCTGGCAAGAGGAGCTTGTCAGGACGAATAGAAGATTTTATCTTAGAAGACCCGGCAAGGGCTCGGGGAGCGGCAAGCTTCCGGGCCCGGCAAGGTCGAGATCCCCGGCAAGGTGCTTGCCGGGGGAGGTGCGCTGTGTGCCCGCGCTCCAGCTCATCGGCCCACGCGTCGCCCTGGGGCCACTCCAGGGACGCGTGGCGGATGGCTGTGCAGCCTGGGGGACACGGTGGCACTCCACGGCAGAGGATCCATCGCCGTGGCAGACGGAGACGCAACGGCGGGAGCTTTTGGGGTCGACGGCGACGGGCATTAAATGCCCTTGTCCCCCACTGTCAAAGTAGGTATAGACCACTGTTCTGCACTGTAGCTCCACTGTTCCCGCACTGTTCCAACTACCACATCTTTTACATTTTTACCCCTTTCTCCTACGTTGACACCTGTCGGTGACCCCTTGCACTATAAAAGGAGGCCCATGCACAACGTGGAGGAGGTTCGAAACCTAGATCATTCTCACGCTCGTGTAGCTGCTTCTTCAAGCTCCGAGCGCCCAATTCAATACACAACCAAGCAGGAGTAGGGTTTTACGCATCCGTGCGGCCCGAACCTGGGTAAAACTGCCCGTGCGTCTGCCTCGATCTGCTCTTCGTGCTCCCTCCGCCCTCGTACCGCACAGACAAGGGGCTCCGGTCCCATAGGTGTTCGTGGTGGACAGTTTCCCCCGACATCTTTGGCGCGCCAGGTCGGGGGCGTCGAGGTTGTGCGAACCTGATCCGGCGTTCGCGCGGGCGCAATCTTCATCAACCTCTCCAGCTTCATCAGCGACTTCATCAGCAACAACTCCATGGCCCCGAAGAAGAAGCCTTCGGAGGTCGGAGGCCCGTCTGCGTCTCACCCGCCACCACCAGAGCCAACGGTGGGCGGGGGAGACGCCGTCGGAAGGGTGGTTGCCGGCGAGGACACTCACGGTGCCACCAGATCCAAGAACAGGACGGACGACCGGACCTCGGTCTCCGTGGACGCGCCACGTCCATCGCAACATACGACGACCCCGCAGCGCCATACCACGGGAGGTGGTATCCGCTTGCTGGGACAAGGCCATACCGGAGGTTCGCGGGACGCCCCGGACCCCCGTCCGGGCACAAGCAAAGCGAAGGCGCCGGCGCGGGACCCCGCTCCTTCTAACGTCGTTAGAAGTCCGAGCGTATCCCGCTCCTCGCACCGCTCGCCCGCGTTCCCCACTACTCCGGCAGAAGCGCTCGCAAGGGCGCAGCTGCTCCTCGATTTTCCTCCAGCGGCCGACAAGGCCGAGGAATGGAGGGCCACTATCCGGAGCCTGATAGACTTCGCCAACAACGACTCCCCGCAGCAGCCGTCGGCCTCGCGGCCGCGGCAGGCCGAGAAGACGAAGGCTATCGGCGACAAGACTGCCGGGGGTGCGACAAGCGTGCACTCCCCGCCGCAGAAGCAGAAGACGCCGCCCCGCCGGAACAACCCCGACGACGGCTCCACAGCCTCGTCGGACCCGCGGGCCCGCCGGGACCAGCGCCAGGTCCTCGGCGACCGGCGAGATGAAGACGCTCGGACCACGATCGAGCGCCGCCGAGAAGCTCGGCGACAATCCGACAAGAGAGCTGGGAACGCTGTCGACGCACCCGCGCCCGGTGAACCAGGCGACTTGCCGTACGCGGCAGGCTGCCCTGCGTTCACCCGCGAGCTGCGGCGCGTCCAGTGGCCCAGCATGAAGAACTTTAAGCCCGACGTACCGGAGAAGTACGACGGCAAGACGCACCCCTCGGAGTTTCTCAGCGTCTACACCATAGCAGTGCAAGCTGCCGGGGGGCGCGACGAGAAGATCCTAGCCAACTACTTCCCGCTCGTGCTGAAGCCGAACGTCCGTTCGTGGCTCATGCACTTGCCGGAAGGCTCTATCTCTTCTTGGGCCGACCTCTGCCATCAGTTTGTTGGCGCCTTCACCGGCGGCCACAAACCCCATGGCCAGGAGAGCGATCTCCACATTTTGGCCCAGAAGGAAGGCGAACCCCTGCGCAAGTATATCCAGCGTTTCAGCCGGGTACAGCACAACATCCCCGACGTTCACCCTGCTGCGGTTATCAGCGCGTTCCATCAGAACGTGCGTAACCGCCGCATGCGTGAGGAGATGGCGATGACCAAGATCAGGGACGTCAGCGAGCTCTACGCTCTTGCCGACAAGTGCGCCCGTGCAGAAGAGGGGAGGAAACTCCCCGGGGAGGATGCTGGCGCAGGGGGAAGCGACAGCGACGACGCCGCCCCGGCAAAGAAGAGCCGGCGGCGGAACAACAGGAAGAAGGGCAAGAAGGAAGTGCTTGCCGTCGAGAAGTCCGGCAAGGAGGCCCCCGCCAAGCAAGCGCAGGCTGGCGGCTCCGGCAAGGAGCCTGCCCCTGCGGCGGCGGCCGACAAGCCGGGTAGCTCCGACAAGCAATACTGTAAGATTCACCGCACCAAGGGTCACGACCTCTCCAACTGTAAGCGCGTCGAGTACCTCGTCGAGCAGCAAAAGGCTGAGTACGAGAGGCGCGACAAGGAGAAGGCCCAAGGTGGTGGGGAAGAGCCCAGCAAGAAGCGGCCATTCAATGGCCGGGGAGGACGCCGCGGCAAGGCCAAGCAGCGGCAAGGAGATCGACCTCCCCGGGGCCGCGACAACGACGAAGACGACGATGAAGACATGGAGGACGACGAGAACAGCGAGCAGGAGTTCCAGAAGGCCACGGAGGTCCTGTGCGTCGACGGTGGCGCCTCCCTGCACACCTCCCACCGCCAGCTGAAACAGTGGGTGCGTGAGGTAAATGCAGCGGAGCCGCCCGTGGAGTCGCGCAGGCTCCTCAAATGGTCCAGCACGCCCATCATTTTTGACCTTGAGGATCACCCTGACCGCACCACGGCGGTCGGGTGCTTGCCGATGCTGGTCTCACCCACCATCCGCAACCTCAAGGTCACCAAAATGTTGGTTGACGGCGGGGCCGGCCTCAACTTGATCTCCTCTGCTGTGATCAAGAAACTCCAGATTCAAGACGGCGAGCTCGAAGAGACCGGTTCATTCCAAGGAATCAACCCGGGAAGGAGCAAGCCCAAGGGAAAGATTACTCTGCCGGTGACCTTTGGCGGGGAGCTCAACTTCAGAACTGAGCGCATCACCTTTGACGTTGCTGATATTCCATTGCCCTACAATGGGATACTCGGCCGTCCCGCCCTCGCCAAGTTCATGGCAGCTTCCCACTATGCCTACAACGTGCTGAAGATGCCGGGGCCGATAAGCGTCATCACTGTCCACAGCGACAAGAAAGATGCGCTTATTTGCGCCGACAAGATTTACCGGGATGCGGCAGCTGCGGCCGAGAAGGATGCTCTTGCCGCTGAAGCTCCCGGGGGGAAGAAAACGAAGACCAAGTCCGGCAAGTGCTCTGGGACACACTCCGGCAACCGCACCTCTTCGGAGTGCTGCGCTGCCGTCGAGGACGTTCCATCGAGCTCCACCGGCAAGAGCAAGAAAGGAATGGCTGCTCCTCCGGCAACCAAGAAGGTGTCCGCAAGGGAGGATGGCACTGGTGGTACCTTCACCATCAGCGCCACCCTTGACAGCAAATAGGAAAGCGCGCTCGTCGCCTTCCTGCGGGCGAATGTCGATGTGTTTGCTTGGCAACCATCTGACATCCCCGGTGTTCCCAGGAAGGTGATTGAGCACAAGCTTGCTGTCTGCCCTCATGCGCGGCCCATCAAGCAAAAAGTAAGGAAGCAAGCCGTGGAGCGCCAAGAGTTCATCAACGAGGAGATCAAGAAACTAGAGGCAGCAGGCCTAGTTAGAGGTGTGATCCATCCGACGTGGTTGGCAAACCCAGTCGTCGTGCGCAAAGCCAACGGGAAGTGGAGGCTGTGTATAGACTTCACTGATGTCAATAAAGCATGTCCCAAGGATCCCTTCCCTTTGCCGCGCATTGACCAGATCGTTGACTCCACTGCCGGATGTGAGCTACTCTGTTTTCTTGATGCATACTCAGGCTATCACCAGATTTTCATGGCTAAGGAAGATGAAGAGAAGACTGCATTTATCACTCCATGTGGCACTTACTGCTTTATCCGCATGCCATTTGGACTGAAGAATGCAGGCTCAACTTTTGCTAGGGTAGTGTACACTGCTTTTGAGCCACAGATCCACAGGAATGTAGAAGCCTACATGGATGACATCGTGGTGAAGAGCAAGAGCAAAGAAACACTGATTCAAGACTTAGAAGAAACGTTTCAGAACCTGCGCAGGATACAGCTCAAGCTGAACCCCGAGAAGTGCGTCTTTGGAGTTCCCTCCGGCAAGCTTCTCGGGTTCTTTGTATCACAAAGGGGGATTGAAGCCAATCCCGACAAGATCAAAGCCATCGAGCAGATAGAAGCCCCGAAGCGCGTCAAGGATGTCAGAAGGCTTGCAGGTTGCGTTGCTGCCCTCAGTAGGTTCATTTCAAAATCCGCGGAACGCGCCCTACCTTTCTTCAAAATCTTGAAGAAGGCAGGTCCCATGAAGTGGACTCCGGAAGCGGAGGCGGCGTTGCAGGATTTGAAACGGTACCTGTCCTCCACTCCTATACTTGTCGCACCTAAACCACAGGAAAAGTTGTTGCTATACTTAGCGGCAACCAACCAGGTGGTTAGTGCTGCGTTGGTAGCGGAGAGGGAGTCCGACGAGGAGCCAGCGTCACCGACAAGCGAATCTAGCGACAAGCAGGGGGCTGTCCCGACAAGCTCTGGCCCCGACAAGGAAGACTCTGCGCAGGAACAAGGAGAGGTGAGGAAGAAGATGGTGCAGCGCCCAGTGTATTTTGTAAGTTCCCTTCTCCAGGGAGCTAGATCAAGGTACTCCGGTGTGCAAAAATTGCTTTTCGGCCTCCTCATGGCCTCGAGGAAGCTGCGCCACTACTTCCAAGCCCATGAGATAACAGTGGTCACTCGCTTTCCGTTGAAGAGGATATTACACAATCCAGAGGCAACAGGCAGGATCGTCGAGTGGGCACTGGAACTGTCAAGCTTCGGACTCAAATTTGAAAGTACTTCAACCATTCAGAGCCGAGCTTTGGCAGAGTTCATCGCTGAGTGGACCCCAACGCCAGAAGAAGAAGTTCAAGAAACGAGAGTACCCGTGCAAGAAGCGACAAGTGAATGGGTAATGTATTTTGACGGTGCCTTCTCGTTGCAAGGCGCCGGTGCTGGCGTGGTACTCATCGCGCCCACCGGAGAACACCTCAAATATGTTATCCAGATGCACTTTCCCAGGGAGCAGGCGACAAACAACACCGCAGAATATGAAGGCTTGCTTGCCGGCCTCAGGATTGCGGCCGAACTTGGGATCAGAAAGCTGATTGTGCGGGGCGATTCTCAGTTGGTGGTCCGGCAAGTTAACAAGAGCTACCAGAGCCCTTTGATGGAAGCATATGTAGATGAAGTGAGGAAGCTTGAAGAACACTTTGAAGGTCTGCAAATGGAGCACATCCCGAGAGCTCAAAATGAAATTGCAGATGGCCTTTCAAAGTGTGCTGCGATGAAGCTACCTGTGGAACCAGGGACCTTTTTGCTCAAGCTGACTCAACCATCAGTTACACCATCAATTGGGCAGTCCAAGAAGAGAAAGTTGGTCTCCGGCGACTACTTGCCGGCGGATCTTCCTGAACCCGCCGCCAAAGTTCCCAAGATCAACGACAACGCTGAGGAACAGTTTGCTCCTGCGAGCCCTCGGGCTTGTGCAGTTGAAGCAAGTGTTCCCGACAAGCCTCGCCCCGGCGAGCTTGCCGGGGGACCGTCAGCTCCGGCAGAACCAGAGGTCTTCGCCGTAGAAGCTGAGGTTCCCGCAGCGGCCCTCGAGCCTTTAGTCCTTGCCGTCGAGCCCCGGGCTCCGGCATGGGCACAGCAGATCGTCCGTTTTCTACAAACTGGAGAACTTCCCGACGACCCTCAAGAGATAGAGAAGATAACCAGGCAGTCAAGTATGTATCAGTTTGTGGATAACGAGCTGTACAGAAGAAGACTCAATGGTGTCAGGTTGAAGTGCATCTCCAGGGAAGATGGACAGAAGCTGTTGGCAGAAATACACGGAGGCATATGCGGCCACCACATTGGCGCAAGGGCACTTGCCGGGAAAGCTTTCCGGCAAGGGTTCTTTTGGCAAGAAGCCCTCCAAGATGCAACTGCACTAGTAACCAAGTGTGAAGCGTGCCAGTTCCATGCAAAGCAAGTTCATCAGCCAGCTCAAGCTCTCCAAACAATCCCTTTGTCATGGCCCTTCTCGGTCTGGGGGCTCGATATCCTCGGCCCTTTCCCTCGCGCTGTCGGGGGCTTTGAGTACTTGTACGTTGCAATCGACAAGTTCACAAAGTGGCCGGAAGTGGAGCCAGTGAGAAAGGTGACAGCACAGTCAGCGGTCAGGTTCTTCAGGTCGATTGTTTGCCGTTTCGGGATCCCTAACAGGATCATCACCGACAACGGAACGCAATTCACTAGTCGCACCTTCATGCAGTACGTCCAAGACCTTGGCGCCAAGGTCTGTTTCGCTTCTGTTGCTCACCCGAGGAGCAACGGCCAAGCGGAGAGGGCAAATGCTGAAGTGCTGCGCGGACTCAAGACAAGAACCTTTGACAGGCTGCGCAAGTGCGGAAGGAATTGGATAGAGGAGCTCCCGGCGGCTCTTTGGTCAATCAGAACGACACCAAATCGAGCCACCGGACAGACACCTTTTGCTCTAGTCTACGGAGCAGAAGCAGTTCTCCCCACGGAACTCGTATACGGATCTCCTCGAGTGCTCGCTTATGATGAGCTCGAGCAAGAGCAACTGCGGCAAGATGACGCATTGCTCCTTGAGGAGGGACGTCTCCAGGCTGCTGTACGAGCTGCTCGATACCAGCAAGCTTTGCGTCGCTACCATAGCCGCAAGGTTAAGGCCAGGAGTCTCGAGGAAGGCGACCTTGTTCTTCGGCGTGTTCAGTCCGCCAAGAATTCCAACAAGTTGACGCCGAAGTGGGAAGGCCCTTATCGGGTGAGACAAGTCACGAGGCCCGGCGCTGTCCGCCTCGAGACCGAAGAAGGCTTACCGGTGAGCAACTCCTGGAACATAGAGCATCTTCGCAAGTTTCACCCCTAAGGCGCGGTTGCCGTGATCCGCTCCGGCAACCACCTTTTGTACAAGCCTTGCCGCTGTTGCATGTAACCCTTTGTACAAAGCCGGGCGCAGACCCCGTGCATCAGTAAAGATTTCGTGTTTTCGCATCGATTGCCTTTCGCATGCTTCTCTTTGCTATTTGCATGTTTTATTTGGCATTTGATGCAACACTTAGACATTCGGTAAGCGCTATTACGCCGAAAGGCAATATGCTTGTTTCCCTCTCCTTTTCCTTTTTCACTTAAGCAGAAGGCTGCGAAAAAGTAATACCCGCCGGGGTAGTGGTCCTTGGCGACGGCCGGGTAGACGCGCGTGCGGGGGTGCGCTGGGGTCTCCTTGGCCCAGAACAAATAATATTTGTTCCAGAGCTCCCGCACGCCGAGCTTCGGCGCGAAGACAATGTGCTCCTTCCGGTACGCGGCGAGCTTCGCCGCCTGATCTGACTTCTCCCGCTTGGACTTCTCCGACTTCGCCTTGTCGGTCTTTGGGGCCATGGCGGACGCGGTGGAAGGAAGGGGACGAAGAGCTTGGTGGTGGCGGAGGAGTAGAGGCAAAGCGCAGAGGAATCTAAGGAAGAAGACGATGGCAATGAGTGCGCAGGGAGGGGAACCGCGCCGCTCTCTCTGCTTTTATGGGAGAGTGGGGGGCGTTTCGCCCTTCCCATTAAAGAAATCGTGGGCACGTCCCATCCCACGGCGCCGCAATCGACGCGTGCCGTTGCCGTGGGGTGCGGCGGATATGGAAGTGGATTCGGCGTGCCGCGGGCCGCGGGTGCCCGTGCACTGTTTTGGGCCTGGCCCAACAGCGCTCGGCACCGTGTGTGGCCCAGGCCCGGGGGCTCCTGTCGGTGTACTAAGGTAGGGGTACCCTAGTACCCCAACTTGTGCACGGGCAGCGGCCGCTCCCCGCGGCAGGGTTCACCACGCGCTTGCCGGAGACCTTCCTGCCCCTTATCTAGCCATTCAAAAACAAAGTATACAAGACAGAAGACCAAGACCCCGGCAAGAGGGGCTTGCCGGGAAGGCCGTCCCAGGCTCGAGATTGCTTAACTAGCACGAGGCCCTGGCAAGAGGAGCTTGTCAGGACGAATAGAAGATTTTATCTTAGAAGACCCGGCAAGGGCTCGGGGAGCGGCAAGCTTCCGGGCCCGGCAAGGTCGAGATCCCCGGCAAGGTGCTTGCCGGGGGAGGTGCGCTGTGTGCCCGCGCTCCAGCTCATCGGCCCACGCGTCGCCCTGGGGCCACTCCAGGGACGCGTGGCGGATGGCTGTGCAGCCTGGGGGACACGGTGGCACTCCACGGCAGTGGATCCATCGCCGTGGCAGACGGAGACGCAACGACGGGAGCTTTTGGGGTCGACGGCGACGGGCATTAAATGCCCTTGTCCCCCACTGTTAAAGTAGGTATAGACCACTGTTCTGTACTGTAGCTCCACTGTTCCCGCACTGTTACAACTACCACCTCTTTTACATTTTTACCCCTTTCTCCTACGTTGACACCTGTCGGTGACCCCTTGCACTATAAAAGGAGGCCCATGCACAACGTGGAGGGGGTTCGGTTCGAAACCTAGATTACTCTCACGCACGGTGTAGCTGCTTCTTCAAGCTCCCGAGCGCTCAACTCAATACACAACCAAGCAGGAGTAGGGTTTTACGCATCCGTGCGGCCCGAACCTGGGTAAAAACTGCCCGCGCGTCTGCCTCGATCTGCTCTTCGTGCTCCCTCCGCCCTCGTACCGCACAGACAAGGGGCTCCGGTCCCATAGGTGTTCGTGGCGGACAGTTTCCCCCGACATCTTTGGCGCGAAGAAGACGAAGACCAAGTCCGGCAAGTGCTCTGGGACACACTCCGGCAACCGCACCTCTTCGGAGTGCTGCGCCGCCGTCGAGGACGTTCCATCGAGCTCCACCGGCAAGAGCAAGAAAGGAATGGCTGCTCCTCCGGCAACCAAGAAGGTGTCCGCAAAGGAGGATGGCACTGGTGGTACCTTCACCATCAGCGCCACCCTTGACAGCAAATAGGAAAGCGCGCTCGTCGCCTTCCTGCGGGCGAATGTCGATGTGTTTGCTTGGCAACCATCTGACATCCCCGGTGTTCCCAGGAAGGTGATTGAGCACAAGCTTGCTGTCTGCCCTCATGCGCGGCCCATCAAGCAAAAAGTGAGGAAGCAAGCCGTGGAGCGCCAAGAGTTCATCAACGAGGAGATCAAGAAACTAGAGGCAGCAGGCCTAGTTAGAGGTGTGATCCATCCGACGTGGTTGGCAAACCCAGTCGTCGTGCGCAAAGCCAACGGGAAGTGGAGACTGTGTATAGACTTCACTGATGTCAATAAAGCATGTCCCAATGATCCCTTCCCTTTGCCGCGCATTGACCAGATCGTTGACTCCACTGCCGGATGTGAGCTACTCTGTTTTCTTGATGCATACTCAGGCTATCACCAGATTTTCATGGCTAAGGAAGATGAAGAGAAGACTGCATTTATCACTCCATGTGGCACATATTGCTTTATCCGCATGCCATTTGGACTGAAAAATGCAGGCTCCACTTTTGCAAGGGTAGTGTACACTGCTTTTGAGCCACAGATCCACAGGAATGTAGAAGCCTACATGGATGACATCGTGGTGAAGAGCAAGAGCAAAGAAACACTGATTCAAGACTTAGAAGAAACGTTTCAGAACCTGCGCAGGATACAGCTCAAGCTGAACCCCGAGAAGTGCGTCTTTGGAGTTCCCTCCGGCAAGCTTCTCGGGTTCTTTGTATCACAAAGGGGGATTGAAGCCAATCCCGACAAGATCAAAGCCATCGAGCAGATAGAAGCCCCGAAGCGCGTCAAGGATGTCAGAAGGCTTGCAGGTTGCGTTACTGCCCTCAGTAGGTTCATTTCAAAATCCGCGGAACGCGCCCTACCTTTCTTCAAAATCTTGAAGAAGGCAGGTCCCATGAAGTGGACTCCGGAAGCGGAGGCGGCGTTGCAGGATTTGAAACGGTACCTGTCCTCCACTCCTATACTTGTCGCACCTAAACCACAGGAAAAGTTGTTGCTATACTTAGCGGCAACCAACCAGGTGGTTAGTGCTGCGTTGGTAGCGGAGAGGGAGTCCGACAAGGAGCCAGCGTCACCGGCAAGCGAATCTAGCGACAAGCAGGGGGCTGTCCCGACAAGCTCTGGCCCCGACAAGGAAGACTCTGCGCAGGAACAAGGAGAGGTGCGGAAGAAGATGGTGCAGCGCCCAGTATATTTTGTAAGTTCCCTTCTCCAGGGAGCTAGATCAAGGTACTCCGGTGTGCAAAAATTGCTTTTCGGCCTCCTCATGGCCTCGAGGAAGCTGCGCCACTACTTCCAAGCCCATGAGATAACAGTGGTCACTCGCTTTCCGTTGAAGAGGATATTGCACAATCCAGAAGCAACAGGCAGGATCGTCGAGTGGGCACTGGAGCTGTCAAGCTTTGGACTCAAGTTTGAAAGTACTTCAACCATACAGAGCCGAGCTTTGGCAGAATTCATCGCTGAGTGGACCCCAACGCCAGAAGAAGAAGTTCAAGAAACGAGTGTACCCGTGCAAGAAGCGACAAGTGAATGGGTAATGTATTTTGATGGTGCCTTCTCGCTGCAAGGCGCCGGTGCCGGCGTGGTACTCATCGCGCCCACCGGAGAGCACCTCAAATATGTTATCCAGATGCACTTTCCCAGGGAGCAAGCGACAAACAACACTGCAGAATATGAAGGCTTGCTTGCCGGCCTCAGGATTGCGGCCGAACTTGGGATCAGAAAGCTGATTGTGCGGGGCGATTCTCAGTTGGTGGTCCGACAAGTCAACAAGAGCTACCAGAGCCCTTTGATGGAAGCATATGTAGATGAAGTGAGGAAGCTTGAAGAACACTTTGAAGGTCTGCAAATGGAGCACATCCCGAGAGCTCAAAATGAAATTGCAGATGGCCTTTCAAAGTGTGCTGCGATGAAGCTACCTGTGGAACCAGGGACCTTTTTGCTCAAGCTGACTCAACCATCAGTTACACCATCAATTGGGCAGTCCAAGAAGAGAAAGTTGGTCTCCGGCGACTACTTGCCGGCGGATCTTCCTGAACCCGCCGCCAAAGTTCCCAAGATCAACGACAACGCTGAGGAACAGTTTGCTCCTGCAAGCCCTCGGGCTTGTGCAGTTGAAGCAAGTGTTCCCGACAAGCCTCGCCCCGGCGAGCTTGCCGGGGGACCGTCAGCTCCGACAGGACCAGAGGTCTTTGCCGTAGGAGCTGGGGTTCCCGCAGCGGCCCTCGAGCCTTTAGTCCTTGCCGTCGAGCCCCGGGCTCCGGCATGGGCACAGCAGATCGTCCGTTTTCTGCAAACTGGAGAACTTCCCGACGACCCTCAAGAGATAGAGAAGATAACCAGGCAGTCAAGTATGTATCAGTTTGTGGATAACGAGCTGTACAGAAGAAGACTCAATGGTGTCAGGTTGAAGTGCATCTCCAGAGAAGATGGACAGAAGCTGTTGGCAGAAATACACGGAGGCATATGCGGCCACCACATTGGCACAAGGGCACTTGCCGGGAAAGCTTTCCGGCAAGGATTCTTTTGGCAAGAAGCCCTCCAAGATGCAACTGCACTAGTAACCAAGTGTGAAGCGTGCCAGTTCCATGCAAAGCAAATACATCAGCCAGCTCAAGCTCTCCAAACAATCCCTTTGTCATGGCCCTTCTCGGTCTGGGGGCTCGATATCCTCGGCCCTTTCCCTCGCGCTGTCGAGGGCTTTGAGTACTTGTACGTTGCAATCGACAAGTTCACAAAGTGGCCAGAAGTGGAGCCAGTGAGAAAGGTGACAGCACAGTCAGCAGTCAGGTTCTTCAGGTCGATTGTTTGCCGTTTCGGGATCCCTAACAGGATCATCACCGACAACGGTACACAATTCACTAGTCGCACCTTCATGCAGTACGTCCAAGACCTTGGCGCCAAGGTCTGTTTCGCTTCTGTTGCTCACCCGAGGAGCAACGGTCAAGCGGAGAGGGCAAATGCTGAAGTGCTGCGCGGACTCAAGACAAGGAACGTTCCTCGCGCACAAGTTTGCCGGGGGGGAAGGAGGTGGAGGAGGAACTAAGTGCCGTTCAAGAAAGAAGAGCCTTACCGGAAAGCAAACAACATGAGCAAGCAGCATGTGAAAGATAAGTTGTTAGAATTTGACCAGTTCAAATTTTAATTTTTGGTTGTCTTCCTTGAACAATCACACTTTATATGGGAAACCTGTGCGCGGAGGAACCTACCCGTGGCTTGCCGCACCCTTATCTTGTCTTCGAGTCCACTCAACGATTTAAGTGAGCTGCGACAAGTGTCGCGCCCTTGCTTCGTTTCCGAGTACACTCAGCAAGCTAAGTGCGTTGCGACTTGCTGCGGCGAGGTTGCTTGCCGGCGAGGACCTTGGCCAGCAGGCTGCTCAGCGCTCAGCGCTCGCGGCAAGGGCCCCTTTCCGGCAAGCTCCCCGGGAGCGTAGGGTGAGGAACATACAAAGTCAAAGATTGGTACAAGGAAGATAACATTGCACTGATTGATTGAAGTAAAGCAAATATCTTACAAGGACAACTTGTCGCAATGGACTAATGAGTTCGTAACATAATGTGCAGCAACGAAAAGATAAAGATAAATGGGGCCCTAGTCTACGCGGTCGCCCTCCTTCCTGCCAAGCTTTGCCACCTTGGCGATGATATGGCTGACCTGCTCCTTCAGGGCCTCCGTGTCTGCATCTGCCGGCAAGCTGCAAAGAACGTTCTTGAGATTGATCCCCGGATTGCGGTACACGATCTTCGTCAAGACCCGCTCCAGAGTTCCTGCGCAGAGACGGCGCGACTCCTCGGCCAGCTGCGCGGGGATGCGGTTCCGGAGACCTGCAAGGGCCGGAGCGACGCCTCTGAAGAAGAGGCTGAGCTTGGCGCTGTGCGGGAGGTCTGGATCCGGCGAGTAGATAAGATGTTCGACCTTCAAGGCAAGCAACTCCTGGTCAATGTTGGATGCAGAAGAAACCAGCTCTTCGGTCCACAGCTCAATGTTCTTGCGGAAGAGCTCGGATGCCTTGTTGGCGCTGTCCACCAAGGTCCGCTCCTTGCGGAGCTCCTCCTTCAGCTTGTCTTCTCGAAGCTTGGCGGCGTCAATTGAATCCCTCAGAGTTGAGACTTTCAGCTCCAAGTCCTCGATGGAGTCCTTGGCGGCCTTAAGCTCATCGCCCCTCTTGGACAGATTCACTTGGAGCTCCGCGTTGGTGT
>LR738714.1:738617658-738691010 GCA_902687465.1 Secale cereale | reverse complement strand
AAAAAAAAAAAAAGGAAAGAGAGATCAAAGCCCTAAGCGCGCCCCGACGAGCGAAAACAGTAAACCTCTAACTTACGCTGGGGGCTGCGCTGGGGGCTACTCCCCGGAGCGGCACTCGGGTCCGGCAAGCTCGGCTCCGGTGCGATCCCTGCTTCCGCGACGGATGGGTCTTCTACGACCTCAACTGTGGGCACCCTGACCCTCTTCGCGCGCTGCTCCGAGGTCCTGCAATCACAAGCAACAAGCAAAGTCAAGCGTCAGCAACAATCGAGATATAAAAATCAAGAAGGAGTAAGGTCTCGGGTCCTTACTCTTGGTCCTCCTCGTCGTCCTCGCTCAACGCGGAGAAGTCAAACTCCACGGTGGGCGCGTCGGCGCGAGGAGCGGAGGATGAAGATTCCCTCGCGCGTTTCGTAGCCACCGGGGCTGGGGGCTGCGTAGGCCCAGCCCCTGTGGTGGCCGGCGCCCGAGAAGTGGGCGGAGCAGCTGCTCCGCTCCGAGAAGATCCTTGCCGGCTCGGTGCCGGCCTGCGGGACGCCTCTGTCGTGGTCTGCGCGCGCGGGGCCTCTGCCGTGGCCGGCACGCCTGTCGCCCTTGGCACGTCTTGGCTCGGCCGGGGAGCTGCCCGGCGAGCTGGCTGTTGCCGGGGCGCTCGCGCCTGCTCCCCCGTCGCCGCCTTGCGGAGACGCTTCAATGGGGACTGCCTCGGGCTCGCCGGGGGCGGGGAGCTTTCCGACGAGGAGAGGTCGTCGGCGTAGAGCTCGGTGGATCCGCCGATGTCTTCCTCCTCCCCCTCCTCTCCCTCGGCCAGTTCGCTGGCCCCAGCGCCTTGCACTGCGGGCCCCTTCCCCTTGGTGGCCCCGCTTCGTCCGGCGCCTCCACTCCTCGCGGCACCCCTGCTTCCTCCGGCTGTGCCCTCCATTGCCGCGGCCTCCGTCGCGATCCCATTGATCCCGGAGTGCCTCAGCGAGGGGACCCCGGCGAGCGCGTCGGGAGGGAGCTCTAGCAGCTTGCGAATCTCCTCCTTATCCGCCTGGCTGGAGGCATCCGCGGCTTCCGCCTCCGCGGGTGTGTATCCAAAGTTTCCCGCCGCCGCGGCTGCGGCGACTTCTTCAGCGCGAGAAGCCATGTAAGCAATCTCTTGGTCGGTGGTGGCCCGCGTGTGCAGCTTGAGATCGTCCGTCTTCTCCAACACCTCCGCAAGGTTGTCGTAGAACTCGAGGACGTCGATAGGCTTGGGCGCGATCCACGTGCGCTCCAATCCATGAGAGTCGCACGCGGGCATCATAGCGACAAGGCGATCCCGGGCGCTGCTGGCGCAGAGCGGCACCACTCCCCGGGGAGCGCGGAAGTACTCGGGGTGTGCCGGGTCGAACTTGAAAAGTTCCCTGACCATACCCCGCAGCTCGAGTGTTGTGAAGTTAAAATTGAGGCCGGGGCGCAGCCTCATGATGTCTGCCGGGCCGCCGTATTGCCACGCCGGCCTTTTCCGGTCTTGGAGGGGGGCGATCCGGCGACGAAGAAAGTCCGCGCCCACTTCAGCGACAGACAGCGGCGCCATCCGAAGACGAAGGATTCTGACGAGAGCGATATCCAGTTTGGAATCGTCGGAATCGAAATTACTCCAATCCCTGCCGCGCACGATGGGCGATGTGTGCGGCGCGGTGAAGTGTTGCGGCCGCTCCTCGACGACCCAGCACCACTCCGCGCGCCACTCTTCCCACTTGCCGCGGAGCTCCCCCGGCAAGTAGGCTGATTTCTTATTCAGCCTAAACACCCAAGAGATTCCTCCGGAGAGGGGGGCGTCGGCCTCTACTCTGGGGATGAAAAAGTGCCTAAAGAGAGCTACGTTGGGCTGGATTCCTACGAAGTTTTCGCACATGTGTGCGAAAACGGACATGGTGAGGATGGCGTTGGGAGTGAAGTCGAGGAGGTGGAGGCCATAAGTATTCATGATATCGCAGAAAAAGTTTGAGAAGGGAGGGCACAGACCGCAGTGGAAGAAGGCTGCGAAAAAGTAATACCCGCCGGGGTAGTGGTCCTTAGCGACGGCCGGGTAGACGCGCGTGCGGGGGTGCGCTGGGGTCTCCTTGGCCCAGAACAAATAATATTTGTTCCAAAGTTCCCGCACGCCGAGCTTCGGCGCGAAGACAATGTGCTCCTTCCGGTACGCGGCGAGCTTCGCCGCCTGATCTGACTTCTCCCGCTTGGACTTCTCCGACTTCGCCTTGTCGGTCTTTGGGGCCATGGCGGATGCGGTGGAAGGAAGGGGACGAAGAGCTTGGTGGTGGCGGAGGAGTAGAGGCGAAGCGCAGAGGAATCTGAGGAAGAAGACGATGGCAATGAGTGCGCAGGGAGGGGAACCGCGCCGCTCTCTCTGCTTTTATGGGAGAGTGGGGGGCGTTTCGCCCTTCCCATTAAAGAAATCGTGGGCACGTCCCATCCCACGGCGCCGCAATCGACGCGTGCCGTTGCCGTGGGGTGCGGCGGATATGGAAGTGGATTCGGCGCGCCACGGGCCGCGGGTGCCCGTGCACTGTTTTGGGCCTGGCCCAACAGCGCTCGGCACCGTGTGTGGCCCAGGCCCGGGGGCTCCTGTCGGTGTACTAAGGTAGGGGTACCCTAGTACCCCAACTTGTGCACGGGCAGCGGCAGCCCCCCGCGGCAAGGTTCACCACGCGCGTGCCGGAGACCTTCCTGCCCCTTATCTAGCCATTCAAAAACAAAGTATACAAGACAGAAGACCAAGACCCCGGCAAGAGGAGCTTGCCGGGAAAGCCGTCCCAGGCTCGAGATTGCTTAACTAGCACAAGGCCCTGGCAAGAGGAGCTTGTCAGGACGAATAGAAGATTTTATCTTAGAAGACCCGGCAAGGGCTCGGGGAGCGGCAAGCTTCCGGGCCCGGCAAGGTCGAGATCCCCGGCAAGGTGCTTGCCGGGGGAGGTGCGCTGTGTGCCCGCGCTCCAGCTCATCGGCCCACGCGTCGCCCTGGGGCCACTCCAGGGACGCGTGGCGGATGGCTGTGCAGCCTGGGGGACACGGTGGCACTCCACGGCAGAGGATCCATCGCCGTGGCAGACGGAGACGCAACGGCGGGAGCTTTTGGGGTCGACGGCGACGGGCATTAAATGCCCTTGTCCCCCACTGTTAAAGTAGGTATAGACCACTGTTCTGTACTGTAGCTCCACTGTTCCCGCACTGTTACAACTACCACCTCTTTTACATTTTTACCCCTTTCTCCTACGTTGACACCTGTCGGTGACCCCTTGCACTATAAAAGGAGGCCCATGCACAACGTGGAGGGGGTTCGGTTCGGTTCGAAACCTAGATTACTCTCACGCACGGTGTAGCTGCTTCTTCAAGCTCCCGAGCGCTCAACTCAATACACAACCAAGCAGGAGTAGGGTTTTACGCATCCGTGCGGCCCGAACCTGGGTAAAAACTGCCCGCGCGTCTGCCTCGATCTGCTCTTCGTGCTCCCTCCGCCCTCGTACCGCACAGACAAGGGGCTCCGGTCCCATAGGTGTTCGTGGCGGACAGTTTCCCCCGACACCCATGTAGGCAAAGATGACTGCCAAAGAGTCCGAGGAGCTTGCCCTCAATGGCCACAATTACCCTACATGGGCTATGGACATCAAGATCAGTCTTGCGTCCCGTGGGATAGCGTGTGCAATACAACCCCCGGTGACTCCTCTTCCGGCTGGAGCCACGCCACTGACAGAACACCAAAACTATGATGTTGTATTCATCATAAGGCACCATATTCATCTAGATCTCAAGTCTGAGTATTTACAGGAGGAATCTCCTAGTACTCTGTTCCCGGCCCTCAAAACGAGGTATGAACAGCAGAAGGCAGTAGTCCTACCAGAAGCACTTCATGATTGGACTCATCTCCGTCTTCAGGATTTCAAATCCATCGGTGAGTACAATCATGCTGTTCATAAGATATGTTCCAAACTGTGTTTTTGTGAGAAGGAACCCACTGAGGGGGAGAAGATAGAAAAGACTTTGTCTACTATGCTCTCTTCAGATAGGATCCTCCAACAACAATACCGTGCTCATAACTTCACTATCTATTCCAAGCTTATTCACATGTTACTTCAGGCTGAAAAGCATGATGAGCTACTTGCTAAGAATGGCTCTCAACACCTAGTTGGGGCGCAACCTTTACCTGAAGTTCATCTGAATGTTGCGAATAGACAAAAGTTTAATGGTACCTTTCAGGGTAAACAATCCAATTTCGAGCATAAGTGAAAGCACAATGGGAACAGGAGATCCAGAAACCAAGTCAAGAGAAAAGGCACTTCAAAGCCCAGTTTTGATAAATCTAAGCTTTGCAACAAGTGTGGATGCTACACGCATTCTACTGAAAAGTGCACAATGCCCAAGCATCTGGTTATGCTGTACCAGCAATCTCAGGGACGCAAAGCACCTCAAGGGAAAAGGTTTGAAGCCAACTTCAACTTTCATCCGCATAGCGCACAAGGAGGCGGTGCTTCGCACGATGTCCCTCCTGGACCGAGCAACGCCATGATTCCTTATCTGCCTGAGGATCCTGCTGAAATGGAAAACACGTTGATTGAGCACACTGCAAACAACCTGTTTGGCGACTTCGACTAGTCCCTCAATCTCCTAGTGATCTACTCATTTATGTCCATTTGTGATGATTGTAATAAGAACATAAGTTTGTTGTTGTCTTTATATTGTATTGTATCAGCACATTTGATATAATAAAGATTGTATACTATGTATTACCATGAGGTTTTCTTATTGAAAATTCTTTGTTTTATATAGTTCTCTACGGGGACAATCCGAGGGAAGAGGAATTATGCCATGTGGATAGTGGTGCCACAAACTCCATACCGAGGGAGATGAAATATTTCCAAACTCTGAAAAAGACGAATGGAGATATTCTAACTATCGCTGGATGCGATACAGTGATTGTTGGTACTGGACGTGCCATGTTCACCCTCCGACGTGGTACACATGTGACAATTGAGGATGCTTTACTGTGTCCCGATTCTTCATGTACCCTGATCAGTTATCGAGATATCCATAAAATCGGTTTTCATATTGAAACCCATGAAGACAACAAAGAGGAGTATCTACTCTTTACCAAAGATCACGGATATGGCAAAAAGGTACTTGAGAAAATTCCTTCTCTATCGTCTGGTTTGTACTATACGTACATCAAACCCGTAGAACATGTTGCATACAAAGTAATTTTTCAGAATGTTAATGCATTCCAAGCCTGGCATGATCGCCTAGGCCATCCCGGAATCGGGATGATGAGAAATATTACTAACAATTCCATTGGTCATAATTTTCTTGAGTCAAAATTTCCTCAATCTTCTGATTTTGTGTGCACATCTTGTGCCACGGGAAAGCTAATTTTGAGGCCTTCGCACCTCAAAATACAAGCTGAACCACTGGAGTTCCTTGAATGTATTCAAGGAGACATTTGTGGTCCCATTCAACCATTATCTGGACCTTTCAGATATTTCATGGTTCTCATTGACGCATCTACACGATGGTCACATGTGTGTCTTCTACCCACACGGAACCATGCATTTGCCAAGATAATGAGGCAAGTCATTAAGTTGCAAGCCCATTATCCTGAAAGTCGAATTAAGTCAATTTGAATGGACAATGCTGTAGAATTTTCCTCTCATGCTTTCAATGATTATTGCATGGTTTTGGGGATTGAAGTTCAGCACTCTGTTCTGTATGTCCATACACAAAATGGTTTGGCTGAATCATTAATTAAGAGGATCAAACTCATTGCAAGACCTTTGTTGATGAATTGCAACTTGCCAGCCTCTTGTTGGGGTCACGCTGTCTTACACCCTGCTGACTTGATACAATAGAGGCCAACTGCATATCACAGTTCATCCCCTCTGGAATTGGTACGTAGAAATCCTCCAAGCATTTCCCATCTGCGTAAGTTCGGGCTGCATACATCCTGATCTCACCACCTCAGCAGACATCTATGGGCCCACACAGGAAGTTGGGGATCTATGCGGGGTACAAATTGCCGTCGATTATCAAGTACCTGGAACCCCTAACTGGGGATCTTTTCACAGCCCATCACACTGATTGCATATTTAATGAGGAACATTTTCCAGCATTAGGGGGAGATTTCAAGTACCAGAAAGAATGCACTGAAATTAATTGGAATGTTCATGCCATTTCATCCTCTGATCCACGTACCCAAGAGACCGAACTTCAAGATCGGAAGATCATTAATTTGCAACAGCTTGCAAATGATCTGCCAGATTCATTTACTGATCTGAAAGGTGTTACAAAATCCTTAAATCCGGCCAGAAACGCGCCAGAAAGAGTGGTGTCGGTGTTAAAACCGGCGGATCTCGGGTAGGGGGTCCCGAACTATGTGTCTGAGGATCGATGGTAACATGAGGCAGGGGACATCATGTTTACCCAGGTCCAGGCCCTCTCGATCGAGGTAAAACCCGACTTCCTGCTATATTAATATGGATGAATATGAATACAAGAGTTGATCTGCCTCGAGATCGAATTGGCTAGACCCTAAAGTCTAGTCTATGAGGATTTGAGATTCTCCGTCCTTCTATACGAACGAAACACTCCAGTTTATATACACACCGGAGGGGCCTAGGGTTTGTACATACCATCTTGCAGAGGAAGGAAAGATTACACCCGAACCTAAAACTAGCCATTACATGAATTCAGGAGTCCTATCCAGATACGAGAGATGATCTTCCACTATGATCTTCACGGCCCACTAGTCCGGCCCACCAAGAGTTATGTGGCCTCCGGAGGACCCCTCTATCCAGGACTCCCTCAGTAGCCCCTGAACCTATCTTCGATGACGATGAGTTTGGCTTCTGTATTGTCTTCGACATTGCAAGGCGGGTTCCTTCTTCCGAATATATCTTCTGCAAAAAGTGTATTGTGTTCGGTTCTGCAAGGTTTGTACAACCCTTAGCCTCGAAGGCAAGGCTTTTAAAGGAAAATGAATAGTGTGTCTGTACTGACAACTTGTGGGTGAAGCGTCATGTCATACCCACTAACTTATCGAACCATTTTATTTGGTCCTAGTTTCGCGTTTCGAGGTATATCGTCATTAACACGTCCCATCAGAATAGAGATCGTGCCCGCTTATTGTGGGATCCTTATAAATATGATGTGAGCACCCATGCTGCGCATTACGCACGGCCGCTTTGGGAACCGGCGAGGTTTATGGCTAAAGTGGGGCGACGGTCTGTATTCACAACGTTATAAAAGGATACATATCCCTTTCATCAGCCCTACGCCTTCTTCAAGCTCAGGCTCTCCAATCTCCCTAGCCCCAATATTCTCATCTCCCGCGCCCACCGCTCCTCGTTCCTCAACCACAACTCCCCTTCCCAACAATGGCTGGATCCGGTGCCAGGGGTAAGTGGGAAGCTTCTACGGTCACAGAAAAGACCGTGGAGGATCTATGAAGCGCGGGCTATCTCACCGCCACTATCGCGCATGGAGTCCTTGCCAAGGGTCGGGTGTCGTGGTGGGCGCACGGCAGATGCCAAGGGATGACTAAACATAGGAGGCGGCTCGAGGGCACTGGTGGACTCCAGAAGCGGGGTTGGTATGAGCGAGCGCGGGACGCAAGACATACCCAGGTTGGGCCTCTCCGGGGAGATAATACCCTTAATCCTGCTAATGGTGGCTGATGTTTTACCAGTACAGAGTTGCTCCTTGAGTTGTGTGGTGGAAGGAGGAAGACAGGCCAGGGCTTAGGCTGCCTCTCCCGAGGTGTGTCTATCATGTTTTCTAGTTCTCGTCGATCTCTCTCTCTCCCATATGCGTCGTCCCCCATGCATGAGGGCTCTGGGGGTTTTATATAGGCTAACCCCCCAGGGATACAATGGTAAAGTTACATGACCGTGGGGCCGGATTGTCATCGTCCGGGAAGCTGGCGCTGGGTCCCGCCGGGTACAGGGCTCGCCGGGTTCTCTGGGCGTGGGGCCCACCAGGTATGGGGGCACTGTGTGCCGTCCTGTCGGTCGCCAAGGATTGGCCGAGCTGTTTCGGGTACGGCGTACTCCGTCATGTCACCGTCTGTCGGCGTCATGGGCTTGTGATGATTACACTGTTGCAACGCCCCGACTGACTAGGGGCATGGGCGAGGCACTGTTGCCTAGGTCATCGGTAGGTGCGTCTCGTCCCATCGTACGGTGGAGATGGGACGGTAGCTGACCCATGGCTGGATTGGGGAACACGCCATGGGCCGGTCTGGCTTGTTGAGGAAGTCTTGGCGTGCCGGATCCAGATCCCTCGAGCGGGCCGTCGGGGCCGGATCGCGAGAGCCGGCCTGACTGGAGAGTCTCGCTGGATCGTGGGGCCTGGACGGGTCGAGCAACCCGGCCAAGTCGGAGGCGGATTGCGGGGCAATGCTGGCCCCGCTGTTTTTGAAAAGGATCCACCTTCCGTTGCCTACCTAGGGTTCATCCCCCCGACAGTAGTCCCCGAAGCTGTGAAGGTCCACCGGCTTCGGGTGACCTGGCCTTCACAGTTTCCTTCCCTTGAAGGCGGGCCCGAGGCGGAGCTCGGGAACACCCGCTGTATGCAGGCTTCTGGAAACTGGATCGTGACGTTTCGGCGACAGCGGGAATCGACGAGTCCGCCGGATCTTGGATGATTTTTCGGGTTCCGTGCGGGCGCCACGTGGTGCCCGGAAGCTGGGGTGGCCTGACAGGCCAAGTGCACGATGGGACGGGGCGACGGGCCGGGCCCCGCAGCCGCACAACTTTGGCCCGTTTGCACGGATTTATTGTGGCGTCCATGAACCGGTTGCCCTTCCATGGGCAGTTATCGCGCACGCACGCACACACGCATTTTTTGCAGGAAGTGGGAGAGGTGGGCGCAGTCGATCCCACTCCCCCATGTTCGAACCGCGGGTTATAAATTGGGTCGAGGGGGCGGCGGAGATCATTCTCGCCCGCGCTTTCCTATCTTTCCCTGCATCCTCTGCCTCTTGCGACCGCCGCACACTACGCCGCTCGTCGTTCTTGAGCAGAGGTCATCCTCTCCTTCCTCTTTCTCTTCTTCGTGCTTCTTGACGATGGCGCTGCCGCCGGGCTCGTGGATGGGCTCGACCGTCTCCAATTTTGACATCAACTACCTCCGCACCACCAAGCGCCTGCCGCCGAAGACGGAGGTCCCCGTTCGCTTGCCCAGAGACGAGCGGGAGGCGCGCCCCGAGGGCTCGGAGCGCGTGGTTTTCTTCAAGCACTTCAAGCGCGGGTTTGGGCTACCCGCGAGTGATTTCTTCCGTGAATTCTTGGAGTTCTACACGCTCCAGCCCTACCATCTCGGAGCCGAAGCCATCGTGCAGCTCTCCGGCATCGTCACACTCTGCGAGGCGTATCTCGGAGTCGAGCCCTCCATCGACCTCTTCGCGCGCCTCTTCTCCCTGAAGCAGCAGGGGCCGAAGGCCGGGGAGATATTGGAGTGCGGAGCCACCGTCATCTGCCGGCGGCCGGGGGACAAGCGCCCCAAGGTGCCTCTGGAGGATTCTGCCAAGAAGTGGCAGCATTCTTTCTTCTACGTGTGCAACTTGGGTGCGGACCGCATCAACCTACCGTCATTCGCCGACGTGCCGCCGCAGGAGAAGTGTAACTGGTCCTACTACCCCAAGAGGCCGTCGCAGGCGGTACTCAACTTGTGCAAGCGAGTGGTGGTGATGATGGAGTGGGAAGGCCTTGAAGGCAGGGACCTCATCACCGCCTTCATTGCGTGGCGGGTGCTGCCGCTGCAGCAGCGCGCTCGTCTCATCGGTGAGATGTGGGGCCTTGACAACCCCGACCGCATGTCCAAGCTGCGGCTGAGGGCGGAGCAAGTCGCACGCCGGGTGAACGACATCTCCAAGGCCAACTTCCCGGATGACTGGTGATGTCTACTACGCACCCTTCTTCTTGTAGACGTTGTTGGGCCTCCAAGTGCAGAGGTTTGTAGGACAGTAGCAAATTTCCCTCAAGTGGATGACCTAAGGTTTATCAATCCGTGGGAGGCGTAGGATGAAGATGGTCTCTCTCAAGCAACCCTGCAACCAAATAACAAAGAGTCTCTTATGTCCCCAACACACCCAATACAATGGCAAATTGTATAGGTGCACTAGTTCGGCGAAGAGATGGTGATACAAGTGCAATATGGATGGTAGATATAGGTTTTTGAAATAAAAATATAAAACAGCAAGGTAGCAAGTGGTAAATGTGAGCATAAACGGCGTTGCAATGGTAGGAAACAAGGCCTAGGGTTCATACTTTCAGTAGTGAAAGTTCTCTCAACAAGGATAACATAATTGGATCATATTACTAGCCATCAACATGCAACAAAGAGTCACTCCAAAGTCACTAATAGCGGAGAACAAACGAAGAGATTATGGTAGGGTACGAAACCACCTCAAAGTTATTATTTCTGATCGATCTATTCAAGAGGCCGTAGTAACGTTCAATCTATCATAGAGTTCATAATAGAATAACACCTTAAGACACAAATCAACCAAAACCCTAATGTCACCTAGATACTCCATTGTCACCTCAAGTATCCGTGGGCATGATTATACGATATGCATCACACAATCTCAGAAACATCTATTCAACCAACACATAGAACTTCAAAGAGTGCCCCAAAGTTTCTACTGGAAAGTCGAGACAAAAACGTGTGCCAACCCCTATGCATAGGTTCCCAAGGTCACGTAACCCGCAAGTTGATCACCAAAACATACATCAAGTAGATCACATGATATCCCATTGTCACCACAGATAAGCACGTGCAAGACATACATCAAGTGTTCTCAAATCCTTAAAGACTCAATCTGATAGGATAACTTCAAAGGGAAAACTCAATCCATTACAAGAGAGTAGAGGGGGAGAAGCATCATAAGATCCAACTAGAATAGCAAAGCTCGTGATACATCAAGATCATGGCATCTCAAGAACACGAGAGAGAGATAGATCAAACACATAGCTAATGGTACATACCCTCAGCCCCGAGGGTGGAATACTCCCTCCTCATCATGGAGGGCGCCGGGATGATGAAGATGGCCACCGGTGAGGGTTCCCCCCTCCGGCAGGGTGCCGGAACATGGTCTAGATTGGTTTTCGGTGGCTGTAGAGGCTTTCGACGGCGTAACTCCCGATCTAGGTTAATTTCCGAAGGTTTCAGTATTTATAGGTTTTTTTGGCGTAGGTCACAAGTCAGGGGGCCCTCCGGGCCGTCCACGAGATAGGGGGGCGCCACCACCTGGAGTGGGCGCGCCCCCACCCTCTCTGGCAGCCCGTGGCTCTCCTGGCCCAACTCTTTTACTTCGGGGACTTCTTTTAGTCCATAATAAATCATCAAAAATTGGCACGTCAATTGGACTCCGTTTGATATTCCTTTTCTGTAAAACTCAAAAACAAGGAAAAAACAGAAACTGGCACTGGGCTCTAGGTTAATAGGTTAGTACCAAAAATCATATAAAAGTGTATGACAAAGCCCATTAAACATCGAAAACATCATAAATAATAGCATGGAGCAATAAAAAATTATAGATACTTTGGAGACGTATCAAGCATCCCCAAGCTTAATTCATGCTCGTCCTCAAGTAGGTAAATGATAAAACAATTTTTTTGATGTGGAGTGCTAACCAACATAGTTTTTCAATGTAATTCTCTTAATTGTGGCATGAATGATCAGATCTGAAAGATTCAAGACAAAGGTCTATATTGACATAAGAAATAATAATACTTCAAGCATACTAGCAAAGCAATCATGTCTTCTCAAAATACTATGGCTAAATAAAGTTATCCCTACAAAATTATATAGTTTGGCTATGCTCCCTCGTTATCACACAAAATATTCATATCATGCACAACCCCGATTTCAGCCAAGCACTTGTTTTCATACTCTATTCTTTCAAACCTTTCAACTTTCACTCAACACATGAGCGTGAGCCATGGACATAGCACTATGGGTGGAATAGAGAGGTGGTTGTGGAGAAGACAAAAAGGAGGGAGATAGTCTCACATCGACTAGGCGTATCAACGGGCTATGGAGATGCCCATCAATAGATATCAATGTGAGTGAGTAGGGATTGCCATGCAACGGATGCACTAGAGCTAAAAATGTATGAAAGCTCAACAAAAGAAACTAGTGGGTGTGCATCCAACTTGCTTGCTCATGAAGACCTAGGGCATTTGAGGAAGCCCATCGTTGGAATATACAAGCCAAGTTCTATAATGAAAATTCCGACTAGTATGTGAAAGTGACTAAACATGAGACTCTCTATCACGAAGAACATTGTGCTACTTCGAAGCACAAGTGTGGAAAAAGATAGTAGCAATTGTCCTTTTTTCTTTTTTTTTTCTTTTTTCTTTTCTTTTTTTCTTTTTTTTGGGCCTTTATTTTTTTCTTTGGCCTTTCTTCTATTTTTTCCCTTTTTTTGGAGGGGATTTATTGATTTAGCCATTCCTCACATGGGACAATGCTCTAATAATGATGATCATCACACTTTCATTACAACTCGATATTACAACTCGATACTAGAACAAATTATGACTCTATATGAATGCCTCCGGCGGTGTACCAGCATGTGCAATGAATTAAGAGTGACATGTATGAAAAAATATGCATGGTAGCTTTGCCACAAATACGATGTCAACTACATGATCATGCATGGCAATATGACAATATGAAGCGTGTCATATGAACGGAACGGTGGAAAGTTGAATGACAATATATCTCGGAATGGTTATGGAAATGCCATGATAGGTAGGTATGGTGGCTATTTTGAGGAATATATATGGTGGCAGTTTTGAGGAAGGATATATAGTGGGTGTATGGTACCAGCGAAAGTTGTGTGGTACAAGAGAGGCTAGCAATGGTGGAAGGGTGAGAGTGCGTATAATCCATGGACTCAACATTAGTCATAAAGAACTCATATACTTATTGCAAAAATCTATGAGTCATCAAAACAAAGCAATCAACGCATGCTCCTAGGGGGGAGGTTGGTAGGAGTTAACCATCGCGCGCCCCCGACCTCCACACAAAGGTTGACACTTTACAAATACATCATGCTCTAACTTCGTCACATAGGGTTCACCATACGTGCATGCTACGGGAATCACTAACTTTAACATAAGTATTTCTCAGTTTCATAATAACTCCACTAGCATGACTCTAATATCACTACCCTCATATCTCAAAACAATTATCAAGCATCCAACTTCTCATCATATTCAATGCACTTAGTATGAAAGTTTTTACTACATTGATTTTGGATGTCTATCATGCGATGGCTAGTTTTATAGCGAAAGCACATTACCATGCTGTTTTAATAGACTCTCAAAAGGATATAAGTTAAGCATGAGAGTTCAAAAATTTCTACGAAATATAATCACCACCGTGCTCTAAAAGATATAAGTGAAGCACTAGAACAAAAACTATTCAACTCAAAAGATATAAGTGAAGCACATAGAGTGTTCTAACAATTCCTAGGCCATATTTAACTCTCTCAAATAGGTGTGTACAACAAGGATAATTGTGGCAAACTAACATGCAAAGACTCAAATTATACAAGACGCTCCAAGTAAAACACACATCATGTGGTGAATAAAAATATAGCTCCGAGTATAGTTACCGATAGATGAAGACGAAAGAGGGGATGCCTTCCCGGGGCATCCCCAAGCTTAGGCTTTTGGTTGTCCTTGAATTTTACCTTGGGCTCTTGCCACTCTTTGTTCCATAGTCCATCAAAGCAATGCTCAAAACTTGAAAACTTCACAACACAAAACTTAGACAAAAATCTCGTGAGCTCCGTTAGTATAAGAAAACAAAACCACCACTTAGGTACTGTTGTGAACTCATTCTTTATTTATATTGGTGTTAATCCTATTGTATTTCAACTTCTCTATGGTTCATACTTCCCAATACTACTCATAGATGCATTGAAATAAGCAAACAACAAACGAAAAACAGAATATGTCAAAAACAAAACAGTCTGTAGTAATCTATAGTTTTCGCATACTTATGTAACTCCAAAAAAATGGAATTAAATTGGTAAACATGAGGAATTTTTCTATTAATCATCTGCAAAAATAATCATCTAAATACCACACTCCAGTAAAATATGGTGATCATTCTAGCGAGCGCTAACGATTCTGTTTTTCACAGCAAGATCATATAAACTTCACACAAGTCTTCCCAAAGGTTCTACTTGGCACAAACACTAATTAATACACAAAACCACACCTAAACAGAAGCTAGATGCAATATTTATTCCTAAACAGAAGCAAAATAAAATAAAGTAAAATTGGGTTGCCTCCCAACAAGCGCTATCGTTTAACGCCCCTAGCTAGGCATGATGATTTCAATGATGCTCGCATAAAAGATATGAATTGAAACATAACGGGAGCATCATGAAGAATATGACTAGCACATTTAAGCCTAACCCACTTCCTATGCATAGGGATTTTGTGAACAAACTACTTATGGGAACGATAATCAACTAGCATAGGAAGGGAAAACAAGCATAGCTTCAAAATTTTAAGCACATAGAGAGGAAACTTGATACTATTGCAATTCCGACAAGCATATGATCCTCTCTCATAATAATTTACAGTAGCATCATGAATGAATTCAACAATATAACCAGCACATAAAGCATTCTTTTCATGATCCCCAAGCATATAAATTTTATTACTCTCCACATAAGCAAATTTCTTCTCATGAATAGTAGTGGGAGCAAACTCAACAAAATAATTATCATGTGAGGCATAATCCAATTGTAAACTAAAATCATGATGACTAGTTTCATGGTTATCATTATTATTAATAACATACAAGTCATCACAATAATCATCATAGATAGAACTGTGTTCTCATATTCAATTGGAACCTCTTCCGAAATAGTGGATTCATCACTAAATAAAGTCATGACCTCTCAATAAAATTGTTCATCAAAACTTGGGAGACTAAAAATGTCATCTTCATCAAACATAGCATCCCCAAGCTTGTGGCTTTGCATATCATTGGCATCATGGGTATTCAAAGAATTCATACTAAGAATATTGCAATCTTGCTCATCATGCACATATTTTATGCCAAGCATTCTATGTAATTCTTCTTCTAGTAATTGAGCACAATTTTCCTTCCCATCATTTTCACGAAAGATATTAAAAAGATGAAGCATATGAGGTAACCTTAATTCCATTTTTTAGTTTTATTTTATAAACTAAACTAGTGATAAAACAAGAAACTAAAAGATTCGATTGCAAGATCTAAAGATATACCTTCAAGCACTAACCTCCCCGGCAACGGCGCCAGAAAAGAGCTTGATGTCTACTATGCACCCTTCTTCTTGTAAACGTTGTTGGGCCTCCAAGTGCAGAGGTTTGTAGGACAGTAGCAAATTTCCCTCAAGTGGATGACCTAAGGTTTAACAATCCGTGGGAGGCGTAGGATGAAGATGGTCTTTCTCAAGCAACCCTGCAACCAAATAACAAAGAGTCTCTTGTGTCCCCAACACACCCAATACAATGGCAAATTATATAGGTGCACTAGTTTGGCGAAGAGATGGTGATACAAGTGCAATATGGATGGTACATATAGGTTTTTGTAATAAGAAAATATAAAAACAGCAAGGTAGCAAGTGGTAAACGTGAGCATAAACGGTGTTGCAATGGTAGGAAACAAGGCCTAGGGTTCATACTTTCACTAGTGCAAGTTCTCTCAACAAGGATAACATAATTGGATCATATTACTCGCCCTCAACATGCAACAAAGAGTCACTCCAAAGTCACTAATAGCGGAGAACAAACGAAGATATTATGGTAGGGTACGAAACCACCTCAAAGTTATTCTTTCCGATCGATCTATTCAAGAGTCTGTAGTAACGTTCAATCTATCATAGAGTTCGTACTAGAATAACACCTTAGGACACAAATCAACCAAAACCCTAATGTCACCTAGATACTCCATTATCATCTCAAGTATCCGGCGGAACTCCCGATGTAGTTTAATTTCCGGAGGTTTCAGTATTTATAGGATTTTTTGGCATAGGGCACAAGTCAGGGGGCCGTCTGGGCCGTCCACGAGATAGGGGGGCACCACCTGGAGTGGGCGCGCGCCCCACCCTCTTGGGCAGCCCGTGGCTCTCATGGCCCAACTCTTTTACTTTGGGGGCTTCTTTTGGTCCAGAAAAAATCATCAAAAATTGGCACGTCAATTGGACTCTGTTTGATATTCCTTTTCTGTAAAACTCAAAAACAAGGAAAAAACAGAAACTGGCACTGGGCTCTAGGTTAATAGGTTAGTACCAAAAATCATATAAAAGTGTATGACAAAGCCCATTAAACATCCAAAACATCATAAATAATAGGATGGAACAATAAAAAATTATAGATACGTTGGAGACGTATCAACTGGCAATACGGAAAGGTTCCGTATAGCCACGTGAACCCGGCACCGATGGTGAGTCCCTTCTCCCTATATTTTGCCGCCACTCATCTTCTTATCCGCCCGGACGCGACGCGGGAGGTGCTTCTGAACGCCATCCAGCATCCTGACGACCGGACGGGGACATAAGTGGTGCGCGCCACCTCGGAGGAGGCCGAGGCCCATGGCGGGGGGGAGGGAGCGGTCGCCGAGGCGGGCGCGGAACGCCAAGCAGGTGCGCCTATCTGCTCTTCTTTATGTTTCGGCTTCTGGGCGGCGTCGGAGGTGCTGACGTGAGTTGCTGATGTAGCGGCGTTGGGCGGATGGGGCGGCGGCGCGGCCGGGGCCAGGTCGTCCCGAGCGGTGACGACGGCGGCCGGAGGCCGAGGTGGCGGCGCGGCTAGAGCCGTGTCATCTGAGGTGGGGCCGGTGGTAGGGCGGCCTCATGGGAAGGGCAGCGCCGTTCCGCCGGCTTCCCCCACAAAGCGCGCCGCGGACGCAGTTGGGGGCGCGAGGCCGGCCGCCAAGAGGATGCGCGTCGCCCAGCCGTCGAGGAGCGCCGTGCCGGTGCTGCCGGGGTAAGTTCTTCTTCTTTGGTTCCGAGCCGGGTGGCTCCGTTGAGCCCCCCTTTGTGTTCATTTGTCCCGATATTTTAGATCACCAATCTCGCTGGCGTTGGCGGCGGTGGAGGCCGCGTCCCCCGATGGTGCTGGGTTCCGGACGAGCCGATCCAGCACCGTCGATCCGGGTGAGGAGGAGGATCGGGCCGAGGCCACGCTGAAGGCGGCGTCGACCCGGGCTTGGACCACGGCCGTGGAGGCGTGGGCGCGAGCCGTCGAGGAGCCGGCGTGGACGGAGATGCCGGCCGGAACGACGGTGGCGACGACGGTGTTCGTCCCGCCGTTGGAGGAGGGGCATGGCCGGGGCGGCCTTGCCGACCCGATGGACCTCGACCGGGAGGTCGTGGTCATGAGGACGAGACCCCGCCGCGGGCTGACATGGCCGAGCGGGCGGGGACCGGTGGAGGCGGCGGCGACGCCGTCTTGGGGACGCCGACGATGTCGGCGCCGGAGAGGGCGCCGGCCGCGGGCGAGGCGGCCTGCGGTGAGCACACCTTGGTGCTTCAGCCCGGGGGTCGACGGGCTATGGAGCCGGCGCTGCCGCGACGCGGAGCCGGCGAGGTCTTCTTTGGGCCCCCAACCCAGGAGGAGGCGGCCATGGCCGCCGCGACTCGGTGCCTGCAAGGGCGGAAGGAACGGGTCGAGTTCTATGCCTGGGCCGAGTTGGAGTAGGCGCGGGAGCTGGAGGACGCTGTGCTCGTAAGTCTTCTCCTACTGGTGCTTGTTTCTTTCTAGTGGGGGCGTGCCAGCGCACCCATTGGGTGTAGTTCCCAAGATTTGGGCCAACTGCGTAGCAGTTTGGCCGAATCTTAAAATCGTTGTCTTCTTTGCTGATTGCTGTTTCGTTGCGCAGCAACTGGACTCCTATCGGGTTGGTGCCTTCAACCGGCTCCTTGATGCGCACGAGCGGCTCAAGGAGGAGGAGCTCCGTACCGTGACGGGTATATGCTCTTTCCTTTTTCCCCTTCTCTCTTGTGAGTCTACGGGGTGTTTTTGTATCTGAGTCGTTCTGCTGCAGTCGCGATGGTGCGGGCGAGGTAGGAGGCGACGGGGGCCCGGTAGGCGCTTGACGAAGCCGGCCAGTTGCAGAAGCGGCTGGCGGGCGACAAGAGCCGCCTTGAGGCTGAGGTGGAGCTGCTCCGGGCGGAGACCGCCAAGGTAGTGGAGGCGCAGCTGGACGTTGCCGAGGCGGACCAGCAACGCGGCAAGCTGTCTGACGACAAGGGCCAGCTCCAGGCCGAGGTGGAGTGCCTGAAGGGACTGGTGGCCATGGCGGAGGAGGCCAAGCAGGGCGAAGCCCAGCGCCGCGAGGGGGCCGAGAAGGCGGCCGCCGATAAGGACGCCGAGTTGAAGGAGGCCCTTGCCAAGGTCGCCCAGCTAGAGGAGGTGGTCAAAGACAGCGACCGCACTCTCGACAAGGAGCGGCGTGGTACGTTGCTTGAAGCGCAGCACCTGGAAGAGTCCCTTCTACAGTGAGTGCTTTTCTTGAGTCTTTTGCCGGACTGAGATTCCGGCTTCTTGTTTCATTACGTATTTCTTCTGATTCTTTTCTTTGACAGGGGTCTTCTCGGAGACGCAGGACTTGGCGGAGGAGGCGGTCCATTTCCGGCGTGATCGAGGGGGCGTGGTTGGCTCCGGGACCGACCCGCACGTGGCCTGGACCTTTGATGGCTTCTCGCCCCTCGTTGGTTACCCCAAGTGGAAGGTTTGAGATGCAGTGTAGCGGTAGTTTTCCCTTGGCAAAGATACCAAGGATCGAATTCCCCTGAGACTCCGAGGGTCAACAAGAAGGTGTCAACTGCTAACGGCGCCAGATACTTAGCGATTGACAGGACCTGCACACAGATACAAATAACTTTGCTCCCAACGAGTATAGAGAGGTTGTCAATCCCTCCGGCCTTGTCGTTTACAAAGGATCAAACACAAGAGATAATAGTGATAGGTATGACTGCAACTAGTAAGTAAGAACAGAAAGTAAATAGCGGATGTGATCAGCGATGGTAATATGGACCGGGGTCCCATGAGGTTCACTAGTGATGTCTCTCTCCCAAAAGACGATAAAACAGCTAAGCGAGGTAAACGAATTACAGTTGGGCAATTGACAGGATTATGTGCGCAAACCAATGCTAACTATGCTACAAAGAAAGGTAGAGGCTCAAAAGCATGGGCGGTACGCCAAGGCAAGTAGACCGAAATCCATCTGCATCTACTACTAATCATCCACCTTGAGATATCTATCCAGAACATCTCGCTGGTATTAAGTTGCAAGTCCCACCCATAATGAAAACTCAAAGCAACAGACAACTGCATTAAAAGAACTTTGCGTAAAGTAAACAATCCTTGCACCCGCAAGTACAAGCACCGTTGTTTTCCCCCTTGTGGCAACAGCACATCCCCTAGACTCATGTTTCTGTCACTCAAGCTAGTCATCGAGGGGCATGAACCCACAATCAAGCATAACGTTCCCTCTTGGAGTTACTACCTACTACTTGGCCAAAGCAATAAACAGCAACGGAGAACATGCAAGAATTACTCAAGAACATAAATATAAAAGAGGTAAATCAAATATATTACTCACACACAATCTGAAAATAATCTCATAATCCATCGGATCCCAGCAAACTCATCATAGCAACAGCATAAGGATTACATATGTGCCTCGATCATGTAGGGCAGCTCACGAGGTCTAATCGGTGAAGAACAAAGAGGAGAGGAGAACATCACATAGCTACTGGTCATGGACCCATGGTCCAAGGGAGACTACTCACAACTCATCCGGGAGGCATCCATGGTGGTGGAGAGGCTCCCGGTGGTGATCCTCCCCTCCGGCAGGGTGCCGGGAAGAGTTCTCCTGGTGCTCCCGATCTTGGAAGCGCGGCGGTGGCGGAACAGAGATGAGATCGCGAAAAAGGTTTCCGTCCTCGAGGGTTTCGGGACGCGGTGTAAATATATGCCAAAGGGGGGCATCAGCGGAGGTCAGGGGGGCCCAGGCCCCCCCCCCAGTGCGGCCAGGAGGGGGGCCACGCCCCCAGGGCGCCTGGAGCCCTGGTGGCCCCCCTCTGGCCCTACTTTGGCCGCACGGAAGCTTCTGGAGCGCTGATTTTTTATATATTTTTCCCGGAATTTTTCTGGCAATTTAAGTAATGGGAAAACCTGAAATACAAAAACAGCAGAAAACAGAAACTGACACTGAGGTGCACTGAGTTAATAGGTTTGTCCAAATATGATCAAAAGTGTATGGAAGTGCATAAATATCAGAGCAATATCACACAAAAGAGGCATGGAGCAAGCAGAAATTATAGATACGTTTTGGACGTATCAACATCCCCAAGCTTAATTCCTGCTCGTCCTCGAGTAGGTAAATGATAACAAGCATAATTTCTGTGGTGACATGCTATTAACCATATAAGGACTTTTCACAGTCACATGACAAAAGCTTACTGAGACAATGAATCTTGTAGTAATTAAGTTGCCTCATGAGAAAATCACAAAGAACTGAAAGTTTTACAATATGATACTGAAACATCAAATAGATTTGTAGTGAGCATGGTGTGCAAATATGATAAAGCGGTACCTCGCTTGCCCCCTTTAGTGAAGCAAAACATAAATGCAGGGGCACCTCCAAGGTTTAGGTGACGACTAGATACAATGATTTCAGAATAAACGATATCATAATCATGCAAAAGACAATGGTACTTTGGGACAATGCACATTACACTCAGAATGACAATCATGCTCTCAACAGTTGGTGCTTTAAAGAAGGTGGAGACTCTCGAACCGTGGCTTTTGATGGCAAGGTTGAAAACCCGTGGTCGGAAACAAAAACTAAACATGTACCAGAGCTCTTGGTTTTTTAAAAACAGAGGTAATTATTATTTTGTAAAGATGCATATTTCGTCAACGAATGCTAGCAGATAACTCAATTACTTCTCGAGCTGGACAAGTTTCGAGGAACGGCTCCCGTACGAGGACGATCACATCCTCTTAATCTCCTTTATTTATCACTGCCAAAGTTTTCTGATTTCTCATGAACAAAGCGTGAAGGAGGGTTTATTTGTTGTATATATTTTTTAATGAGCCGGGCGCACTCTATGCCAGTTCCTTCTCATATTAGGGGTTTGCACATTAGACATGCAATCCCGGGGTGAAGATTGTCCAACCTAAAAAGATCATGAATCAACTACTACTTCCTCATGAGCTAAAACAGAGGCACAAAAGAGAAATGCTTTTTTGATTAATTTCGAGATGGTACAAGATAGTCTTTGTTAGGAATGGCAGGTAAATACCATGTATAGGAAGGTATGGTGGACTCATATGGCATAACTGGTTTAAATGATTTTGGATGCACAAGCAGTCAGTCCGCTTAGTACAGGTGGAGGTTAGCAAAAGACTGGGAGCGACCAACTAAGAGAGCAATGACGGTCATAATCATGCAGAGCGAGAAAGCAACATTGAATCGGGCATGGAAGTTATATCGCTACTAAAAAATTAAAGATAATCAAGGCTTGATGGACTTTCTTTACAGTCTTAAATATGCGTGAGCATATGCCAAGTCAATCAAAATAAATTCTTGGAGGAAGATATCACTAAACCATACCACATCATAGGCAAACAAATCATGTTGGTACTCCAATAACACATTGAGAACCCCCCAGCTATTTGAGACTAACCATAAGAAAACATGAACTACTAAGCACCATTATGCACATAGAATTTTTATCATAGACATATCAACCAGTGCAACAGAAGCCAACTCTCTTAACAAGATAAGCATGATAACTCAAGAGAGTTCTAGCAACCAACTAAACAAAAGCTCTTTAAAAAGAAAAGCGTGAAAACTAAGAGCTAAGCATGACAGTAGCTATTGAAAGACCAAGAACATACACAACAAAGATAAACATGAAAATTCTATGTTGTGTTCTAGGTTGAAGTGGAGCGTGTTTCTCTCCCACACAAAGAAGGCTGAGTTCCAACTCGTTATGAAAAGCAAGCAAAGCTAAAGAAAACTAAAAAGGAAACTAAAAGCAAGACGCTCCAAGCATAGCACATAACACATGAAGTGATAAAAATATAGTGGAACGAAAGACGAACTGATAATGTTGATGGAGAAGGGGATGCACGGGGGCATCCCCAAGCTTAGACGCTTGAGTCTTCTTGAATATTTCTTGGGGGTGCACGGGGGCATCCCCAAGCTTGAGCGTTTGACACTCCTGAATCTTTTTATCATCTTCCCTCGCACACTTGAAAACTCCCTTCATACATAACTCATCATAATCTGATTAGCGAGGTTAGTACCCTTAATAAAATAATTTTTCCTTGCTGGAAATAAAGATAATCTTGAAGGTCTACTGTTTCTCAAGATTGCCAAAAGGTTTTTGCAAAGAAAAAGCAAGCTCAAGGTTTGCAAAACGAAGGAAAGGCAAAACAGGACAGAATCTGTGAAAAACAGACCAGCAGGTAGTAAATAATTTTTTCGGGGCACTTCTGCAACTCAAATCAAAAAACTCAGAACAGACGCCCGAAAGCCAATTGTATAGAGCACGCTGTCGAAACAATTCAGACCGAAAAGATGATCTGGTGATTTTATACGAATTTTTCAATCCAAGGACAGAATCTGTTTCCTGGACAGCACGTCACAACTTTTGAACTTTCTTGCAATCAGAGGCTAAACTTGGCACAAAGCTGAAAAGTAAAGATACAATCATGATGCTACTGTACTAACAAACATCAAGACACAACAAAAACAAAATAAAAATTTATTCATTGTGGGCTGCCTCCCAAAACCGCTTTCTTTTATGCCTTTAAGCTAGGCATAATGCAAAGAGATCAAGTTGTATCAATTGAACCATCATCAAGATCATCAAAAAGCTCTTCAATAGTACAACTAGTCTTAAGAGGACTTTCAAATAAAGGCCTAATAGAGATACTTCTAGGGAGAAGACCAAAAGGAAAAAAATCAAGGGAAGATTCATTTATAAATTTATCAAAGAGAGATGTTTCTTCCAAAGTCTTCACAGTTTCAACCCCTTTGGCAATAGATGGATTACTTTTGGAGCGGGGAGCCTTTGGAATGTAAACGAACTTAGGCTCCTTCTTTGCCAGAGTTTCTACCTTTTTGGTTTTGATTGAGGAGAAAGTAGTTCCTAAAGTATCAAAGATTTCCTCAATCTTGTCTATCCTAGAAGAATCCAAGTCATGGGATTTGATGGTCTCCAAAGTTTTGAGAATTTTATGCATGGAGCTATCAAGCCTATTCAAATTCCCTTGGATCTTACGATCCAACTCATTTATCTTATTAATGTTTGGCATCTCTAGCTCTATCTTTTCAAGTTTTTTCATAATGTGAGCTAGGGTGATGTCCTCTTGAATGCTAACAACAGGGGGATTTCCAACAAGATTTTCAATAATACTAAGAGATTCCCAAACTGGGGCCTCAAGGAAATTCCCATTGATAGCAGAATCTAGAATAAACCTATTCCAAGAAGTAATTCCAACATAAAAATTTCTAAGCAGGATAGTAGTAGATTGCTTCTTGGTGGCTCTTTTTTGAGAATCATTAATTCTATACCAAGCATCTTTTAGACTTTCCCCACCTCTTTGTTTAAAGGTGAGAACTTCTGCCTCGCCAAAGGCAAAAGGACCAGACATAATGACAACTAAAGAATGAGATAACTATTTTTGTGATTTTTGATAAAGGGAACTAAAGCAAAACTGAAAGGTAAACTAACAAGACTAAAAAGCAAAGGTAAAAGATAGCGTGCAACTCCCCTATCTTGAAGAGTGGAGTCCCCGGCAACGGCGCCAGAAAACTTTGCTTGATGGCTTCTCGCCCCTCGTTGGTTACCCCAAGTGGAAGGTTTGAGATGCAGTGTAGCGGTAGTTTTCCCTTGGCAAAGATACCAAGGATCAAATTCCCCTGAGACTCCGAGGGTCAACAAGAAGGTGTCAACTGCTAACGGCGCCAGATACTTAGCGATTGACAGGACCTACACACAGATACAAATAACTTTGCTCCCAACGAGTACAGAGAGGTTGTCAATCCCTCCGGCCTTGTCGTTTACAAAGGATCAAACACAAGAGATAATAGTGATAGGTATGACTGCAACTAGTAAGTAAGAACAGAAAGTAAATAGCGGATGTGATCAGTGATGGTAATATGGACCGGGGTCCCATGATGTTCACTAGTGATGTCTCTCTCCCAAAAGGCGATAAAACAGCTAAGCGAGGTAAACGAATTACAGCTGGGCAATTGACAGGATTATGTGCAAAAACCAATGCTAACTATGCTACAAAGAAAGGTAGAGGCTCAAAAGCATGGGCGGTACGCCAAGGCAAGTAGACCGAAATCCATCTGCATCTACTACTAATCATCCACCTTGAGATATCTATCCAGAACATCTCGCTGGTATTAAGTTGCGAGTCCCACCCATAGTGTAAACTCAAAGCAACAGACAACTGCATTAAAAGAACTTTGCGTAAAGTAAACAATCCTTGCACCCGCAAGTACAAGCACCGTTGTTTTCCCCCTTGTGGCAACAACACATCCCCTAGACTCATGTTTCTGTCACTCAAGCTAGTCATCGAGGGGCATGAACCCACAATCAAGCATAACGTTCCCTCTTGGAGTTACTACCTACTACTTGGCTAAAGCAATAAACAGCAACGGAGAACATGCAAGAATTACTCAAGAACATAAATATAAAAGAGGTAAATCAAATATATTACTCACACACAATCTGAAAAAAAATCTCATAATCCATCGGATCCCAGCAAACTCATCATAGCAACAACATAAGGATTACATATGTGCCTCGATCATGTAGGGCAGCTCACGAGGTCTAATCGGTGAAGAACAAAGAGGAGAGGAGAACTTCACATAGCTACTGGTCATGGACCCATGGTCCAAGGGAGACTACTCACAACTCATCCGGGAGGCGTCCATGGTGGTGGAGAGGCTCCCGGTGGTGATCCTCCCCTCCGGCAGGGTGCCGGGAAGAGTTCTCCTCGTGCTCCCGATCTTGGAAGCGCGGCGGTGGCGGAACAGAGATGAGATCCCGAAAAAGGGTTCCGTCCTCGAGGGTTTCGGGACGCGGTGTAAATATATGCTAAATGGGGGCATCAGTGGAGGTCAGGGGGGCCTAGGCGCCCCCCCGGCGCGGCCAGGAGGGGGGCCGCACCCCCAGGGCGCCTGGGGCCCTGGTGGCCCCCCTCTGGCCCTACTTTGGCCGCACGGAAGCTTCTGGAGCGCTGATTTTTTATATATTTCTCCCGGAATTTTTCTGGCAATTTAAGTAATGGGAAAACCTGAAATACAAAAACAGTAGAAAACAGAAACTGGCACTGAGGTGCACTGAGTTAATAGGTTAGTCCAAATATGATCAAAAGTGTATGGAAGTGCATAAATATCATATCAATATCACACAAAAGAGGCATGGATCAAGCAGAAATTATAGATACGTTTTGGACGTATCAACCTTCCCAGAGATCATGGCCGCCGAGGCTCATCTGCAAGCCTTGGGGGTGTAGATGGTGCGGCTTTCCGAGGGCGGCACGATGATGTATACTACACAATCTTCTTCTTGTAGACATTGTTGGGCCTCCAAGTGCAGAGGTTTGTAGGACAGTAGCAAATTTCCCTCAAGTGGATGACCTAAGGTTTATCAATCCGTGGGAGGCGTAGTATAAAGATGGTCTCTCTCAAACAACCCTGCAACCAAATAACAAAGTGTCTCTTGTGTCCCCAACACACCCAATACAATGGTAAATTGTATAGGTGCACTAGCTCGGCGAAGAGATGGTGATAAAAGTGCAATATGGATGATAGATATAGGTTTTTGTAAACTGAAAATATAAAAACAACAAGGTAGCAAGTGGTAAACGTGAGCATAAACGGTATTGCAATGATAGGAAACAAAGCCTAGGGTTCATACTTTCACTAGTGCAAGTTCTCTCAACAAGGATAACATAATTGGATCATATTACTAGCCCTCAACATTCAACAAAGAGTCACTCCAAAGTCACTAATAGCGGAGAACAAACGAAGAGATTATTGTAGGGTACGAAACCACCTCAAAGTTATCCTTTCTGATCGATCTATTCAAGAGTCCGTAGTAAAATAACACGAAGCTATTATTTCCGTTCGATCTATCATAGAGTTTGTACTAGAATAACAACTTAAGATACAAATCAACCAAAACCCTAATGTCACCTAGATACTCCATTGTCACCTCAAGTATCCGTGGGCATGATTATACGATATGCATCACACAATCTCATATTCATCTATTCAACCAACACAAAGTACTTCAAAGACTGCCCCAAAGTTTCTACTGGAGAGTCAAGACGAAAACGTGTGCGTCCCTATGCATGGATTCCCAAGGTCATGTAACCCGCAAGTTGGTCACCAAAACATACATCAAGTGAATCAATAGAATACCCCATTGTCACCACAGGTATCCCACACAAGACATACATCAAGTGTTCTCAAATCCTTAAAGACTCAATCCAATAAGTTAACTTTAAAGGGAAAACTCAATTCATCACAAGAGAGTAGAGGGGGAGAAACATCATAAGATCCAACTATAATAGCAAAGCTCGCGATACATCAAGATCGTGCCATATCAAGAACAGGAGAGAGAGAGAGAGAGAGAGAGAGAGAGAGAGAGAGAGAGAGAGAGAGAGAGAGAGAGAGAGAGAGAGAGATCAAACACATAGCTACTGGTACATACCCTCAGAGGGTGGACTACTCCCCCTCGTCATGGAGAGCGCCGGGATGATGAAGATGGCCACCAGAGAGGGATTCCCCCCTCCAGCAGGGTGCCAGAACGGGTCTAGATTGGTTTTCGGTAGCAACAGAGCCTTTCGGCGGCGGAACTCCCGATCTAGGTTACTTTCCGGAGGTTTCAGTATATATAGGAGGTGTTGGAGTCGGGGCCAAGCAAAGGGGGTCTACGGGCTGTCCACAAGGCAGGGGGCACGCCGAGTAGGGGGGGGGGGGGGCGCCCCCCACCCTCGTGGGTAGCCCGTGGGTCTTATCGTCCCCCTCCGGCACTTCCTGGGCTTCTTCTGGTCCAAAAACAGCCTTCGTTGACTTTCAGGTCAATTGGGCTCCGTTTGATATTCCTTTTCTGCTAAACCCTAAAACAGGAGAAAAACAGAAACTGGCACTCGGCTCTGGGTTAATAGGTTAGTCCCCAAAATCATATAAAAGTGTATATAAAGCCCATAAAACATCCTAGAAGGATAATATAATAGCATGGAACAATAAAAAATTATAGACGTATCAAGCATCCCCAAGCTTAATTCCTGCTCGTCCTCGAGTAGGTAAATGATAAAAACAGATTTTTTTTATGTGGAATGCTAACCAACATAATTTTCAATGTAATTCTTTTTACTGTGGCATGTTGATACGTCTCCAATGTATCTATAATTTTTTATTGTTCCATGCTATTATATTATCCTTCTAGGATGTTTTATGTGCTTTATTATACACTTCTTTATTTATTTTTGGTACTAACCTATTAATCCAGAGCCCAGTGCCAGTTTCTGTTTTTCTCCTGTTTTAGGGTTTTATAGAAAAGGAATATCAAACGGAGCCCAATTGACCTGAAAATCAACGGAGGCTGTTTTTGGACCAGAAGAAGCCCACGGAGTGCCGAAGGGGGACGAGAGGACCCACGGGTGCTGATACGTCTCAAACGTATCTACTTTTCCAAACACTTTTGATATTGTTTTGACCTCATTCTTGCATGATTTGAACTAAACTAACCCGGACTGACGCTGTTTTGAGCAGAGCTGCCTGTATGGTTTTATTGTGTGCAGGAAAACGGATTTTTAGGTATCTCAGAAAAATCCACGAAAAATCACAGAAAATCCACGCACCCGAAGGAACCAGGAGCCAGAAGAGGGGCCAGAGGGGGGCCAGGGGGTGCCCAGGCGCCCTGTGGGCGCCCCCCCTGGGCCGCGCCGGGGGGTCGCCTGGGTGGGGCCCACACCCCCTGGTGCCCTACTTTGCCTCGTATTTTTACTCGCGACACGGAAACCCCAGATCAGAAGTTCTTTTCATAGTTTTCCGTCGCGAAGCCGCCGCCACCCTCTGTTCTTCCTCGGGAGGGCTAATCTGGAGGCTGAATTGGCCTCCGGAGAGGGGAGATCGCCGCCATCGTCATCATCATCACCACTCCATCATCCCTCCATGACTTCTCCCTCCATGTGTGAGTAATTCCCCTGCTGTAGGCGAAGGGGATGGTAGGGATTGGATGAGTTAGATCATGTAATAGTTTGTCAGATCGTTGGGGGCATGTTACCTATCATCTACTATGGTGTTTATCATCTTTGCTTCAACTTGTTATTCTTAATGCTTGACACTTAGGGCCCGAGTGCCATGATTTCAGATCTGAACCATATGTGTTTGCATGAATATATTTGTGTTCGTGATCCTATCTATGAGTTGTTTGCACCTATTACGGTTCGGAACCGGCGATCCCAAAAGTGACAGCTTGGGACACCAAAGGGGATGGTCCGTTGAGTTCATTGCTTTGTTCCGGTGCTCTTTCACAGGAGCACCTTAATCTCCATAAGTTCCTTTTGGCCCCGTTCGTAGCGGGATGGTAGGACAAAAGATGTTGTGCAAGTTCTTATTGCAAGCACGTACAACTACCTACGGGATACATGCCTAATGTTTGATATTTGCCTAGATGATCATTACTTTTCCGTGTAACGTGACCCAAGTTAGAATCATGATATATCTCATCCATGCAGCGCCCAACCATCTGTCTCCCTAGCCTACAGTGTTTTAAACCCTGCTTGTCACTAGTTGCTACTTTTACCATTTACCTTTACTATTTACTTTTGCTGTTTACTTTTACTATCACTATCATCACTATCATATTACTGTTACCACTTATCTTTTGTTGCAAGTAAGTATATTTCAGGTGCGGTTGAATTGACAACTCAACTGTCAAAGCTTATAAATACTCTTTGGCTCCCCGTGTGTCGAATCAATAAATTGGGTTATTCTTACCCGCGAAGACTATCTCGATCCCTTACGGTTGAGGGTTATCAAGTACCGTTTTCTGGCGCCGTTGTCGGGGAGCATAGAAATATTTACAAGTCTACTTGAGGTATCCTACCTGCTAAACTTCATCCACTATGGGTAAGAAAGGAGACCCCAAGGTTCCGATCTTACTATCCACTACAAGAAGAGGTACTGTTCTGAGCACTAGTGCTACACTTGATTCGCCTTCTGTTATGAGAAAGTTTGCCTCACCACCACCACATGATGCTCCTACTGAATCAGTTACTATGTCCGATACTCTTGATGATGCTTCTACTACTGTTGATGATATTAGCTCACTTGGTTATGCTCTTGAAAAACAAATTGCTGCTGCTGCTAAAAAGTCTGGAATTGAAATTCCTGTTACTCGCTACCCTATTGGTGAAACTTATGATTATCCTGATTTGAGTAAACTCAAGGAGAGACTCCTTGATGATGATTACTATATGCTTGATGAAGATTTATGCAGGGAACTGACAGAGTTTTCTGGCTCTGACCCTGAAGTTATTAAGAAACTATTTGAAAAACACTCTTTGAAGAACAAAACGGTTCCTGATCCTGAATTTGCTACATCTCCTATATGCATTGATGATCCTGATTATGATTTCTCTGTTGATCTTTCACTTATACCTATGGTTGAAGCTGACCCCTTTTATGGCAGAGAAAATGATGATGCTATTGCACACCTAACTAAACTCGGTGAGTTGGGTGGCCTGTTTACCACAGATGAGAAGATACGATACTTTTATATCACCAAGCTTCTCCCTTTCTCCTTGAAGGAAGGTGCTAAAGCATGGTATGATTCGCTTCCATGCGGTTCCATTAAGAGTCCTCAAGACTTAGCTCACCCTTTTGTTGATAAGTACTTTCCTGCTCACATGCAACATGCTGCTTTACAAAGAATTTATAACTTTAAACAGTTGCAGGATGAGTCCCTCCCTAAAGCTTGGGGGAGGAACTGCGGTCTAATTCGGGCTAGACCAGGACATGAAATCCCTAAAAATGAATTAATCGATATATTCTATGCTGGTCTAACTGATGAATCCAGGTCCTATTTGGACAGTTGTGCTGGTTGTGTTTTCAGGAAAAGAACACCGGACGATGCGGAAGATTTGATGGGCAGGATTGCCAAAAACCATGAAGATTGGTCCGTCCCTGAGCCACCTCCACCACCAAAGAAGAGGGGCATGTTTGTTCTAAGCTCCGAAGATATGCGAGAAGCAAAGAAGTCTATTAAAGAGAAAGGTATTAAAGCTGAAGACGTGAAGAATCTACCCCCTATTGAGAAGCTGTGTGAGCCTACCACTCACCCTCCTATGGTAGAGGTACACTCTCTTTTAGATTTCAACGCAAGTGACATCCCTCATGGTAAGCCTCCTGATCAATGTTTAGATGAGTTTGATAATTTTATTATGAAACAAAATCATTTTAATGAGAGGATAGAAAGTCAGTTGCATGATAATTCCCTTGCTATCAAAAGACTGCTTGATGTTTTAGATAGAACAGTTAATGATGTTCAATGTCTTGTGAAGCATTTTCATATGGTTCAAACTCAGCTTGACCAAATTTCTAATGTGCAAAGAGATTTGCTTGCTAACAATGCCAAACAAGATAATTTACAGGCTTTCGGGATTAAGACCCGAGGAGGAACTAGTACTCAAGATCCTCTCTATCCAGAGGGGCATCCGAAGAGAATCGAGCAGGATTCTCAAATGCAGGAAGAAGAAATTGTTGGCTCTCCAAAGAAAAAGAAGAAACATAAGGAGACTGACAATTCTAATGATCCTATTGCAGATGAAGAGCCAACTATTGATCCTAAAAGCGTATCTATCTCCGATGCTGAGAATGAAGACGGTGCTGAACCTGAAGGTAAGGATAATGAGAAGAATGATCCGCCTGAAGTTCGAGAAGAAGAAGCACCTGACAAACGTAAGAGGTACACTAAAGAAGACTTCATCGCGAGAAAACATGGGAAGGAAAGAGAACCATGGGTACAGAAACCCATGCCCTTTCCAGGTAATCAAATCTAAAGAAGAAGAGCATTACAATAGGTTTTGTGAGTGGATTAAACCTCTTTTTCTTCAAATCCATTTGACTGATGCCATTAAGTTACTTCCTTATTCAAAATATATGAAAGATATTGTCACTAATAAAAGAAAAGTTCCTAATGATGCAATATCTACTATGCTTGCTAACTACTCTTTCAGTGGCAAGATTCCTGAGAAGCTCGGTGATCCAGGTATACCCACCATTCCTTGTTCCATAATGAATAATTATGTCAAAACTGCTTTATGTGATCTTGGAGCAGGAGTGAGTGTTATGCCTCTCTCTCTTTACGAGAGGCTTTGTTTAGAGAAGCTAATTCCTACAGATATCTCCCTTCGGATGGCTGACAAGTCAACCGCCGTCCCGATAGGTATTTGTGAGGATGTTCCCGTAGAAGTTGCTAATTGTTTGATTCTTACTGATTTTGTTGTGCTTGACATGCCCGAGGATGGGAGCATGTCCATTATTCTTGGTAGACCTTTTCTTAACACCGCAGGTGCTATTATTGATTGCAATAAAGGGAAGGTTACCTTCCATGTGAATGATAAAGAACACACGGTATATTTTCCAAAGAAGATCGACAGGAGGCATGGCCTCAACTCTATAGAAAATATCGAGACCGTGAAGATTGGAGAATGGGATTGTCCACTACATGTGCCTCACAAATACAAAACTATCATGGTAGGGACAATGTCCATCAAGGTAAAGGTTCAGTGATTACTTCATGAGAGGTGAGACTTTTTGCTCTATATATCGCCTGTTTGTTGGTAAGACTTGATCAACCTTACTAGCAAACATGTTTTATATAGATAAAAAGTTCAGCTTGTTATATTTTCATTTGTTTTTAGTTTTTGTCCTACTTGATGTACCAAGTATTTATGTTGAAGCTTCACAATACTACACACTACTTCAAGTTTTCAGAGAGTTTCGCAGCTTTTTGAACTTCGAAAAAATTTCAACAGTGAAGTTTTCAGAAAAATTCCAGAAAAATTAAAAATTTCCACGTCGAGAGTGACCCAGAAAGTCCTGGGGCCAGCCAGGGGGACCCACCAGTGGCCCAGGCGGCCAGCTGGCGCGGCCTAGCCCCTAGCCGCGCCCACAAGGCGCCTGGGGCCCACGGGGCCCCCCTCCAGGTATGTCTTCTTCCTCTCCAAAAACGCGAGTTCTGCACTTGTTCTTGTGTTCTTGCTGTTCTTGGAGGCGATTCTTCAATCTCTCTCTACAGCCCATCAATTGAGCTGAAATTTTGAGCAAATACTCCCTGGTATGTGACTCCTCCACCCCTCCAATTAGATTTTTGATTGGTGGCCTCATTTGTGAGTATTTAGTAGTTCTTGGTGCTGTAGAGATGAGCTTGCATGCATGTGTAGAAAGTTATTTCCAAGTTTTGATGCAAGTTTATGCCTTGGGCAAGTGAGTTGAGTAGTTTGCCTTAACTCATCTTGTCTTAATCCTCATTTTTGTAAATTGCAAAAAAAATTCAGAAATGAGTTTGTTAGGAAGGGCAAAAGGGTGGCTTGAGAAGAGGAGGCCCGCACACTCCGATCGAGTTACTAGAGCCGCAGCTTCACCATCGACTGCTAGGGTGAGCTATAATGAAGATCATGTGCCCCTGGAGTTGTTGGAAGACACAAGTCCAGCACGTGCGATGACATTTCCATGTGATGAATTCCTTGAAGCTGCGGGAATCAAGGATGAGTTTTATAATCTTTGTGCTAATGCAGGTTTGACACGGCTCGTCACGAGCCGTGTTACTCAGTATCAAAAACTCACCTCCAGTTTCATTAACAGTTTTATATATAATCCCGATTCAGGTGCTATTGAGTTTAAAATTTACAATGATCTTATCACCATGACTTTGGGAAATTTTTGTGAAATAATAGGTGTGCCGAACGTTGGGAGGACGGCTAGGATGGCCACTCAGCCCTCCGAGCTGAAAACCGTCATCAACTCTCTCTGCAGCATGGGTACGAGGGATATTCATCGGTCAAAGATCTCCAGCATCTTATTTCCTCACCTCAGGTATTTTGCATATTATATTGCCAGAGGGGTGTTAGCTCGTGACAACACGAGCAGCATTTCTGCTCCGGATATTGCTATCCTGGCAGCAGCCCTCTCAGGGAGGTCTGATTATAATCTGGGTGCCTTAATTGCTCGACGCCTTGCTATGAACGGTAACAAGGGGGACTTATATGGTGGCATTTATGCCACACTTATCTTAGAACATCTTGGAGGCACCCCACACCCTGATGATAATCCTTTTACTTATTTAAGCTTTGATCTTGCTGCTATGAAAAGGCATAAGTTTGTTACCATGGGTTCTGAGCTTGATAATCTTGTTTATATCTTGCATTTCGGAACTACCGCGGAACGCGAGATCCGTCTACCTGCACCTCTTTTGTTTGATTTTTCTCGCAGGAACGGATGGTCATTTGATGTTGTCCAGTTCGATGAGTTCATGGTCCAGTATCAGTTTCATAACCCTATGGAGGGCGTTGTGCCCGACGAGGAGGAGCACGGTGAGTTACCACCTTTTCAGGGAGAAACCGCCACCGAGTTTGGTGAAGGTTCTTCCTCTGTGTGGCATTCGGAACCTTCCTCGTGGGACACTCCGAGGAGTTCGGTATACGCGCCAGCATCCTTCTACGACCCTTGGTCTCACCACTATACCCCCGGAGCAGGAGGCTCCTGGGGGCAGTACTTGCTACCAACTTAGGCCAAAAGCCTAAGCTTGGGGGAGTACGTGCCCCTCTCACTTTTCCATTGTATTATCCGTTTTGTTCGCTTTGATCTTTTCGAAGTTTTTACTCGTTCTTCTTTATTTCTCTCTTTGCAAAAACAACAAAAAGATTTTCTCTTTCTTTTGCTTTCGTTCAACCTTTGAAATAATCCAAAAAGATTTCCTTTTCTCTCTAGTTTGCTTTGTTTTCAGAGTTCGGCTCGAGTCCGTGATGGCATTTAATTATATTTCCTACGTTCGATCGTGCAAGTGACAAGCAGTAATGACGAAGATCGACCGAAAGGAAGCAACAAGGAAGACCGGTATGAACTCTTTTTGTTTCTACTTTTGTACATATGCCTGTACCTATGATCTAGAGACCAGCTTGTAGCGACATAGTGCTATGTTTACAATGCTCTTCTAGTGGTTCATGCTTCCCTTGTGGCTAGTCTCGAATAACTAGAGTATATAATGTGTTATTGAAATGATCTACATGCATTGCACTGTTCATAGTCTGGTATACTAAGGTGGTATTTCCCTTTAGAGAATTTTTGGATTGACTTGGCACATGCTTACACATGCTTAAGACTAAAAAGTCTACTCTGCCTTGATGACCTTTGAGTTTCAGAATATTTATATCACTTTCATGCCTGATTCAATGTTGCTTTGTCGCTCTGCATGATTATGACCGTTATTGCTCTCTAGTTGGTCGCTTCCCAGTCTTTTGCTAAACCTCCACCTGTACTAAGTGGACTGACTGCTTGTGCATCCAAAATCCTTAAAACCTGTTATGCCATATGAGTCCACCATACTTTCCTATACATGGTATTTACCTGCCATTCCTAACGAAGACTTTCGTGTGCCATCTCAAAATTAATCAAAAGCATTTCTCTTTTTGTGCCTATGTTTTAGCTCATGAGGAAGTAGTAGTTAATTCATGATCTTTTTAAATTGGACAAGTTTCACCCCTGGATTGCATGTATAATGTGCAAACCCATAATACGAGAAGGAACTGGCATAGAGTGCGCCCGGCTCAAAAAGATAATATAACAAACAAACCCTCCTTCACGCTTTGTTCATGAGAAATCAGAAAACTTTGGCAGTGATAAACAAAGGAGATTAAGAGGATGTGATCGTCCTCATGCGGGAGCCGTTCCTCGAGACTTGTCCAGCTTAAGAAGTGATTGAGTTATCTGCTAGCATTCATTGACGAAATATGCACCTCTCAAAAACAATTTTACCTCTGTTTTTTTAACCAAGAGCTCTGGTACATGTTTAGTTTTTGTTTCCGATCACGGGTTTTCAACTTTGCCAACAAAAGCCACGGTTCGAGAGTCTCCACCTTCTTTCTTCAAAGCACTAACTAGGAGAGCATAATTTTCATTCTGAGTGTAATGTGCATTGTCCCAAAGTATTACATTGTCTTCTGCATGCTTGTGATATGATTTATTCTGAAATTCTTAGTTCTAGTCTCCTTTAAAACTCTGGAGGAGTTTCTGCATTTATGTTTTGATTCACTCATGGAGAGTAGCGAGATACCACCCTAGTATGCTCAAGTTATGTGCAATGTAATCTTGTCTTGATTTTCAGTAGTATATTATTTACTTTTAAGTATTTGTGACTAGTCACTTGAAAGAAGGATTGCTCCTTGCATTGTCCTCATAGTACTGTTTCAATACTTGCTAGACTCTTTTCGTAGTACATGCTTATATACATCTAATGAAGCAAAAGAGTTTGTCAAAGTTTTCTTTGTCGCGTCCAGTTCGTTGAACTGAATTGCTTGAGGACAAGCAATATGCTAAGCTTGGGGGAGTTGATACGTCTCAAACGTATCTACTTTTCCAAACACTTTTGATATTGTTTTGACCTCATTCTTGCATGATTTGAACTAAACTACCCCGGACTGACGCTGTTTTCAACAAAGCTGCCTGTATGGTTTTATTGTGTGCAGGAAAACGGATTTTTAGGTATCTCATAAAAATCCACGAAAAATCACAGAAAATCCACGCACCCGAAGGAACCAGGAGCCAGAAGAGGGGCCAGAGGGGGCCAGGGGGTGCCCAGGCGCCCTGTGGGCGCCCCCCCCCCCTGGGCCGCGCCGGGGGGTCGCCTGGGTGGGGCCCACACCCCCTGGTACCCTACTTTGCCTCGTATTTTTACTCGCGACACGGAAACCCCAGATCAGAAGTTCTTTTCGCAGTTTTCCATCGCGGAGCCGCCGCCACCCTCTGTTCTTCCTCGGGAGGGCTAATCTGGAGGCTGAATTGGCCTCCGGAGAGGGGAGATCGGCGCCATCGTCATCATCATTACCACTCCATCATCCCTCCATGACTTCTCCTGCCATGTGTGAGTAATTCCCCTGCTGTAGGCGAAGGGGATGGTAGGGATTGGATGAGTTAGATCATGTAATAGTTTGTCAGATCGTTGGGGGCATGTTGCCTATCATCTACTATGGTGTTTATCATCTTTGCTTCAACTTGTTATTCTTAATGCTTGACACTTAGGGCCCGAGTGCCATGATTTCAGATCTGAACCATATGTGTTTGCATGAATATATTTGTGTTCGTGATCCTATCTATGAGTTGTTTGCACCTATTACGGTTCGGAACCGGCGATCCCAAAAGTGACAGCTTGGGACACCAAAGGGGATGGTCCGTAGTTTGAGGATTACATGTATCCATTGAGTTCATTGCTTTGTTCCGGTGCTCTTTGACAGGAGCACCTTAATCTCCATAAGTTCCTTTTGGCCCCGTTCGTAGCGGGATGGTAGGACAAAAGATGTTGTGCAAGTTCTTATTGCAAGCACGTACAACTACCTACGGGATACATGCCTAATGTTTGATATTTGCCTAGATGATCATTACTTTTCCGTGTGCCGTGCCCCAACTTAGAATCATGATATATCTCATCCATGCAGCGCCCAACCATCCGTCTTCCTAGCCTACAGTGTTTTAAACCCTGCTTGTCACTAGTTGCTACTTTTACCATTTACCTTTACTATTTACTTTTGCTGTTTACTTTTACTATCACTATCATCACTATCATATTACTGTTACCACTTATATTTTGTTGCAAGTAAGTATATTTCAGGTGCGGTTGAATTGACAACTCAACTGTCAAAGCTTATAAATACTCTTTGGCTCCCCGTGTGTCGAATCAATAAATTGGGTTATTCTTACCCGCGAAGACTATCTCGATCCCTTACGGTTGAGGGTTATCAGCTGCCCAAGAGGGTGGGGGCCCCCCCCCCCCTACAGGGCGTGCCCCCTTGCCTCGTGGACAGCCCGTAGCCCCCCTTTGCTTGGCCCCGACTCCAACATCTCCTATGTATACAGAAACCTCCGGAAATTAACCTACATCTGGAGTTCCGCCACCGAAAGCCTCTGTTGCCACCAAAAACCAATCTAGACCCCGTTCCGGCACCCTGCCGGAGAGGGAATCCTTCACCGGTGGCCATCTTCATCATCCCGGCGCTCTCCATGACGAGGATGGAGTAGTCCACCCTCGGGGCTGAGGGTATGTACCAGTAGCTATGTGTTTGATCTCTCTCTCTCTCATGTTCTTGAGATGGCACGATCTTGATGTATCGCGAGCTTTGCAATTTTAGTTGGATCTTATGATGCTTCACCCCCTCTACTCTCTTGTAATGGATTGAGTTTTCCCTTTGAAGTTATATTATCGGATTGAGTCTTTAAGGAATTGAGAACACTTGATGTATGTCTTGCACGTGTTTATCTGTGGTGACAATGGGATATCATGTCATCTACTTGATGTATGTTTTGGTGATCAACTTGCGGGTTCCGTGACCTTGGGAATCTATGCATAGGGGTTGGTACACGTTTTCATCTTGACTTTCCGGTAGAAACTTTGGGGCACTCTTTGAAGTTCTATGTGTTGGTTGAATAGATGAATCTGAGATTGTGTGATGCATATCGTATAATCATGCCCACAGATACTTGAGGTGACAATGGAGTATCTAGGTGACATTAGGGTTTTGGTTGATTTGTGTCTTAAGGTGTTATTCTAGTACAAACTCTATGATATATTGAACATTACTACGGACTCTTGAATAGATCGATCGGAAAGAATAGCTTTGAGGTGGTTTCGTACCCTACCATAATCTCTTCGTTTGTTCTCCGCTATTAGTGACTTTGGAGTGACTCTTTGTTGCATGTTCAGGGCTAGTAATATGATCCAATTATGTTGTCCTTGTTGAGAGAATTTGCACTAGTGAAAGTATGAACCCTAGGCCTTGTCTCCTATCATTGCAACACCGTTTATGCTCACGTTTACCACTTGATACCTTGCTGTTTTTATATTTTCTTATTACAAAAACCTATATCTACCATCCATATTGCACTTGTATCACCATCTCTTCGCCGAACTAGTGCACCTATACAATTTACCATTGTATTAGGTGTGTTGGGGACACAAGAGACTCTTTGTTATTTGGTTGCAGGGTTGTTTGAGAGAGACCATCTTCATCCTACGCCTCCCACGGATTGATAAACCTTAGGTCAGCCACTTGAGGGAAATTTGCTACTGTCCTACAAACCTCTGCACTTGGAGGACCAACAACGTCTACAAGAAGAAGGGTGCGTAGTAGTCATCAAGCTCTTTTCTGGCGCCGTTGTCGGGGAGGTTAGCGCTTGAAGGTATATCTTTAGATCTTGCAATCGAATCTTTTAGTTTCTTGTTTTATCACTAGTTTAGTTTATATAAGAAAACTACAAAAAATTGGAATTAAGGTTGTCTCATATGCTTCATCTTTTTAATATCTTTCGTGAAAATGATGGGAAGGAAAATTGTGCTCAAGTACTAGAAGAAGAATTACATAGAATGCTTGGCACTAAAAACTTGAATGATGAGCATGATTGCAATGTTGTTAGTATGAATTCTTTGAATACCCATGATGCTAATGATATGCAAAGCCATAAGCTTGGGGATGCGATGTTTGATGAAGATGATATTTTTAGTCCCCCAAGTTTTGATGAGCAAATTTATTATGATGAAAGCATGCCTCCTATTTATGATGATTATATTGATGAAAGTGGATTTGGCGAGGTCATGACTTTATTTAGTGATGAATCCACTATTTCGGAAGAGGTTCCAATTGATTATAAGAGCAAAGTTGCTATCTATGATGACTATTGTGATGACTTGTATGCTATTAAGAATAATGATAACCATGAAACTTGTCATCATGATTTTAGTTTACAATTGGATTATGCCTCACATTATAATTATTTTGTTGAGTTTGCTCCCACTACTATTCATGAGAAGAAATTTGCTTATGTGGAGAGTAATAAAATTTATATGCTTGGGGATCATGAAAAGAATGCTTTATGTGCTGGTTATATTGTTTAATTCATTCATGATGCCTCTGAAAATTATTATGAGAGAGGATCATATGCTTCTACATATTGCAATAATATCAGGTTTCCTCTCTATGTGCTTGAAGTTTTGAAGCTATGCTTGTTTTGCTTTCCTATGCTAGTTGATTATTGTTCCCATAAGTTGTTTGCTTACAAAATCCCTATGCATAGGAAGTGGGTTAGACTTAAATATGCTATTCATATTCTTCATGATGCTCCCGTTATGTTTCAATTCATATCTTTTATGCGAGCATCATTGAAATCATCATGCCTAGCTAGGGGCGTTAAACGATAGCGCTTGTTGGGAGGCAACCCAACTTTATTTTATTTTCTTTGCTTTTGCTTATGTTTAGGAATAAATATTGCATATAGCTTCTGTTCAGATGTGGTTTTGTGTTTTAATTAGTGTTTGTGCCAACTAGAACCTTTGAGAAGACTTGTGTGAAGTTTATATGATCTTGCTATGAAAAACAGAATCGTTAGCGCTCGCTAGAATGGTCACCAGATTTTACTAGAGTGTGGTATTTAGTTAATTCTTTTTGCAGATGATTAATAGACAAATTCCTCACGTTTAACAATTTATTTATAGACTCTTACAGATTACTATAGACTGTTCTGTTTTTGACAGATTCTGTTTTTCGTGTGTTGTTTGCTTATTTCAATGCATCTATGAGTAGTATTGGGAAGTATGAATCATAGAGAAGTTGGAATACAGTAGGTTTAACACCAATATAAACAAAGAATGAATTCATTGCAGTACCTTTGAGTAGTGGTTTGTTTTCTTATATTAACGGAGCTCACGAGATTTTTGTCTAAGTTTTGTGTTGTGAAGTTTTCAAATTTTGAGTATTGCTTTGATGGACTATGGAACAAAGAGTGGCAAGAGCCTAAGCTTGGGGTTGCCCAAGGCACCCCAAGGTAAAATTCAAGGACAACCAAAAGCCTAAGCTTGGGGATGCCCCGGGAAGGCATCCCTCTTTCGTCTTCATCTATCGGTAACTATACTCGGAGCTATATTTTTATTCACCACATGATATGTGTTTTGCTTGGGGCGTCAATTTATTTTAGTTTGTTTTGCTTGATGTTTGAATAATATCCCAAGATCTGAAGTTCTTAAATGTTAGAGAGTCTTCACATAGTTACATAATTATACAACTACTCGTTGTTCTTCACTTGTATATTTTGGAGTAGTTTGTCACTGGCTCTAGTGCTTCACTTATATCTTTTAGAGCATGGCAGTGGTTTTATTTTGAAGAAATAGATGAACTCTCATGCTTCACTTATATCCTTTTGAGAGTCTATTAGAACAGTATGGTAATGTGCTTTGGCTATAAAACTAGCCTTCACATGATAGGTGTCGGTGTACTAAGGTAGGGGTACCCTAGTACCCCAACTTGTGCACGGGCAGCGGCAGCTCCCCGCGGCAGGGTTCACCACGCGCTTGCCGGAGACCTTCCTGACCCTTATCTAGCCATTCAAAAACAAAGTATACAAGACAGAAGACCAAGACCCCGGCAAGAGGAGCTTGCCGGGAAGGCCGTCCCAGGCTCGAGATTGCTTAACTAGCACGAGGCCCTGGCAAGAGGAGCTTGTCAGGACGAATAGAAGATTTTATCTTAGAAGACCCGACAAGGGCTCGGGGAGCGGCAAGCTTCCGGGCCCGGCAAGGTCGAGATCCCCGGCAAGGTGCTTGCCGGGGGAGGGGCGCTGTGTGCCCGCGCTCCAGCTCATCGGCCCACGCGTCGCCCTGGGGCCACTCCAGGGACGCGTGGCGGATGGCTGTGCAGCCAGGGGGACACGGTGGCACTCCACGGCAGAGGATCCATCGCCGTGGCAGACGGAGACGCAACGGCGGGAGTTTTTGGGGTCGACGGCGACGGGCATTAAATGCCCTTGTCCCCCACTGTTAAAGTAGGTATAGACCACTGTTCTGTACTGTAGCTCCACTGTTCCCGCACTGTTACAACTACCACCTCTTTTACATTTTTACCCCTTTCTCCTACGTTGACACCTGTCGGTGACCCCTTGCACTATAAAAGGAGGCCCATGCACAACGTGGAGGGGGTTGGGAAACCTAGATTACTCTCACGCACGGTGTAGCTGCTTCTTCAAGCTCCCGAGCGCTCAACTCAATACACAACCAAGCAGGAGTAGGGTTTTACGCATCCGTGCGGCCCGAACCTGGGTAAAAACTGCCCGCGCGTCTGCCTCGATCTGCTCTTCGTGCCCCCTCCGCCCTCGTACCGCACAGACAAGGGGCTCCGGTCCCATAGGTGTTCGTGGCGGACAGTTTCCCCCGACATCTTTGGCGCGCCAGGTAGGGGGACGTCGAGGTTGTGCGAACCTGATCCGGCGTTCGCGCGGGCGCAATCTTCATTAACCTCTCCAAGTTTCGTCAACAACTTCATCAGCGACAACTCCATGGCCCCGAAGAAGAAGCCTTCGGAGGTCGGGGGCCCGTCTGCGTCTCATCCGCCGCCACCAGAGCCAACGGTGGGCGGGGGAGACGCCGTCGGAAGGGTGGTTGCCGGCGAGGACACTCACGGTGCCACCAGATCCAAGAACAGGACGGACGACCGGACCTCGGTCTCCGTGGACGCGCCACGTCCATCGCAACATACGACGACCCCGCAGCGCCATGCCACGGGAGGTGGTATCCGCTTGCTGGGACAAGGCCATACTGGAGGTTCGCGGGACGCCCCGGACCCCCGTCCGGGCGCAAGCAAAGCGAAGGCGCCGGCACGGGACCCCGCTCCTTCTAACGTCGTTAGAAGTCCGAGCGTATCCCGCTCCTCGCACCGCTCGCCCGCGTTCCCCACTACTCCGGCAGAAGCGCTCGCAAGGGCGCAGCTGCTCCTCGATTTTCCTCCAGCGGCCGACAAGGCCGAGGAATGGAGGGCCACTATCCGGAGCCTGATAGACTTCGCCAACAACGACTCTCCGCAGCAGCCGTCGGCCTCACGGCCGCGGCAGGCCGAGAAGACGAAGGCTATCGGCGACAAGACTGCCGGGGGTGCGACAAGCGTGCACTCCCCGCCGCAGAAGCAGAAGACGCCGCCCCGCCGGAACAACCCCGACGACGGCTCCACAGCCTCGTCGGACCCGCGGGCCCGTCGGGACCAGCGCCAGGTCCTCGACGACCGGCGAGATGAAGACGCTCGGACCACGATCGAGCGCCGCCGAGAAGCTCGGCGACAATCCGACAAGAGAGCTGGGAACGCTGTCGACGCACCCGCGCCCGGTGAACCAGGCGACTTGCCGTACGCGGCAGGCTGCCCTGCGTTCACCCGCGAGCTGCGGTGCGTCCAGTGGCCCAGCATGAAGAACTTTAAGCCCGACGTACCGGAGAAGTACGACGGCAAGACGCACCCCTCGGAGTTTCTCAGCGTCTACACCATAGCAGTGCAAGCTGCCGGGGGGCGCGACGAGAAAATCCTAGCCAACTACTTCCCGCTCGTGCTGAAGCCGAACGTCCGTTCGTGGCTCATGCACTTGCCGGAAGGCTCTATCTCTTCTTGGGCCGACCTCTGCCATCAGTTTGTTGGCGCCTTCACCGGCGGCCACAAACCCCATGGCCAGGAGAGCGATCTCCACATTTTGGCCCAGAAGGAAGGCGAACCCCTGCGCAAGTATATCCAACGTTTCAGCCGGGTACAGCACAACATCCCCGACGTTCACCCTGCTGCGGTTATCAGCGCGTTCCATCAGAACGTGCGTAACCGCCGCATGCGTGAGGAGATGGCGATGACCAAGATCAGGGACGTCAGCGAGCTCTACGCTCTTGCCGACAAGTGCGCCCGTGCAGAAGAGGGGAGGAAACTCCCCGGGGAGGATGCTGGCGCAGGGGGAAGCGACAGCGACGACGCCGCCCCGGCAAAGAAGAGCCGGCGGCGGAACAACAGGAAGAAGGGCAAGAAGGAAGTGCTTGCCGTCGAGAAGTCCGGCAAGGAGGCCCCCGCCAAGCAAGCGCAGGCTGGCGGCTCCGGCAAGGAGCCTGCCCCTGCGGTGGCGGCCGACAAGCCGGGTAGCTCCGACAAGCAATACCGTAAGATTCACCGCACCAAGGGTCACGACCTCTCCAACTGTAAGCGCGTCGAGTACCTCGTCGAGCAGCAAAAGGCTGAGTACGAGAGGCGCGACAAGGAGAAGGCCCAAGGTGGCGGGGAAGAGCCCAGCAAGAAGCGGCCATTCAATGGCCGGGGAGGACGCCGCGGCAAGGCCAAGCAGCGGCAAGGAGATCGACCTCCCCGGGGCCGCGACAACGACGAAGACGACGATGAAGACATGGAGGACGACGAGAACAGCGAGCAGGAGTTCCAGAAGGCCACGGAAGTCCTGTGCGTCGACGGTGGCGCCTCCCTGCACACCTCCCACCGCCAGCTGAAACAGTGGGTGCGTGAGGTGAATGCAGCCGAGCCGCCCGTGGAGTCGCGCAGGCTCCTCAAATGGTCCAGCACGCCCATCATTTTCGACCTTGAGGATCACCCTGACCGCACCACTGCGGTCGGGTGCTTGCCGATGCTGGTCTCACCCACCATCCGCAACCTCAAGGTCACCAAAATGTTGGTTGACGGCGGGGCCGGGCTGAACTTGATCTCCTCCGCTGTGATCAAGAAACTCCAGATTCAAGACGGCGAGCTCGAAGAGACCGGTTCATTCCAAGGAATCAACCCGGGAAGGAGCAAGCCCAAGGGAAAGATTACTCTGCCGGTGACCTTTGGCGGGGAGCTCAACTTCAGAACTGAGCGCATCACCTTTGACGTTGCTGATTTTCCATTGCCCTACAATGGGATACTCGGCCGTCCCGCCCTCGCCAAGTTCATGGCAGCTTCCCACTATGCCTACAACGTGCTGAAGATGCCGGGGCCGATAAGCGTCATCACTGTCCACAGTGACAAGAAAGATGCGCTTATTTGCGCCGACAAGATTTACCGGGATGCGGCAGCTGCGGCCGAGAAGGATACTCTTGCCGCTGAAGCTCCCGGGGGGAAGAAGACGAAGACCAAGTCCGGCAAGTGCTCTGGGACACACTCCGGCAACCGCACCTCTTCGGAGTGCTGCGCCGCCGTCGAGGACGTTCCATCGAGCTCCACCGGCAAGAGCAAGAAAGGAATGGCTGCTCCTCCGGCAACCAAGAAGGTGTCCGCAAAGGAGGATGGCACTGGTGGTACCTTCACCATCAGCGCCACCCTTGACAGCAAATAGGAAAGCGCGCTCGTCGCCTTCCTGCGGGCGAATGTCGATGTGTTTGCTTGGCAACCATCTGACATCCCCGGTGTTCCCAGGAAGGTGATTGAGCACAAGCTTGCTGTCTGCCCTCATGCGCGGCCCATCAAGCAAAAAGTGAGGAAGCAAGCCGTGGAGCGCTAAGAGTTCATCAACGAGGAGATCAAGAAACTAGAGGCAGCAGGCCTAGTTAGAGGTGTGATCCATCCGACGTGGTTGGCAAACCCAGTCGTCGTGCGCAAAGCCAACGGGAAGTGGAGACTGTGTATAGACTTCACTGATGTCAATAAAGCATGTCCCAAGGATCCCTTCCCTTTGCCGCGCATTGACCAGATCGTTGACTCCACTGCCGGATGTGAGCTACTCTGTTTTCTTGATGCATACTCAGGCTATCACCAGATTTTCATGGCTAAGGAAGATGAAGAGAAGACTGCATTTATCACTCCATGTGGCACATATTGCTTTATCCGCATGCCATTTGGACTGAAAAATGCAGGCTCCACTTTTGCAAGGGTAGTGTACACTGCTTTTGAGCCACAGATCCACAGGAATGTAGAAGCCTACATGGATGACATCGTGGTGAAGAGCAAGAGCAAAGAAACACTGATTCAAGACTTAGAAGAAACGTTTCAGAACCTGCGCAGGATACAGCTCAAGCTGAACCCCGAGAAGTGCGTCTTTGGAGTTCCTTCCGGCAAGCTTCTCGGGTTCTTTGTATCACAAAGGGGGATTGAAGCCAATCCCGACAAGATCAAAGCCATCGAGCAGATAGAAGCCCCGAAGCGCGTCAAGGATGTCAGAAGGCTTGCAGGTTGCGTTGCTGCCCTCAGTAGGTTCATTTCAAAATCCGCGGAACGCGCCCTACCTTTCTTCAAAATCTTGAAGAAGGCAGGTCCCATGAAGTGGACTCCGGAAGCGGAGGCGGCGTTGCAGGATTTGAAACGGTACCTGTCCTCCACTCCTATACTTGTCGCACCTAAACCACAGGAAAAGTTGTTGCTATACTTAGCGGCAACCAACCAGGTGGTTAGTGCTGCGTTGGTAGCGGAGAGGGAGTCCGACGAGGAGCCAGCGTCACCGGCAAGCGAATCTAGCGACAAGCAGGGGGCTGTCCCGACAAGCTCTGGCCCCGACAAGGAAGACTCTGCGCAGGAACAAGGAGAGGTGCGGAAGAAGATGGTGGAGCGCCCAGTGTATTTTGTAAGTTCCCTTCTCCAGGGAGCTAGATCAAGGTACTCCGGTGTGCAAAAATTGCTTTTCGGCCTCCTCATGGCCTCGAGGAAGCTGCGCCACTACTTCCAAGCCCATGAGATAACAGTGGTCACTCGCTTTCCGTTGAAGAGGATATTGCACAATCCAGAAGCAACAGGCAGGATCGTCGAGTGGGCACTGGAGCTGTCAAGCTTTGGACTCAAGTTTGAAAGTACTTCAACCATACAGAGCCGAGCTTTGGCAGAATTCATCGCTGAGTGGACCCCAACGCCAGAAGAAGAAGTTCAAGAAACGAGTGTACCCGTGCAAGAAGCGACAAGTGAATGGGTAATGTATTTTGACGGTGCCTTCTCGCTGCAAGGCGCCGGTGCCGGCGTGGTACTCATCGCGCCCACCGGAGAGCACCTCAAATATGTTATCCAGATGCACTTTCCCAGGGAGCAAGCGACAAACAACACTGCAGAATATGAAGGCTTGCTTGCCGGCCTCAGAATTGCGGCCGAACTTGGGATCAGGAAGCTGATTGTGCGGGGCGATTCTCAGTTGGTGGTCCGACAAGTCAACAAGAGCTACCAGAGCCCTTTGATGGAAGCATATGTAGATGAAGTGAGGAAGCTTGAAGAGCACTTTGAAGGTCTGCAGATGGAGCATGTCCCGAGAGCTCAGAATGAAATTGCAGATGGCCTTTCAAAGTGTGCTGCGATGAAGTTACCTGTGGAACCAGGGACCTTCCTGCTCAAGCTAACTCAACCATCCGTTACACCATCAATCGGACAGTCTAAGAAGAGAAAGTTGGTCTCCGGCGACTACTTGCCGGCGGATCTTCCAGAAACCGCCGCCAAAGTTCCCAAGATCAACGACAACGCTGAGGAACAGTTTGCTCCTGCAAGCCCTCGGGCTTGTGCAGTTGAAGCAAGTGTTCCCGACAAGCCTCGCCCCGGCGAGCTTGCCGGGGGACCGTCAGCTCCGACAGGACCAGAGGTCTTTGCCGTAGAAGCTGGGGTTCCCGCAGCGGCCCTCGAGCCTTTAGTCCTTGCCGTCGAGCCCCGGGCTCCGGCATGGGCACAGCAGATCGTCCGTTTTCTGCAAACTGGAGAACTTCCCGACGACCCTCAAGAGATAGAGAAGATAACCAGGCAGTCAAGTATGTATCAGTTTGTGGATAACGAGCTGTACAGAAGAGGACTCAATGGTGTCAGGTTGAAATGCATCTCCAGAGAAGATGGACAGAAGCTGTTGGCAGAAATACACGGAGGCACATGCGGCCACCACGTTGGCGCAAGGGCACTTGCCGGGAAAGCTTTCCGGCAAGGGTTCTTTTGGCAAGAAGCCCTCCAAGATGCAACTGCACTAGTAACCAAGTGTGAAGCGTGCCAGTTCCATGCAAAGCAAATACATCAGCCAGCTCAAGCTCTCCAAACAATCCCTTTGTCATGGCCCTTCTCGGTCTGGGGGCTCGATATCCTCGGCCCTTTCCCTCGCGCTGTCGGGGGCTTTGAGTACTTGTACGTTGCAATCGACAAGTTCACAAAGTGGCCAGAAGTGGAGCCAGTGAGAAAGGTGACAGCACAGTCAGCAGTCAGGTTTTTCAGGTCGATTGTTTGCCGTTTCGGGATCCCTAACAGGATCATCACCGACAACGGTACCCAATTCACTAGTCGCACCTTCATGCAGTGCGTCCAAGACCTTGGCGCCAAGGTCTGTTTCGCTTCTGTTGCTCACCCGAGGAGCAACGGTCAAGCGGAGAGGGCAAATGCTGAAGTGCTGCGCGGACTCAAGACAAGGACCTTTGACAGGCTGCGCAAGTGCGGAAGGAATTGGATAGAGGAGCTCCCGGCGGCTCTTTGGTCAATCAGAACGACACCGAGTCGAGCCACCGGGCAGACACCTTTTGCTCTAGTCTATGGAGCAGAAGCAGTTCTCCCCACGGAACTCGTATACGGATCTCCTCGAGTGCTCGCTTATGATGAGCTCGAGCAAGAGCAACTGCGGCAAGATGACGCATTGCTCCTTGAGGAGGGACGTCTCCAGGCTGCTGTACGAGCTGCTCGATACCAGCAAGCTTTGCGCCGCTACCATAGCCGCAAAGTCAAGGCCAGGAGTCTCGAGGAAGGCGACCTTGTTCTTCGGCGTGTTCAGTCCGCCAAGAATTCCAACAAGTTGACGCCGAAGTGGGAAGGCCCTTATCGGGTGAGACAAGTTACGAGGCCCGGCGCTGTCCGCCTCGAGACCGAAGAAGGCTTACCGGTGAGCAACTCCTGGAACATAGAGTATCTTCGCAAGTTTCACCCCTAAGGCGCGGTTGCCGAGATCCGTTCCGGCAACCACCTTTTGTACAAGCCTTGCCGCTGTTGCATGTAACCCTTTGTACAAAGCCGGGCGCAGACCCCGTGCATCAGTAAAGATTTCGTGTTTTCGCATCGATTGCCTTTCGCATGCTTCTCTTTGCTATTCGCATGTTTTATTTGGCATTTGATGCAACACTTAGACATTCGGTAAGCACTATTACGCCGAAAGGCAATATGCTTGTTTCCCTCTCCTTTTCCTTTTTCTCTTAAGCAGAAGGAACGTTCCTCGCGCACAAGTTTGCCGGGGGGGAAGGAGGTGGAGGAGGAACTAAGTGCCGTTCAAGAAAGAAGAGCCTTACCGGAAAGCAAACAACATGAGCAAGCAGCATGTGAAAGATAAGTTGTCAGAATTTGACCAGTTCAAATTTTAATTTCTGGTTGTCTTCCTTGAACAATCACGCTTTTTGTGGAAAACCTGTGCGCGGAGGAACCTACCCGTGGCTTGCCGCACCCTTATCTTGTCTTCGAGTCCACTCAACGATTTAAGTGAGCTGCGACAAGTGTCGCGCCCTTGCCTCGTTTCCGAGTATACTCAGCAAGCTAAGTGCGTTGCGACTTGCTGCGGCGAGGTTGCTTGCCGGCGAGGACCTTGGCCAGCAGGCTGCTCAGCGCTCGCGGCAAGGGCCCCTTTCCGGCAAGCTCCCCGGGGGCGTAGGGTGAGGAACATACAAAGTCAAAGATTGGAACAAGGAAGATAACATTGCACTGATTGATTGAAGTAAAGCAAATATCTTACAAGGACAACTTGTCGCAATGGACTAATGAGTTCGTAACATAATGTGCAGCAACGAAAAGATAAAGATAAATGGGGCCCTAGTCTACGCGGTCGCCCTCCTTCCTGCCAAGCTTTGCCACCTTGGCGATGATATGGCTGACCTGCTCCTTCAGGGCCTCCGTGTCTGCATCTGCCGGCAAGCTGCAAAGAACGTTCTTGAGGTTGATCCCCGGGTTGCGGTACACGATCTTCGTCAAAACCCGCTCCAGAGTTCCTGCGCAGAGACGGCGCGACTCCTCGGCCAGCTGCGCGGGGATGCGGTTCCGGAGACCTGCAAGGGCCGGAGCGACGCCTCTGAAGAAGAGGCTGAGCTTGGCGCTGTGCGGGAGGTCTGGATCCGGCGAGTAGATAAGGTGTTCGACCTTCAAGGCAAGCAACTCCTGGTCAATGATGGATGCAGAAGAAACCAGCTCTTCGGTCCACAGCTCAATGTTCTTGCGGAAGAGCTCGGATGCCTTGTTGGCGCTGTCCACCAAGGTCCGCTCCTTGCGGAGCTCCTCCTTCAGCTTGTCTTCTCGAAGCTTGGCGGCGTCAATTGAATCCCTCAGAGTTGAGACTTTCAGCTCCAAGTCCTCGATGGAGTCCTTGGCGGCCTTAAGCTCATCGCCCCTCTTGGACAGATTCACTTGGAGCTCCGCGTTGGTGTGGGCGTCCTTCTCGCGCTCAGTAATGAGCGCGGCAACCTTCTCGGTGCTCACCTTCATCGCCGCTTCTAGTCGTTCAACCTTGGCGGCAAGCTCCTTCTTGGCGTCTTCCGCGGCAGCAGCAGCGGCTTTCGCCTCCTTCAGCTCCCCGCCAAGGGCAGCCTCGCGAGCGGCAAGGTCCTCCTCATGGGAGTCGAGATCCACCTTCCGCTGCGCGATCTCTCCTTCTCGCCGGGACATCTCCACCCCGGCGAGCCGTTGCTGTTCTTCAGCCTCGGCTTTCTCCAAAAGCCACTCTTGATATTCACCGGCGAGACGCTCGCGCTCCTCCGCCACCTCGCGGAGGCCCGCCTTGTGGGCAGCGCTGAGCTCCGCCGCACGCTTCTCCATTTCGGCGGCGGCCTGGGCAGCAAGGGCTTCCCGGAAGGCAAGCTTCGCCTGCCTGGCCCGGTAAAGGGCCAGGAGTTGGTGGAGAAGCTTTTCCTCCTCGGGCCCATCTCCTTCGCCGGGCGCCTCGACGACTGTCAGACCCGCGGAGGCGAGGACTTCTCCGTCAAACGCCTCGCCCTCCGCGGGAGCTCTTGATGAAGACCCCCAAGGCACTTGGATAAAGACGCCATTGGGGGCACGAAGATAGTACGCCTGCTTCTCGCCGGTGGAGGGGCCGGCGGCCGGCGTAGCATCCGGTGCTCCCGCCACCTCCGGGTCGGCGGTGCGGTCGCCGTCCCCCTCCCCGGTCGCGGCGTCAGCGGCCGGAGTGGCCTCCTGCGCGGCCGGCTCGGTGGCCTCGGTCGCTTCCTCGGTGGCCTCGGCCATCTCCACGACGACGGGAACGTCTTCGCCGCCGCCCTGCGCGCCCTCCTCATCCTCGATATTGATGACCTCGGTCTCCATCGGCGCGGGAGGAGGAGGAGGAAGATCTAGAAGAAGAAAAAGAAGTTCAAAATCAAGCAAAGATCCAAAAAGAAGCAAAGTCAAGAAAACCAAGTACAGAACGTACCTTGGCGGACGTCCTCTGCGGCGGGCTCCCTTGCCGGGGAGCTCGGCCTTGGCGGAGTGGCCGTCCTCGCCGGGCTGCTCGCCCTTGGCGGGGTACTCTGCTTTGGCGGAGTACCCGCCCTTGGCGGAGCGCTCTCCCTTGCCGGAGAGTTTTGCCTTGCCGGGGACGGCGGGGCCTGCGGCTCCTCGGCGACGGTCTCCGGGCGCTCTTCCCGCTGCGGCTCCACCTCTGCACAAGAGAAGATAGAAGAACCAAGACATTCAAAAAAAAGGGGGGGAAAGAGAGATCAAAGCCCTAAGCGCGCCCCGACGAGCGAAAACAGTAAACCTCTAACTTACGCTGGGGGCTGCGCTGGGGGCTACTCCCCGGAGCGGCACTCGGGTCCGGCAAGCTCGGCTCCGGTGCGATCCCTGCTTCCGCGATGGATGGGTCTTCTACGACCTCAACTGTGGGCACCCTGACCCTCTTCGCGCGCTGCTCCAAGGTCCTGCAATCACAAGCAACAAGCAAAGTCAAGCGTCAGCAACAATCGAGATATAAAAATCAAGAAGGAGTAAGGTCTCGGGTCCTTACTCTTGGTCCTCCTCGTCGTCCTCGCTCAGCGCGGAGAAGTCAAACTCCACGGTGGGCGCGTCGGCGCGAGGAGCGGAGGATGAAGATTCCCTCGCGCGTTTCGGAGCCACCGGGGCTGGGGGCTGCGTAGGCCCAGCCCCTGTGGTGGCCGGCGCCCGAGAAGTGGGCGGAGCAGCTGCTCCGCTCCGAGAAGATCCTTGCCGGCTCGGTGCCGGCCTGCGGGACGCCTCTGTCGTGGTCCGCGCGCGCGGGGCCTCTGCCGTGGCCGGCACGCCGGTCGCCCTTGGCACGTCTTGGCTCGGCCGGGGAGCTGCCCGGCGCGCTGGCTGTTGCCGGGGCGCTCGCGCCTGCTCCCCCGTCGCCGCCTTGCGGAGACGCTTCAATGGGGACTGCCTCGGGCTCGCCGGGGGCGGGGAGCTTTCCGACGAGGAGAGGTCGTCGGCGTAGAGCTCGGTGGATCCGCCGGTGTCTTCCTCCTCCCCCTCCTCTCCCTCGGCCAGTTCGCTGGCCCCAGCGCCTTGCACTGCGGGCCCCTTCCCCTTGGTGGCCCCGCTTCGTCCGGCGCCTTCACTCCTCGCGGCACCCCTGCTTCCTCCGGCTGTGCCCTCCATTGCCGCGGCCTCCGTCGCGATCCCATTGATCCCGGAGTGCCTCAGCGAGGGGACCCCGGCGAGCGCGTCGGGAGGGAGCTCTAGCAGCTTGCGAATCTCCTCCTTATCCGCCTGGCTGGAGGCATCCGCAGCTTCCGCCTCCGCGGGTGTGTATCCAAAGTTTCCCGCCGCCGCGGCTGCGGCGACTTCTTCAGCGCGAGAAGCCATGTAAGCAATCTCTTGGTCGGTGGTGGCCCGCGTGTGCAGCTTGAGATCGTCCGTCTTCTCCAACACCTCCGCAAGGTTGTCGTAGAACTCGAGGACGTCGATAGGCTTGGGCGCAATCCACGTGCGCTCCAATCCATGAGAGTCGCACGCGGGCATCATAGCGACAAGGCGATCCCGGGCGCTGCTGGCGCAGAGCGGCACCACTCCCCGGGGAGCGCGGAAGTACTCGGGGTGTGCCGGGTCGAACTTGAAAAGTTCCCTGACCATACCCCGCAGCTCGAGTGTTGTGAAGTTAAAATTGAGGCCGGGGCGCAGCCTCATGATGTCTGCCGGGCCGCCGTATTGCCACGCCGGCCTTTTCCGGTCTTGGAGGGGGGCGATCCGGCGACGAAGAAAGTCCGCGCCCACTTCAGCGACAGACAGCGGCGCCATCCGAAGACGAAGGATTCTGACGAGAGCGATATCCAGCTTGGAATCGTCGGAATCGAAGTTACTCCAATCCCTGCCGCGCACGATGGGCGATGTGCGCGGCGCGGTGAAGTGTTGCGGCCGCTCCTCGACGACCCAGCACCACTCCGCGCGCCACTCTTCCCACTTGCCGCGGAGCTCCCCCGGCAAGTAGGCTGATTTCTTATTCAGCCTAAACACCCAAGAGATTCCTCCGGAGAGGGGGGCGTCGGCCTCTACTCTGGGGATGAAAAAGTGCCTAAAGAGAGCTACGTTGGGCTGGATTCCTACGAAGTTTTCGCACATGTGTGCGAAAACGGACATGGTGAGGATGGCGTTGGGAGTGAAGTCGAGGAGGTGGAGGCCATAAGTATTCATGATATCGCAGAAAAAGTTTGAGAAGGGAGGGCACAGACCGCAGTGGAAGAAAGCTGCGAAAAAGTAATACCCGCCGGGGTAGTGGTCCTTGGCGACGGCCGGGTAGACGCGCGTGCGGGGGTGCGCTGGGGTCTCCTTGGCCCAGAACAAATAGTATTTGTTCCAAAGCTCCCGCACGCCGAGCTTCGGCGCGAAGACAATGTGCTCCTTCCGGTACGCGGCGAGCTTCGCCGCCTGATCTGACTTCTCCCGCTTGGACTTCTCCGACTTCGCCTTGTCGGTCTTTGGGGCCATGGCGGACGCGGTGGAAGGAAGGGGACGAAGAGCTTGGTGATGGCGGAGGAGTAGAGGCAAAGAGCAGAGGAATCTGAGGAAGAAGACGATGGCAATGAGTGCGCAGGGAGGGGAACCGCGCCGCTCTCTCTGCTTTTATGGGAGAGTGGGGGGGCGTTTCGCCCTTCCCATTAAAGAAATCGTGGGCACGTCCCATCCCACGGCGCCGCAATCGACGCGTGCCGTTGCCGTGGGGTGCGGCGGATACGGAAGTGGATTCGGCGCGCCGCGGGCCGCGGGTGCCCGTGCACTGTTTTGGGCCTGGCCCAACAGCGCTCGGCACCGTGTGTGGCCCAGGCCCGGGGGCTCCTGTCGGTGTACTAAGGTAGGGGTACCCTAGTACCCCAACTTGTGCACGGGCAGCGGCAGCTCCCCGCGGCAGGGTTCACCACGCGCTTGCCGGAGACCTTCCTGACCCTTATCTAGCCATTCAAAAACAAAGTATACAAGACAGAAGACCAAGACCCCGGCAAGAGGAGCTTGCCGGGAAGGCCGTCCCAGGCTCGAGATTGCTTAACTAGCACGAGGCCCTGGCAAGAGGAGCTTGTCAGGACGAATAGAAGATTTTATCTTAGAAGACCCGACAAGGGCTCGGGGAGCGGCAAGCTTCCGGGCCCGGCAAGGTCGAGATCCCCGGCAAGGTGCTTGCCGGGGGAGGGGCGCTGTGTGCCCGCGCTCCAGCTCATCGGCCCACGCGTCGCCCTGGGGCCACTCCAGGGACGCGTGGCGGATGGCTGTGCAGCCAGGGGGACACGGTGGCACTCCACGGCAGAGGATCCATCGCCGTGGCAGACGGAGACGCAACGGCGGGAGTTTTTGGGGTCGACGGCGACGGGCATTAAATGCCCTTGTCCCCCACTGTTAAAGTAGGTATAGACCACTGTTCTGTACTGTAGCTCCACTGTTCCCGCACTGTTACAACTACCACCTCTTTTACATTTTTACCCCTTTCTCCTACGTTGACACCTGTCGGTGACCCCTTGCACTATAAAAGGAGGCCCATGCACAACGTGGAGGGGGTTGGGAAACCTAGATTACTCTCACGCACGGTGTAGCTGCTTCTTCAAGCTCCCGAGCGCTCAACTCAATACACAACCAAGCAGGAGTAGGGTTTTACGCATCCGTGCGGCCCGAACCTGGGTAAAAACTGCCCGCGCGTCTGCCTCGATCTGCTCTTCGTGCCCCCTCCGCCCTCGTACCGCACAGACAAGGGGCTCCGGTCCCATAGGTGTTCGTGGCGGACAGTTTCCCCCGACAATAGGCATCCAAGATCAATGTAGTAAAAACTTTCATACTAAGTGCATTGAATATGATGAGAAGTTGGATGCTTGATAATTGTTTTGAGATATGAGGATAGTGATATTAGAGTCATGCTAGTGGAGTTATTATGAAATTGAGAAATGCTTGTGTTAAGGTTAGTGATTCTCGTAGCATGCACATATGGTGAACCGCTATGTGATGAAGTTAGAGCATGAGGTATTTGTATAGTGTCAACCTTTGTGTGGAGGTCAGGGGTGAGCGCTGGTTAACTCCTACCAACCTCCTCCCTAGGAGCATGCGTAGATTGCTTTGTTGTGATGACTCGTAAATTTTTGCAATAAGTATATGAGTTCTTATGACTAATGTTGAGTCCATGGATTATACGCACTCTCATCCTTCCACCATTGCTAGCCTCTCTTGTACCGCACAACTTTCGCTGCTACCATACACCCACTATATACCTTCCTCAAAACAGCCACCATACCTACCTATTATGGCATTTCCATAGCCATTCTGAGATATATTGCCATGCAACTTAACACCGTTCCGTTCATATTACACGCTTCATATTGTCATATTGCCATGCATGATCATGTAGTTGACATCATATTTGTGGCAAAGCCACCATGCATAATTTTTCATACATGTCACTCTTGATTCATTGCATATCCCGATACACTGCCGGAGGTATTCATATAGAGTCATACTTGTTTTAGTATCGAGTTGTAATATCGAGTTGTAATTCAATGTAAGTGTGATGATCATCATTATTAGAGCATTGTCCCATGTGAGGAAGGCCAATAAAAAAGGAGATGCCACAAAAAAATAGAGAGGGGCTAAAAAAAAGAGAAAGCCCCTCCAAAAAAAATGAGAGAAAAGAGAGAAGGGACAATTGCTACTATCTTTTTCCACACTTGTGCTTCAAAGTAGCACCATATTCTTCATGATAGAGAGTCTCATGTTTAGTCACTTTCATATACTAGTGGGAATTTACATTATAGAACTTGGCTTGTATATTCCAACGATGGGCTTCCTCAAATACCCTAGGTCTTCATGAGCAAGCAAGTTGGATGCACACCCACTAGTTTATTTTGTTGAGCTTTCATACATTTTTAGCTCTAGTGCATCCATTGCATGGCAATCCCTACTCACTCACATTGATATCTATTGATGGGCATCTCCAGAGCCCGTTGATACGCCTAGTCGATGTGAGACTATCTCCCTCCTTTTTGTCTTCTCCACAACCACCACTCTATTCCACATAGTGCTATATCCATGGCTCACGCTCATGTATTGCGTGAAAGTTGAAAGGTTTGAAAGAATAGAGTATGAAAACAAGTGCTTGGCTGAAACCGGGGTTGTGCATGATATGAATATTTTGTGTGATGAAGACGGAGCATAACCAAGCTATATGATTTTGTAGGGATAACTTTCTTTAGCCATAGTATTTTGAGAAGACATGATTGCTTTGATTAGTATGCTTGAAGTATTATTATTTCTCATATCAATATAGACTTTTGTCTTGAATCTTTCAGATCTGAACATTCATGCCACAATTAAGAGAATTACATTGAAAAACTATGTTGGTTAGCATTCCACACCAAAAATTCTATTTTTATCAATTACCTACTCGAGGACGAGCAGGAATTAAGCTTGGGGATGTTGATACGTCTCCAACGTATCTATAATTTTTATTGTTCCATGCTATTATATTATCCTTCTAGGATTTTCTATGGGCTTTATTATACACTTTTATATTATTTTTGGGGCTAACCTATTAACCCAGAGCCTAGTGCCAGTTTTTGTTTTTCTCCTGTTTTAGGGTTTTGCAGAAAAGGAAGTTGTGCGGTACAAGAGAGGCTAGCAATGGTGGAAGGGTGAGAGTGCGTATAATCCATGGACTTAACATTAGTCATAAAGAACTCATATATGGTGTCTGTTTTGAGGAAGGTATATAGTGGGTGTATGGTACCGGCGAAAGTTGCGCGGTACAAGAGAGGCTAGCAATGGTGGAAGGGTGAGAGTGCGTATAATCCATGGAATCAACATTAGTCATAAAGAACTCATATACTTATTAAAAAAACTTACGAGTCATCAAAACAAAGCAATCAACGCATGCTCCTAGGGGGGGAGGTTGGTAGGAGTTATCGGTCGCGCGCCCCCGACCTCCACACAAAGGATGACACTCTACAAATACCTCATGCTCTAACTTCGTCACATAGCGGTTCACCATACGTGCATGCCACGGGAATCACTAACTTTACCACAAGTCTTTCTCAATTTCATAATAACTCCACTAGCATGACTCTAATATCACTATCCTCATATCTCAAAACAACTATCAAGAATCCAACTTCTCATCATATTCAATGCACTTAGTATGACATTGATCTTGGATGCCTATCATGTGAAGGCTAGTTTTATAGCCAAAGCGCATTACCATGCTGTTCTATTAGACTCTCAAAAGGATATAAGTGAAGCATCAGAGTTCATCTATTTCTTCAAAATAAAACCATTGTCGTGCTCTAAAAGATATAAGTGAAGCACTAGAGCAAACAACAAACTACTCCAAAAGATATAAGTGAAGATCAATGAGTAGTTGAATAATTATGTAACTATGTGAAGACTCTCTAACATTTAAGAATTTCAGATCTTGGGATATTATTCAAACAGCAAGCAAAACAAAATAAAACAAACTGACGCTCCAAGCAAAACACATATCATGTGGTGAATAAAAATATAGCATCGAGTAAAGTTACCGATGAACGAAGACGAAAGAGGGGATGCCATCCGGGGCATCCCCAAGCTTAGGCTCTTGATTGTCCTTGAATATTACCTTGGGGTGCCTTGGGCATCCCCAAGCTTCGGCTCTTTCCACTCTTTATTCCATAGTCCATCGAAGCCATACTCAAAACGAGAAAACTTCACAGCACAAAACTTAGCCAAAAATCTCGTGAGCTCCGTCAGTATAAGAAAACAAACCACCACTCAAAGGTACTGTAATGAACTCATTCTTTGTTTATATGGGTGTTAAACCTACTGTATTCCAACTTCTCTATGATTCATATCCTCCAATACTACTCATAGATTCATCAAAATAGGCAAACAACACACGAAAAACAGAATCTGTCAAAAATAGAACAGTCTGTAGTAATCTGTAACTTTCGCATACTTCTGTAACTCCAAAAAATTGAAATAAATTGGTAAACGTGAGGAATTTGTCTATTAATCATCTGCGAAAATAATCACATCATCAAACGCATCCTCAAAGCCGTCAAAACTGTAAACATAAGTAACAAAAAATGTCAGTTTCCAATAAGAAAAGGAAGGCAGGGAGGAACAACCCAAATTCAAGATGAAAACACACACCTGGTAATAGGGAGCTTGACGACACCACGTGCAGCAGAACACGCGGCCTTTGCCTCGATGCACGACCTCAGAAAGTTTGCAGGAGGAGCAGAGCCACCCTTCAGCAGTTAGCACTCTCGGCAATGTCACTGCTCAGTCTCGACACGGTGGCATGGATATCAGCAATGTCGCTGCTCAGTCTCGACGCGGTGGCACGGATATCAGCAATGTCACCACGGATCTCTAAGATTACAATCTCATTGAAACCATTAGAACCCTTAGCAGCAATGATGTCACCACGGATCTCTTAAAAATGGTAAAAATATCAGTTTTTGCCAGATAAAGAAGTCGTACTAACAGAAACAAAGAAAACGTCATTGCTAATAGCTAGGGAGCGACGAAATATGAGTAAAAGGGATGAAAAAGAAGAGAAAAAGACATCAACATGCTCGCTACCAGTACCGCTAAGAGTAGCTAAGGGAGATCCGGCACAGTTCTAATTGGATACCAATTTTTTCACGAGAAGGCGGTGAGAGAGAGGGAGAGCACGGAAGTAGAGCCGGGAAGGGGGGAGGAGAGAGCCGTTTTTCAAAAATAGCTGGGGGAGGATGATGGAGTAGGATGGGATGTTGTTTAATAATGGAGCCACACACCCCCCCACCCTACCGGCGGGCGTTTTTAATTTTTTCTATGTTTGATAAAGGCAACAGTAGGAGCTGCAAGTCAGAGAACCAACAGTTTCCCGTCATACACAAGTATAAAAAAGAAGACCGGAAAAAATTACTTCCAGCTACAACTCTGGGGGCCACAAGGATAAAAGTATTTTTTAGGGTCAACATTTTTATTTCTTTTAGAACCCTTTTTTTGTTTGCACATGCAAAATAGAGGTAGCCAATGCAGGAGCATAGAACAACTGCTAGTACCTTCTCCACAGGGCCATTCCTATCGGTGTTGCTACCAACAGAGACAGGACCAACATTCGCACATTCTATGAAATTCTCCAAGGCCTATTTGAGTAAACAAAGCAAAACAGTTTAGGCTTTCAACATGGACTAAAGACCGCCAGAACCAAAAAATGGGATGAACCGTAGTAGCACGGGGAAAACAACTAAAAGAAGTGGCGGAGAAAGAAACCTGGTAAGAACTAGAGTTCATTCCCAACTGTTCCCAGGAAGCAGGTGGATCGCCTGGGCCGACAGCCTGCCAAAAAATCAATGCACTGTTACAGAGAGGCCACCAGCCGGGGGTTACTTGAGGTGCGGGAGTACTTACAACGAGTGAAGGCAAACGATGATTACAACCGTCAAATGATGACGGTTAGTTTTGCCCTCTTAAAACCAAGCTAAAATTTGCACTTTCATTCCTTCTGACCTTCTAGTTTTCTTGGTTAACTAACATCCAGGCTATGTTGGCGTCTTGGACTAACCGCACGGATCCACCACAAATGGGACCCCCACCCCCACCTGTTGGAGAACCCCCAAACGTGCCCACGTTCGATGAATGGGTGGCACTAGGAAGTGAGACTCTGGTTAGTACATTTGCCTAACTACTGACAAACTAGTTCTCATTCATTCAACACTATCGTATCATATTTACTGTTAGAATCTCTTGTCAAACATGTAGGTGACCGGTGGCTCGACTCCTGCTTCGTCGACACCAGTCACGCCGATCTGGCAGAGTGGTGCAGGTCTTGGCGGTGGTGTTCTTGGCGGTGGCTTTCTTGGCTGATGTGTTTCGACGATGTTGAGGATGTTTAGATGATGAACTTGACTATCTTTAGATGATGATGATGATGATGATCTTGAGTATCTCTATAGATCTGTATTATTTCTGTGTGTATATGGATATTGTCATATTTTCTGGTTTTAAATGTTGTCAAATTGAATTGAAAAAGAGAAAACATAGCGAATAAAAAACAGCACAAATCTATGCCGACGGCCTTGCCGTCGGCATAGCCATGCCCAGGAGCGCCCAGAGGCCGCCACGTGGCAGCATAGATAAAAGTCTATGTCAACGGCCAGGCCGTCGGCATACCTCTGCTGACAAGAGCGCCCAGCGGCTGCCACATAGAATAGGTATGCTGACGGCCAGGCCTCGTGGCATAGGTATGTCGACGACCAGGCCGTCGGCATACCTTTGCCACGTGGCAGCCGGTGGTTCGTCAGCGTGTTTAATGGCGCCGTCAGTTGCCGTCAAGCGATAATTTCTATCGATGGTGTATATATGCCGACGGTCGTACGGACGTCGTCAGCATATGTGCCTGTGCCGACGGCCTTACTATGTCGACGGTCTGACACACATACGCTGGCGTGATCTACACCGACGGGTGTGTGCCGACGATGGCCGTCGGCATAGACCTAAGCCGACCGCGGAGGGCCAATGCCGAAGGCCGGAGGCCGTCGGCTTAGGGTGGCGGTACGGTAGCGTCTAAGATAGCAATCTTGTTGAAACCATCAGAACCCTTAGCAACAACGATTTCAAGCGCAGACTCACGTACAGGTGAAGCAACACCATCGGTAGAGTCTCCCTAAAAATGCTAAAAATATCAGTTGTTGCCAGATAAAGAAGTGATATTAACAGAAGACACGGAGAAAAACACCATTGCTAATAGCTTGGGAGCGATGAAATATCAGTTAAAGGGATGAAAAAGAAGAGAAAAATACCTCAACATGCTCGCTACCAGTACCGCTAAGGGTAGCTAAGGTAGATCCGGCATGGTTCAAATCGGATACCATTTTTTTCATGAGAAGCCGGTGAGAGAGAGGGAGAGCAAGGAAGAAGAGTCGTGGGGGGAGGATGAAAGAGCCGTTTTTTCACAACGAGCAGGGGGAGGATGATGGAGTAGGATGGGGATGTTGTTTAATAATGGAGCCAACCCCCGACCCTACTGGGTTTTATTTTTATTTTTTTCCTATGTTTGATAAAGGCAACAATAGGATCTTCAAGTCAGAGAACCAACAGTTTCCCGGCATACACAATTATAAAAAACAAGATAAAAAAAATACTTCCAGCTACAACTCTCGGGGCCACAAGGATAAAAGTATTTTTTAGGGTCAACATTTTTATTTCTTTTAGAACCCTTTTTTTGTTTGCACATGCAAAATAGAGGTAGCCAATGCATGTGAGCATAGAACAACAGCTAGTACCTTCTCCACAGGGTCATTCCTCTCGGTGTTGCTACCAACAGAGACAGGACCAACATTCGCACATTCTATGAAATTCTCCAAGGCCTATTTGAGTAAAACAAAGCAAAAGAGTTTAGGCTTTCAACATGGACTAAAGACCGCCAGAACCAAAAAAATGGAATGAACAGTAGTAGCACGGGGAAAACAACCAAAAGAAGTGGCGGAGAAAGAAACCTGGTGGCAGCCGGTGGTTCGTCAGCGTGTTTAATGGCGCCGTCAGTTGCTGTCAAGCGATAATTTCTATCGATGGTGTATATATGCCGACGGTCGTACGGACGTCGTCGGCATATGTGCCTGTGCCGACGGCCTTACTATGTTGACGGTCTGACACACATACGCTGTCGTGATCTACGCCGACGGGTTTGTGCCGATGGTGGCCGTCGGCAAAGACCTAAGCTGACAGCGGAGGGCCTATGCCGAAGGCCGGAGGCCGTCGGCTTAGGGTGGCAGTCCGGTAGCGTCTAAGATAGCAATCTCGTTGAAACCATCAAAACCCTTAGCAGCAACGATTCAGGCGCAAACTCACACAGAGGTGAAGCAACACCCTCGACAGGGTCTCCCTAAAAATGGTAAAAATATCAGTTTTTTCCAGATAAAGAAGTGATACTAACAGAAGAAACGGAGAAAAACACCATTGATAATAGCTTGGGAGCGACGAAATATCAGCAAAAGGGATGACAAAGAAGATAAAAATATCTCAACATGCTCGCTACCAGTACCGCTAAGGGTAGCTAATGAGGATCTGGCATGGTTCAAATCGGATGCCATTTTTTTCACGACAAGGCGGTGAGAGAGAGGGAGAGCAAGGAAGAAGAGCCGAGGGGGGAGGATGAGAGAGCCGTTTTTTCAAAATGAACTGGGGGGATGATGGAGTATGATGGGGATGCTGTTTAATAATGGAGCCAACCCCCCCGACCCTACTGGGAGGCGTTTTTTATTTTTCCTATGTTTGATAAAGGCAACAGTAGGATCTGCAAGTCAGAGAACCAACAGTTTCCCGACATACACAAGTATAAAAAAGAAGATCAGAAAAAAATACTTCCAACTACAACTCTCGGGGCCACAAGGATAAAAGTATTTTTTTAGGGTCAACATTTTAATTTCTTTTAGAACCCTTTTTTTGTTTGCACATGCAAAATAGAGGTAACCAATGCAGGAGCATAGAACAACATCTAGTACCTTCTCCACAAGGCCATTCCTATCGGCGTTGCTACCAACAGAGACAGGACCAACATTCGCACATTCTATGAAATTCTCCAAGGCCTATTTGAGTAAAACAAAGCAAAACAGTTTAGGCTTTCAACATGGACTAAAGTCCACCAGAACCAAAAAAAATGGAATGAACAGTAGTAGCATGGGGAAAACAACCAAAAGAAGTGGCGGAGAAAGAAACCTGGTAAGAACTAGAGTCCATTCCCAACTGTTCCCAGGAAGCAGGTGGATCGCCTGGGTCGGCACCCTGCCAAAAAATCAATGCACTATTACAGAGAGGCCACCAGCCGGGGGGAGGGGTTCTTGAGGTGCGGGAGTACTTGCAATGAGTGAAGGAAAACGGTGATTACAACTGTCAAATGATGACGGTTAGTTTTTCCCTATTAAAACCAAGCTAAAATTTGCACTTTCATTCCTTCTGACCTTCTAGTTTTCTTTGTTAACTAACATCCAGGCTATGATGCTGTCTTGGACTAACCGCACGGATCCACCACAAATGGGACGCCCACCCCCACCTGCTGGAGAACCCCCAAACGTGCCCGCGTTCGATGAATGGGTGGCACTAGGCAGTGAGACTCTGGTTAGTACATTTGCCTAACTACTGACAAACTAGTTCTCATTCATTCAACACTATCATATCATATTTACAGTTAGAATCTCTTGTCAAACATGTAGGTGACCGGTGGCTCAACTCCTGCTTCGTCGACCCCAGTCACTCCGATCTGGCAGAGTGGTGCAGGTCTTGGCGGTGGCGGTCTTGGCAGTGGCTTTCTTGGCTGATGTGTTTCGACGATGTTGAGGATCTTTAGATGGTGAACTTGACTATCTTTAGATGATCATAATGATGATCTTGAGTATCTCTATAGATCTGTATTATTTCTTTGTGTATATGGATATTGTCATATTTTTTGGTTTTAAATGTTGTCAAATTGAATTGAAACAGAGAAAATAGAGCAAATAAAAAAACAGCACAAATCCATGCCGACAGCCTTGCCGTCGACATAGCCATGCCCAGGAGCGCCCAGAGGCCGCCACGTGGCAGCATAGTTAAAAGTCTATATCGACGGCCAGGCCGTCAGCATACCTCTACTGACAAGAGCGCCCAGCGGCTGCCACATGGAATAGGTATGCCGACGGCCAGGCCTCGTGGCATAGGTATGTCGACGACCAGGCCGTCGGCATACCTTTGCCACGTGGCAGCCGGTGGTTCGTCAGCGTGTTTAATGGCGTTGTCAGTTGCCGTCAAGCGATAATCTCTATCGATGGTGTATTTATGCTGACGGTCGTACGGACGTTGTCGGCATATGTGCATGTGCCGACGGCCTTACTATGTCGATGGTCTGACACACCTACGCTGGCGTGATCTACGCCGACGGGTGTGTGCCGACGGTGGCCGTCGGCATAGACCTAAGCCGACAGCGAAGGGCCTATGCCGAAGACCGGAGGCCGTCGGCTTAGGGTGGCAGTCCGGTAGCGTCTAAGATAGCAATCTCGTTGAAACCATCAGAACCCTTAGCAGCAACGATTTCAGGCACAGACTCACGTAGAGGTGAAGCTACACCATCAACAGGGTCTCCCAAAAAATGGTAAAAATATTAGTTTTTGCCAGATAAAGAAGTGATATTAACAGAAGAAATGGAGAAAAACACCATTGCTAATAGCTTGGGAGCGACGAAATATCAGTAAAAGGGATGAAAAAGAAGAGAAAATACCTCAACATGCTCGCTACCAGTACCGCTAAGGGTATCTAAGGGAGATCCGGCATGGTTCAAATCGGATACCATTTTTTTCACGAGAAGGCGGTGAGAGAGAGGGAGAGCAAGGAAGAAGAGCCGGGGGGGGAATATGAGAGAGCCATTTTTTTTAAACAAGCTGGGGGAGGATGATTGATGACCCACAACCGTAAGGGATCTATTGCAGCGTTTTCGATAAGTAAGAGTGTCGAACCCAACGAGGAGCAGAAGGTATTGATAAGCGATTCTGAGCAAGAAATTACTGCAAGCACTGAAAGATAACTTTTAGGGGTTTCCTCGGTATAAGCAACAGGAAAGTAAAGGCAAGTAACGTAAAAGGTACTGAGAGTAACGAGTGGCCGAATCCTTTCTTAGCAAAGGAGAGGCCTAGCAACTGAACTTATAAAGACTAAAGCGTTCTTGAGGACACACGGGAGAGGTAGTCATGTGCTTTCGCCTTATTCCATATCGATACTATGTTATGTGTTGATAAGTGTTGAGTGGGTGGATCTATGCTAGTGCACTCTCTAGACTAAGGTGAATGCACTCTTATGATTAAACACCTTGCAAGCATCCGCAAATACAAGGTAGAATTTAAGGCAAAAGCCTAACCATAGCAATACGATCGAGGATCCATTATTCCCTTATGCAAAAGCGTGCGAACTGGGGTTCAGGTTTCTGTCACTCCGGCAACCCACCATAAGCATTCTTTATACACAATGTATTCTCCTAGGTCCTTAATAAGGCAAAGTGTTGGGTGTTCGACTCACACAACACCACTAGTAGAATGACAACACAACTTAAATATCAAACAACACATATTACTTCAACAGCATATGACTACTAACAACAAGACTTTCCCCATGTCCTCAAGAACTAAGGTAACTACTCACGAGACATAAAAGAGATCATGATCAGTGGGGATAAATATGTGATAAACAATCTGGACATAATAGTATTTCTCCAATAAAACTCAATAGCATTCACCACAAAGTAGTAATCAACACCGATGGAGTAGAGAGGACAGGTAGTACGAGTTACAACACGAGTTGCGATTGTAAGATGAGATTTGGATGAAGATGAAGATGGTGCTGGTGTTGGGGATGATGTTGATGATGATCTCGATGATGCCCGTGACGATGGTGATGACGATGGCGACGATCTCCCCTTCCGGGAGGTGATCTCCCCGGCGGAATCTGCCCGCCGGAGATGGCTTTTTCTTCTCTGTAGGTTTCCGCCACGGAGCGGCGGCGGAACTCCGTAAAAATCCCCGTCTCTAGGGTTTTTGGATAACGGAGAGCATATATGCAAAAGGGGGCATCCGGAGGTGGGCCTGGGGCTCCAGGCGCCCCCCCGGCGCGGCCAGGGGGGCGCGCCCCCAGGCCGCCTGGGCACCCTATGGCCCCCCTCTGACTCCCCTTTTGCGTGTCTTCGTGATCCGTCTGAAAAATATCTCCCGTCAATTTTCAGGTAATTTGGAGGTATTCTTCTTCAGCAACTCAGCGTCCACTTTTTACTGCTGAATCCTGCGTCTGCTGCTTCGGCATCGGAAAGTTTGCAAACTGTGTAAAATAGACCAAAACAACATAAGAACATCACCGTAACGTGAAATATATCAATGAATAAGGATAAATTATGATACAAAATAGTGATGCATTTTGGACGTATCAACACCCCCAAGCTTAGACCTCGCTTGTCCCCAAGCGAATATGAACTCGGTAAACCTGTCCACAAGTTTAGAGAGTGAAGTGTCGATAAATAGAATACGGACAAAAAGCATCATAGTTTCTTTACCAACTCAAATATCCTCGACAGCAATCTTCAACTCATAAGGCCCTTATGAAAGAGTGATGACACTTATATTCGAAAGTAGGGCTAAGGAGACTCATTATATCATGGCAAACATGTCCTTCGGTCAAAGAACAACAAATAGATTTAACCTTTGCTCTTATATTTTGATGAGATCAATTGGAGCTCTTTGAAATAACATGTTAATAGGCAAGAAGTGAAAGTGTTAACACAAAGGAAGATATTTGCCTTAGCTGGGCATGACAAACAACTTATTTATCGAATGATAATGTCAACAAGGATATGATATGACAAATCTTAATGCAACCTAATATGAATGAATCCTTATCAACATCAAACGTCTGCTCTCTTTGAGAAATAGAAGGAAGTAGGAATAACTGACTCAACTTAAAATTAAAAGATAGACCCTGCTCTAGGGTAGTAGGGAAAACTCATGTGCTATCGTTAAATCAAACAGAATGAAAACAAATTTTGAGAGGTGCATGATTTGTCAACGAATGCTAATAAATAACTCAATTGCTTCTTGAACTGGACAAGTTTCGAGGAACGGCTCCCGCATGAGGACGATAACATCCTCTTATTCTCCTTTGTTTATCACTGCCAAAGTTTTCTGATTTATCATGAACAAAGCGTGAAGGAGGGTTTGTTTGTTATATTATTTTCGAGCCGGGCGCACCCTTTGCCAGTTCCTTCTCGTATTATGGGTTTGCACATTAGAGATGCAATCCCGGGGTGAAGCTTGTCCAATTCAAGAAGACTATGAATTAGCTATTACTTCCTCATGAGCTAAAACAGAGGCACAAAATAAAAGATTTTGAACATTTAAGGATAACACATAAATTATATACTTTTAGGAGGTGGTAGTGTAATACCACGAGTAGGTAGGTATGGTGGACTCATATGGAAGGTATTGGTTTTAAGGGTATGGATGCACAAGCAGAATACCGCTTAGTACAGAGTTAGGCTAGCAAAGGTTTTGAGAGAGCAGACAACTGATGATGACTAAGATGCAAAGCAATATAAAGCATGAACATTGAAATAAGCATAACACATCAAGTTGTCTTCCTTGTCAGCATAACACTTCAAGCATAATAACATAAAGGTTTTAGCTATGTTGATACTTTAAGAAAATCATGCTTGTTGTTATGACCAAAGCTATGTTTGCCAAGATTAAATAAAGTTTCATAGCCATACCTGACATAAGGTCAATACTCCCCATAAGAATCATCATATAAGGTCGATTGCATGAAGAGAATACCGAGTGCAGCAAAAGGAACCGATAAACTTCTCATTAATATTCCATCATAGACGACTCCACACTCACGGATACAATTCTTCACCAAAGGAATGATAGACCTCAATGCACACACCTATCTCATATAATAACCTCCCTAGACATGATACGACTCTACTTGACTCTAAAGACAAAAGGTAAAGATAAAGATACCGGGCACTCCCCCAAGCTTGGAACAAGCCAAGGGAATGCCATTACCCCAGGAGATTTCACTCATCATCCTTGTTGGCGTTGATCACGTAGTTCTTGGCGAAACTCTTCCATGGAAGGGGTTCTCCAGTCTCATATGAGAAGCTCGTCTCCTGAATCCTGCATTCAGCACCCAAACTCATGCGCATAAACCTTAGTTCATACTCACAGTTCTGGTTATGTAGATCATTAATTTGCCCTTGGAGCTCTATAATTCTTTCTTCAGACGCGGTGATTCTTTCCCACATCTCCTTCATCTCCTTCAGGAAGTAGTTCTTCAGCTCGTTGGTGATGTCAAAGTTAGCTTGAACACCACGCTCGATGATCTTCTTGTACTCGAAGACTTCTTGCTCCACTTCTTCCAGCCTGGCCTGGACGCTCCCCTCCTTGATAGGTCCCTTCAGATCTTCTTGATGAAGGACGCCGTCCTTCATCTGAACAACCTGAGGGTGCTTCTTCACCTCAGCGAGGTAAGGGTTGATGACGTTGACGACGAACTTGTCCTTGGGGGAACTTGGAGAAGCCATGGCACCTAAATTCAGCTGAAAGATTCCCTGGCAGAAACAGACCGAAGAGAAAACACGCCAAATCGCAAGATACGTTGCCGGAACAATCCGGGCAAATATATAGGAAAAATTTATGCACAGAAAGGAAGGTAACGGACCAAAGCGGGGTCGGAGGCGGACTCCCGGGTGTCCAGGCGGCCTACCGGTGCGGCCCAGGGGGGCGCGCCAGGGGGGCGCCTGGACTCCCTGGATGTCGTCTCCGGCTCCACTTACGTTCGGAATTTTACTAATTTTGCGAAAACTCGTAATACGGAACTTTTATGGCGGTTCGCGATGTTTCCTTACCGTACTACATACCTTTTCTTTATTCTGCTTCTGCTGGCGTCTGAAACAGGGCTGCAACATGTTCTTCGTGGGTTGTTGTGTATATTATATTCACATCAACATCGACAGGGTCTCCTGCTATGTAATGTTTAAGTCTTTGCCCATTCACAACTTGAGGTTTGGTGCCTTCAAAATTATTAATCTTAATTGCACCAGACCGATAAACTTCTTCAATATGAAATGGTCCTTCCCACCTGGAAAGTAGTTTACGTGGAGAAAACCTGAAACGGGATCTAAACAACAAAACTTTATCACCAACATTAAATTCACGTTTCAGAATCTTCCTATCATGCCACCTTTTTACCTTTTCCTTGAACATTTTAGCGCTCTCGTAAGCTTCACTTCTCCATTCATCTAGAGAAGTCAAGTTCATGAGACGCTTCTCACCAGCTAGTTTTGGGTCAGCGTTAAGCTCTCTAACAGCCCAGAAAGCTTTGTGCTCTAACTCTAATGGCAAATGGCAAGCCTTGCCATACACCATCTTATAGGGGGACATGCCCATGGGGTTTTTGTAAGCAGTTCTATATGCCCACAAAGCATCTCCTAACTTATTTGACCAGTCCTTTCTATTTCTATTTACTGTTTTCTGCAAGATCAACTTAATCTCTCTGTTGGTGAGCTCAACTTGCCCACTAGTTTGAGGATGATATGGTGAAGCAATTCTATGATTAACATCGTATTTAGCCAAAGCTTTTCTAAAAGCTCCGTGCGTGAAGTGTGATCCCCCATCAGTCTTGAGATACCTTGGTACACCAAACCTAGGAAAAATTACATCTTTAAGCATTTTCAAAGATGTTTTGTGATCAGCACTTTCAGTGGGGATTGCTTCAACCCTCTTGGTCACATAATCAACAGCTACTAAAATGTGAGTGTACTTGTGTGAAGAAGGAAAAGGACCCATAAAATCAAAACCCCAACAATCGAAAGGTTCAATCACTAGTGAGTAATTCATAGGCATCTCATTCCTTCTACTAATGTTACCAACTCTCTGACATTTATCACAGGCTAAAACATAATTTCTAGCATCTTTAAAGAGAGTGGGCCAATAAAAACCTGATTGAAGAACCTTATGTGCAGTCCTCTCACCGGCATGATGTCCTCCATAGGGACTATCATGACACCGTCTGAGAATGTCCTTCTGCTCATGTTCCGGAATGCATCTTCTCACGATCCCGTCGGGACCTTCTTTGAAAAGATGTGGGTCATCCCAAAAGTAGTGCCTCAAATCATGAAATAACTTCTTCCTTTGCTGAAATGTTAGACCTGGAGGCAAATACTTTGCAACAATAAAATTAGCATAATCTGCATACCAAGGATCGGAAAGAGATTGTACTTTTACAACGGCAAGTTGCTCGTCTGGAAAACTATCGTTAACTGGGATGGGGTCGTGCGGTATATCTTCCATCCTTGAAAGATTGTCCGCCACCGGACTGTCTTCCCCTTTCCTATCAACAATCTGCAAATCAAATTCTTGAAGAAGGAGTACCCATCTGATAAGCCTTTGCTTGGCATCCTTCTTTGTCATAAGATACTTAATGGCAGCATGATCAGTATGAATAATAACTTTGGAATCAACAATATACTGCCTAAACTTATCACAAGCAAAAACTACAGGTAAGAATTCCTTCTCAGTAGTAGCATAATTTCTTTGAGCACTATCAAGGGTTTTACTAGCATAATGTATAACATTCAATTTCTTATCAACTCTTTGTCCTAAAACAGCTCCAACAGCAAAATCACTTGCATCACACATAATCTCAAAAGGTAAATTCCAGTCAGGTGGTTGTACTATAGGAGCAGTTATTAAAGCTTTCTTAAGGACTTCAAAAGCTTCCTTACAATTTTCATCAAAAACAAAAGGAACATCCTTATGGAGAAGATTAGTGAGGGGTCTCGAGGTTTTAGAAAATTCTTTAATAAATCTTCTATAAAAACCTGCATGACCGAGAAAACTGCGAATACCTTTGATGTCCCTTGGATAGGGCATCCTCTCAATAGCTTCGATCTTGGCCTTGTCCACTTCAATTCCCCTTTCGGAAATCTTGTCACCAAGAACAATTCCTTCATTAACCATAAAGTGGCACTTTTCCCAGTTGAGTACCAAATTTGTCTCCTCGCATCTCTGCAAAACTTTATTAAGGTTGTGAAGACAATGGTCAAAAGAAGTTCCATAGACGGAGAAATCGTCCATGAAGACTTCCATAATATCCCCGCAGAAACCATGAAAGATAGTAGACATACACCTTTGAAAAGTAGCAGGGGCATTACATAAACCAAAAGGCATACGCCTGTAAGCATAAGTACCAAAGGGACAAGTAAAAGTGGTCTTCTCTTGATCGGCAGTGTTAACATGAATTTGAGAGAACCAGAATAACCATCGAGATAACAAAAGTGGGTATTTTTGGATAACCTTTCAAGCATTTGGTCGATGAACGGCAACGGGTAGTGATCCTTCCTGGTTGCCTTGTTCAACTTCCTATAATCAATACACATTCTATATCCAATAATAATCCTCTGAGGTATTAATTCATTTTTATCATTAGGAACCACAGTTGTACCTCCTTTCTTAGGAACACAATGTACCGGACATACCCACTTACTATCAGCTATAGGGTAGATAATACCTGCGGCTAGAAGCTTGAGAATCTCAATCCTCATGACATCCATCATCTTCGGGTTCAACCGTCGTTGATGATCAACAACTGGTTTAGCATCAGGCTCAAGGTTGATAGTATGCTGACAGATAGATGGACTAATCCCCTTAAGGTCATCAAGGGTGTAGCCAATTGCGCCACGGTGTTTACGAAGTACTTCCAATAATCGCTCCTCTTCATATCCTGAAAGGTTAGAATTGATACTAACAGGATATACTTTATTTTCATCTAAATAAGCATACTTGAGCGTATCGGGAAGAGGTTTAAGATCGAACACCGGGTCTTCTTTTGGTTTTGATAAAATTCCCAAAGGTTCAACCAGAAGGTTGTGCTTCAGGATAGCAGGCTGCCTCAAGAATATTTCATCTAATTCATTTCTTTCCTGCATATGCAAATCATTCTCGTGGTCCTCCATGTATTGCTGCAAAGGATCATTAGGGGGAATAGCAATAGAGGCAATACTTTCAATAATTTTATTAACGCTAGGTAAATCAGTACCACGAGGCTGCTTAGAGAACTTAGAAAAATTAAATTCATATGGCTCACCATCGAATTCAACAGAAACTTTACCTTTCTTGCAATCTATTATAGCTCCACAAGTTCTAAGAAAAGGTCTACCAAAAATAATTGGACAAAAATTGTCTCTCTCTGAACCAAGTACTAGAAAGTCGGTAGGGTATTTTACCTTTCCACATAGGACTTCAACGTCCCTCACAATTCCGATAGGAGAGATAGTTGTTCTGTTTGCAAGATGAATAGTAACTCAACTTCTTCAAGTTCACAAGGGGAAATCTCACCGATGATCTCTTCATAAAGTGAATAGGGGATAGCACTTGCACTCGATCCCAAATCGCATAGCCCATAATAATTGTGATCTCCTATTTTAACAGATACCACGGGAGTACCTGAAATTGGGCCTTTATTCTTGGCTGTGACAAGGTTAGTGGAAACAGCACAAAAATTTATATTGGAATCCAAAACATCATTAGTAGCAAGGTCTTTAATCAATGCAACTTGAGGTTCGACCCTGATCTGGTCCTCAGGCCCATCAACTCTTCTCTCACTTTTATTTATTATGCCTGTCACAAGAGAGTGCTCCCTTATCCTCGTGGGAAAAGGAGGCTTTTCATATATAACTGCAGGCAAGATAGGGTCAGCAACATAAATATCAATAGGTGGTTCTTTAAAAGGTTCATGGTGCTGGTCTCTCTTCTTTTTAAAAGAATCAACGTGAGAGGCAAAATTCTTACACAAATCAATCACTAGATGGGAATCAAGACCAATCTTAGAGCAAAAAGTATTGAAGTAATCAGTTTTCACATAGCTCTCAATATAATCATATTCATAATTTATAGCGGGTTCAATACCTTTATCAATTTCCCAATCTTCGGTATTCCTCTGGATTCTTTCAAGGAGATCCCACCTTTCTTCAACACTCTTCTTCTGAAATACCCCACTAGAGGAGGCATCCAGCATCTCCTTATCCTGACGAGAAAGCCTGGCATAAAAATTTGTAAGTATAATTTCCTTGGGAAGCTTATGAATAGGGCATTTGAGCATTAGAGACTTCAATCTCCCCCAAGCTTGAGCAATGCTTTCTCCGTCACGAGACCTAAAGTTATAGATATAGTTCCTGTCTCGATGAATTTCATGAAGAGGATAAAACTTAGTATAAAAGAGAGACATAAGCTCCTGCCAGTCAAGCAAGTGTGAGTTATCGAGAAGCCCATACCAATCTGAAGCTTTATCTATAAGTGATACGACAAACAATTTCCTCATGACAAACTCCCTCGAAACACCTGCAAGCTTAAATAATGAACATAGTTGTGACAGATATAGCAAGTGTTCACCGGGATGTCTGTCTCCTGCGTAACGATTAGCCAAAACATAATCGATAATACAGCTGGTATTTTATAAGGCACAAGTTCAGTAGGGGGAGGATCAACCTCCACAGGTGTGGGGCGTCTTCCCGCAAGCAACGATCCAATAATAGGGTTGTCCATAAGGACAAAGAGCAGCAATAGCAAAAATAAGAATAGAATTATAAAAACTTCCTTACCAGTTTCACTTCACCAATAGCGCTACGCTCCCCGGCAACGGCGCCAGAAAACGATACTTGATGACCCACAACCGTAAGGGATCTATTGCAGCGTTTTCGATAAGTAAGAGTGTCGAACCAAATGAGGAGCAGAAGGTATTGATAAGCGATTCTGAGCAAGAAATTACTGCAAGCACTGAAAGATAACTTTTAGGGGTTTTCTCGGTATAAGCAACAGGAATGTAAAGGCAAGTAACGTAAAAGGTACTGAGAGTAACAAGTGGCCCAATCCTTTCTTAGCAAAGGAGAGGCCTAGCAACTGAACTTATAAAGACTAAAGCGTTCTTGAGGACACACGGGAGAGGTAGTCATGTGCTTTCGCCATATTCCGTATCGATACTATGTTATGTGTTGATAAGTGTTGAGTGGGTGGATCTATGCTAGTGCACTCTCTAGACTAAGATGAATGCACTCTTATGATTAAACACCTTGCAAGCATCCGCAAATACAAGGTAGAATTTAAGGCAAAAGCCTAACCATAGCAATACGATCGAGGATCCATTATTCCCTTATGCAAAAGCGTGCGAACTGGGGTTCAGGTTTCTGTCACTCCGGCAACCCACCATAAGCATTCTTTATACACAATGTATTCTCCTAGGTCCTTAATAAGGCGAAGTGTTGGGTGTTCGACTCACACAACACCACTAGTAGAATGACAACACAACTTAAATATC
>LR738714.1:738601657-738617428 GCA_902687465.1 Secale cereale | reverse complement strand
CCCCCGGCGCGGCCAGGGGGGCGCGCCCCCAGGCCGCCTGGGCACCCTGTGGCCCCCCTCTGACTCCCCTTTTGCTTGTCTTCGTGATCCGTCTGAAAAATATCTCCCGTCAATTTTCAGGTAATTTGGAGGTATTCTTCTTCAGCAACTCAGCGTCCACTTTTTACTGCTGAATCCTGCGTCTGCTGCTTCGGCATCGGAAAGTTTGCAAACTGTGTAAAATAGACCAAAACAACATAAGAACATCACCGTAACGTGAAATATATCAATGAATAAGGATAAATTATGATACAAAATAGTGATGCATTTTGGACGTATCAATGATGGAGTAGGATGGGGATGTTGTTTAATAATGGAGCCAACCCCCGACCCTACTGGGGGCGTTTTTTATTTTTCCTATGTTTGATAAAGGCAATAGTAGGATCTGCAAGTCAGAGAACCAACAGTTTCCCGGCATACACAAGTATAAAAAAGAAGATTAGAAAAAAATACTTCCAGCTACAACTCTCGGGGCCACATGGATAAAAGTATTTTTTTGGGTCAACATTTTATTTCTTTTAGAAACCATTTTTTGTTTGCACACGTGAAATTGAGGTAGCCAATGCAGGAGCCTAGAACAACAGCTAGTACCATCTCCACAGGGCCATTCATATCGGCGTTGCTACCAACAGAGACAGGACCAACATTCGCACATTCTATGAAATTCTCCAAGGCCTATTTGAGTAAAGCAAAGCAAAAGAGTTTACGCTTTCAACATGGACTAAATACCGCTAGAACCAAAAAAAATGGAATGAACAGTAGTAGCACGGGGAAAACAACCAAAAGAAGTGGCGGAGAAAGAAACCTGGTAAGGACTAGAGTTCATTCCCAACTGTTCCCAGGAAGCAGGTGGATCGCCTGGGCCGGCAGCCTGCCAAAAAGTCAATGCACTGTTACAGAGAGGCCACCAGCCGGGGGGGTACTTGAGGTGCGGGAGTACCAGCAACGAGTGAAGGCAAACGATGATTACAACCGTCAAATGATGACGGTTAGTTTTGCCCTCTTAAAACCAAGTTAAATTTGCACTTTCATTCCTTCTGACCTTCTAGTTTGCTTGGTTAACTAACATCCAGGCTATGTTGGCGTCTTGGACTAACCGCACGGATCCACCACAAATGGGACGCCCACCCCCACCTGTTGGAGAATCCCCACACGTGCCCACGTTTGATGAATGGGTGGAACTAGGTAGTGAGACTCTGGTTAGTACATTTGCCTGACTACTGACAAACTAGTTCTCATTCATTCAACACTATCATATCATATTTACCGTTAGAATCTCTTGTCAAACATGTAGGTGACCGATGGCTCGACTCCTGCTTCGTCGACCCCAGTCACTCCGATCTGGCAGAGTGGTGCAGGTCTTGGCGGTGGCGGTCTTGGCGGTGGCTTTCTTGGCTGATGTGTTTCGACGATGTTGAGGATCTTTAGATGATGAACTTGACTATCTTTAGATGATGATGATGATGATCTTGAGTATCTCTATAGATCTGTATTATTTATGTGTGTATATGGATATTGTCATAATTTCTGGTTTTAAATGCTGTTAAATTGAATTGAAATAGAGAAAACAGAGCAAATAAAAAAACAGCACAAATCCATGCCGATGGCCTTGCCGTCGGCATAGCCATGCCCAGGAGCGCCCAACGGCTGCCACATGGAATAGGTATGTCGACAGCCAGGCCTCGTGGCATAGGTATGTCGACGACCAGGCCGTCGGCATAACTTTGCCACATGGCAGCCGGTGGTTCGCCAGCGTGTTTAATGGCGCCATCAGTTGCCGTCAAGCGATAATCTCTATCGATGGTGTATATATGCCGACGGTCGTACGGACGTCGTCGGCATATGTGCTTGTGCCGACGGCCTTACTATGTCGACGGTCTGACACACGTACGCTAGCGTGATCTACGCCGACGGGTGTGTGCCGACGGTGGCCGTCAGCATAGACCTAAGCCGACAGCGGAGGGCCTATGCCGAAGGCCGGAGGCCGGAGGCTTAGGGTGGCAGTCCGGTAGCGTCTAAGATAGCAATCTCGTTGAAACCATCAAAACCCTTAGCAGCAACGATTTCAGGCGCAGACTCACGTAGAGGTGAAGCTAAACCATCAACGGGGTCTCCCTAAAAATGGTAAAAATATCAGTTTTTGCCAGATAAAGAAGTGATATTAACAGAAGAAACGGAGAAAAACACCATTGCTAATAGCTTGGGTGCAACGAAATATCAGTAAAATGGATGAAAAAGAAGAGAAAAATACCTCAACATGCTCGCTACCAGTACCGCTATGGGTATCTAAGGGAGATCCGGCATGGTTCAAATCGGATACCATTTTTTTCATGAGAAGGCGGTGAGAGAGAGGGAGAGCAAGGAAGAAGAGCCGAGGGGGGAAGATGAGAGAGCCATTTTTCAAAACGAGCTGGGGGAGGATGATGGAGTAGGATGGGGATGTTGTTTAATAATGGAGCCAACCCCCGACCCTAATGGGGGCGTTTTTTTATATTTCCTATGTTTGATAAAGGCAACAGTAGGACCTGCAAGTCAGAGAACCAGCAGTTTCCCGACATACAAAAATATAAAAAAGAAGATCAGAAAAAAATACTTCCAGCTAAAACTCTCGGGGCCACAAGGATAAAAGTATTTTTTTGGGTCAACATTTTTATTTCTTTTAGAAACCTTTTTTTGTTTGCACATGCAAAATAGAGGTAGCCAATGCAGGAGCATAGAACAACTGCTAGTACCTTCTCCATAGGGCCATTCCTATCGGTGTTGCTACCAACAGAGACAGGACCAACATTCGCACATTCTATGAAATTCTTCAAGGCCTATTTGAGTAAAACAAAGCAAAACAGTTTAGGCTTTCAACATGGAATAAAGACCGCCTGAACCAAAAAATGGAATGAAGAGTAGTAGCACGGGGAAAACAACCAAAATAAGTGGCGGAGAAAGAAACCTGGTAAGGACTAGAGTTCATTCCGACCTTTCCCAGGAAGCAGGTGGATCGCATGGGCCGGCAGCCTGCCAAAAAATCAATGCACTGTTACAAAGAGGCCACCAGGCGGGGGGGCGAGGGGGTACTTGAGGTGCGGGAGTACTTGCAACGAGTGAAGGCAAACGATGATTACAACCGTCAAATGATGATGGTTAGTTTTGCCCTCTTAAAACCAAGCTAAAATTTGCACTTTCATTCCTTCTGACCTTCTAGTTTGCTTGGTTAACTAACATCCAGGCTATGTTGGCATCTTGGACTAACCGCACGGATCCACAAATGGGATGCCCACCCCCACATGCTGGAGAACCCCCACACGTGCCCACGTTCGATGAATGGGTGGCACTAGGCAGTGAGACTCTGGTTAGTACATTTTCCGAACTACTGACAAACTATTTCTCATTCATTCAACACTATCATATCATATTTACCGTTAGAATCTCTTGTCAAACATGTAGGTGACCGGTGGCTCAACTCCTGCTTCGTCGACCCCAGTCACTCCGATCTGGCAGAGTGGTGCAGGTCTTGGCGGTGGCGGTCTTGGCAGTGGCTTTCTTGGCTAATGTGTTTCGACGATGTTGAGGATCTTTAGATGATGAACTTGACTATCTTTAGATGATGATGATGATGATCTTGAGTATCTCTATAGATCTGTATTATTTCTGTGTGTATATGGATATTGTCATATTTTCTGGTTTTAAATGCTGTCAAATTGAATTGAAACAAAGAAAACAGAGCAAATAAAAAATAGCACAAATCCATGCCAACGACCTTGCCGTCGGCATAGCCATGCCCAGGAGCGCCCAGAGGCCGCCACGTGGCAGCATAGATAAAATTCTATGTTGACGGCCAGGCCGTCGGCATACCTCTGCTGATAGGAGCGCCCAGCGGCTATCACATGGAATAGGTATGCCGACGGCCAGGCCTCGTGGCATAGATATGCTGACGACCAGGCCGTCGGCATACCTTTGCCATGTGGCAGCCGGTGGTTCGTCAGCGTGTTTAATGGTGCCGTCAGTTGTCGTCAAGCGATGATCTCTGTCAATGGTGTATATATGCCGACGGTCGTACGAACGTCGTCGGCATATGTGCCTGTGCCGACGGACTTACTATATCGACGGTCTGACACACCTACGCGGGTGTGATCTACGTCGACGGGTGTGTGCCGACGCTGGCCGTCGACATAGACCTAAGCCGACAGCGGAGGGCCTATGCCGAAGGCCGGAGGCCGTCGGCTTAGGGTGGCAGTCCGTTAGCGTCTAAGATAGCAATTTCGTTGAAACCATCAGAACCCTTGGCAGCAACGATTTCAGGCGCAGACTCGCGTAGAGGTGAAGCTACACCATCGACAGGGTCTCCCTAAAAATGGTAAAAATATTTGTTTTTGCCAGATAAAGAAGTGATATTAACAGAAGAAACGAAGAAAAACACCATTGCTAATAGCTTGGGAGCGACGAAATATCAGTAAAACGGATGAAAAAGAAGAGAAAAATACATCAACATGCTCGCTACCAGTACCGCTAAGGGTATCTAAGGAAGATCCGGCATGGTTCAAATCAGATACCTTTTTTTTCACGAGAAGGCGGTGAGAGAGAGGGAGAGCAAGGAAAAAGAGCCGATGGGGGAAGATGAGAGAGCCATTTTATCAAAATGAGCTGGGGGAGGATGATGGAGTAGGATGGGGATGCTGTTTAATAATGGAGCCAACCCCCGACCCTACTGGGGGCGTTTTTTATTTTTCCTATGTTTGATAAAGGCAGCAATAGGATCTGCAAGTCAGAGAACCAACAGTTTCCCGGCATACACAAGTATAAAAAAGAAGATCATAAAAAAATACTTCCAGCTACAACTCTCGAGGCCACAAGGATAAAAGTATTTTTTAGGGTCAACATTTTTATTTCTTTTAGAAACCTTTTTTTGTTTGCACATGCAAAATAGAGATAGCCAATGCAAGAGCATAGAACAACAGCTAGTACATTCTCCACAAGGCCATTCCTATCGGCGTTGCTACCAACAGAGACAGGAACAACATTCGCACATTCTATGAAATCCTCCAAGGCCTATTTGAGTAAAACAAAGCAAAAGAGTTTAGGCTTTCAACATGGACTAAAGACCGCCTGAACCAAAAAATGGAATGAACAGTAGTAGCACGGGGAAAACAACCAAAAGAAGTGGCGGAGAAAGAAACCTGGTAAGGACTAGAGTTCATTCCGAACTGTTCCCAGGAAGCAGGTGGATCGCATGAGCCGGCAGCCTGCCAAAAATTAAATGCACTGTTACAAAGAGGCCACCAGGCGGGGGGGAGTACTTGAGGTGCGGGAGTACTTGCAACGAGTGAAGGCAAACGATGATTACAACCGTCAAATGATGACGGTTAGTTTTGCCCTCTTAAAACCAAGCTAAAATTTGCACTTTCATTCCTTCTGCCCTTCTAGTTTGCTTGGTTAACTAACATCCAGGCTATGTTGGCGTCTTGGACTAACCGCACGGATCCACAAATGGGATGCCCACCCCCACATGCTGGAGAACCCCCACACGTGCCCACGTTCGATGAATGGGTGGCACTAGGCAGTGAGACACTGGTTAGTACATTTGCCTAACTACTGACAAACTAGTTCTCATTCCTTCAACACTATCATATCATATTTACCGTTCGAATCTCTTGTCAAACATGTAGCTGACCGGTGGCTCGACTCCTGCTTCGTCGACCCCAGTCACTCTGATCTGGAAGAGTGGTGCAGGTCTTGGCGGTGGCGGTCTTGGCGGTGGCTTTCTTGGCTGATGTGTTTTGACGATGTTGAGGATCTTTAGATGATGAACTTGACTATCTTTAGATGATGATGACGATCTTCAGTATCTTTATAGATCTGTACTATTTCCATGTGTATATGGATATTGTCATATTTTCCGGTTTTAAATGCTGTCAAATTGAATTGAAACAGAGAAAATAGAGCAAATAAAAAAATAGCACAAATCTATGCCGTCGGCATAGCCATACCCAGGAGCGCCCAGAGGCCGCCACGCCCGGCCGTCGGCATACCTCTGCTGACAGGAGCGCCCAGCGGCTGCCACATGGAATAGGTATGCCGACGGGCAGGCATCGTGGCATAGGTATGCCAACGACCAAGCCGTCGGCATACCTTTGCCACGTGGCAGCCGGTAGTTCGTCAGCGTGTTTAATGGCGTCATCAATTGCCTTCAAGCGATAATCTCTATCGATGGTGTATATATGACGTAGGTCGTACGGACGTCGTCGGCATAAGTGCCTATGCCGACGGCCTTACTATGCCGACGGTCTGACACACGTACGTTGGCATAATCTACGCCGACGGTCGCCGTCGGCAAAGACCTAAGACGACAGCGGAGGGCCTATGCCGAAGACCGGAGGCCGTCGGCTTAGGGTGGCAGTCCGGTAGCGTCTAAGATAGCAATCTCGTTGAAACCATCAGAACCCTTAGCAGCAACAATTTCAGGCACACACTCACGTAGAGGTGAAGCAACACCATCGACAGGGTCTCCCTAAAAATGGTAAAAATATCAGTTTTTGCCAGATAAAGAAGTGATACTAACAGAAGAAACAGAGAAAAACACCATTGCTAATAGCTTGGGAGCGACGAAATATCAGTAAAAGGGATGAAAAAGAAGAGAAAAATACCTCAACATGCTCGCTACCAGTACCACTAAGGGTAGCTAAGGGAGATCCGGCATGGTTCAAATCGGATACCATTTTTTTCACGAGAAGGCGGTGAGAGAGAGGGAGAGCAAGGAAGACGAGCCGAGGGGGGGAGGATGATGGAGTAGGATGGGGATGTTTTTTATTTTTTCTATGTTTGAGCCAACCCCCCGACCCCCCGACCCTACTGGGGGGGCATTTTTTATTTTTTCTATGTTTGATAAAGGCAACAGTAGGATCTGCAAGTCAGAGAACCAACAGTTTCCCGGCATACACAAGTATAAAAAAGAAGATAAGAAAAAAATACTTCCATCTACAACTCTCGGGGCCACAAGGATAAAAGTATTTTTTAGGGTCAACATTTTTATTTCTTTTAGAACCCTTTTTTTGTTTGCACATGCAAAATAGAGGTAGCCAATGCAGGAGCATAGAACAACAGCTAGTACCTTCTCCAGAGGGTCATTCCTATCGGTGTTGCTACCAACAGAGACAGGACCAACATTCGCACATTTTATGAAATTCTCCAAGGCATATTTGAGTAAAACAAAGCAAAAGAGTTTAGGCTTTCAACATGGACTAAAGACCGCCAGAACCAAAAATGGAATGAATAGTAGTAGCACGGGGAAAACAACCAAAAGAAGTGGCGGAGAAAGAAACCTGGTAAGAACTAGAGTTCATCCCCAACTGTTCCCAGGAAGCAGGTTGATCGCCTGGGCCGGCAGCCTGCCAAAAAATCAATGCACTATTAAAGAGAGGCCACTAGCCGGGGGGGAGAATGTGAAATAAATGCGAAGAACATGAACTAGCAGTTCAAGCAAGAGCAGGGACAAGAATTAAATGAGGTCTAAGGAGAAATGAATGCTCAGAACAAGAGAACTTACTGCACGAGCGATGGCGGCGTGACTAACTACATCGTCAAGAAGACAGCCGACATGGACATTGCCATACATGGTGCCGAAAGAGCAGTCTCCAACTATGGAGGGGAATGGAGCAAGAGCGCTAGTATCGGCAAGGGGAGCGTTTCCCATGACTAGAGCTGAGTGAGAATGGAGAACGTAATGGAGCATGCAAACTAGGAGGGAGCTATGAGGAGGCGGAGGGATGCGGATTATGAGTAAAGTGGATATTTGGAAGCAAGCAGAGAAGAAGAAAGCGGGACGGAGAAGAAAGGGAAGGATGAGACTTTCAAGCAAGGACCCACACAAAGTTGAACTAAGAGCATCTCCAGCCGTTGGCCCCTCAGGAGGCGCGTAAAATCGCCGCTTGGGGCCAACCGGCACTAAACCACGTCATGGGGGCGTGATGCACCCTGGTCGCCGCCCCTACGGCGCATTTTCGTTTTTTTCGAAAATGAAATTCGGCCACACATTCGGGAAAACAAGGCGCAAATTAAACCAACTTCGGTGAGTTCATCAAAAAAATTACAAAAAAAGGGAACTACTAGACCCGCCCTCACCCTCACCCTCGCCCTTCCTCGCCGCCCTGACACTCTACATGCCGAGGAGGCTATAGAACTGCGTGTAGTCGCCGCCGCCGTCGTCGTCGCCTCCGCCACGGCCGTCGTTCCTGTTGCTCCCCTGCCCTGGGTCGTCGAGGCGCGGTGGGTTGGACGGTCCAGGGGCGTCCTCGTCGTCACTGTCGAGGATGACGATGTCGTCCTACCCCTCGCGCCCACGCCGGCGGGCGGCTATCTCCTCCAGGGCTCGGCGCTGCCGGTGCCGGACAATCTCGTCGCGGAGGTAGTCGTCCTGCGCCCACTGTAGGGCGGACTCGTCGGTGAAGCCGGACCAGGCAATGGCCTCGTACTACGCGGGGAGGCCCAACTCAACCTTCATCCTGACGAATCGGGCAGAGGTGGTGGAGGACTTGGTGATGCGGATGCCACCGCTGCGGGTGCGCCGACTGATCGGCGTGTCCTAGGGCTCCGCCTTGACGGGGAGGAGGGAGGGAGAGCCGGACGAGCGGCCGGACGAGGAGGAGGAGGCCGGGTCCATGCGTCTCGGCGTCCACGAGCTACCACGCTGGCGGGAGAAGGTGCGAGGCGCGGGGTACTCCAACCTCGGCGTGTTGCCGCCCTCGATGTACTCGACGACGACCTCCAGCGTGTGGCTGGGAACGCCCCACCATCAGCGACGCCCTTCGGAGTTGTAGTTTCCGGTGCGCACGACGCCATTGGTGGCCTCGAGCTGCTCGGTGTGGCGGCGCCAGAAGTACAGCTCCCACAGCGTGCTGTCGGAGGCGTACCTCGGCTTGTCTCTCGCCGCCTGTGGCAGAGAAGAGCGGATGCGGGCGATCTCCGCACGCCTGGCCGCCCCGGTGGGTGGCGGTGGCACGGGACCCCGCCGACGCTTATTTTCCACGTCCCGGGCAACCGCATGTCCGGCGGGATCGGATACTCGGCCTCATAGATAAACCGGGCTTCGTCCTCGTGAAGGTGGCGGCGGCCGAAGCCGTTCGCCGCCGCACCATCGCCTAGGTAGCGCTCGGCCATGGGGTGAAACGGAAACGGCGAGAAGAGAGGAGAAACGGGTGGCATCGGCGGTGGAGAGGGATGTCAGTGCGCGGCTCACCGGTGCGGGAGTGGGGCGGCTTATATAGCCACGGCCGGGCGGCGCCCGCGTGGCCGCCGTGTGTACGCGCGGCTGGCGAGAACGGGATGAGCGTCGCCACGCCTTCACTGCGCCGCCCTTGAGGCGTCAATGGAGGCTGACCGGCGTGGCAGCGCGCGGCAGCTTTGGCATTGATTCCTCCGCGAGAACCGAGGCGGTGAGGACGACGAAGCGACGACAACCGTCGAGTCGCTGCCAAGGAGGGCCCGACGATTTTTGCGCCAAAAACGATTCGGCCGGCGCCCCAAGCGCCCCAGCGCGCCGGGTTCGGCCGGGTCCGCCGACGTCATTTTCGGTAAGAACTGGCAAAAAAAGACCTTTGAGGACGTGACCGGGCCGATTTTTGGCGCCGGCACGGAAAAAGTCATCCAGAGGACCTTGTCCCGGACGCGGCTGGAGATGCTCTGAGAGGCAAACGGGCCAGAAGGAACACTCCGGCGCCTGTACAACCGGCCACTTTTTTTCTAAGATAAATGATAGCAAGGGATGCATGACAGCAGTGATTTGACTGATGTTTTTGGAGCAGGTCGGGGAGCAATTAGGTGGCCAAGCAGACTACTACGGGTCGCGCGAAGAGAGGCCAGCCAATAAGAAGCTCCTGCGCACGGACGCCCAAAGCAGCCATGACGATACAGGAAGCTGACTATTTTTAAACCAGACGACCACGGGCGATACGGCCTCAAAGACATTGGCCAAAGCAAGACAAACGCGACATGCAACAGCTAAGTTAGTATCACAACCCTAAAAAAATCTTATGCATCACTGATAACTTTCCTACATTAGGCATGGTAATGTATTCATTTTTCATGAAGGACACTTTTATTAACTCAAAATGTAGCATCGAGCGGATACAAAGCATAAAGAGCGACATCCGGCCTCTGCAAAGCTAAGATATACACAACCATCACACGAACAGTCTAGAAAAGAATATAAAAATAACAAAGTGGCAACAGTAAAGCCATAAAAGACTGAAACTATGCCTATGTCGACGGACAAGGTGGTCCGATTCGGATATTATGCACCCATATTGGGTAAAAACCTCCCTGACCACCCGTTCCAACTGCATACACACCGCCTTGAACAGCGATTGGTACTCCGTTCGGTACATAATAGACCCCGTATGAAGCCAATACGTACAACGGTAAATAGCCCGCATATAAGAATATATTTTGCCATTAAAAACAAAATCATTTCTACATAGTCAAAGCGGCCATCGTAAGGCAGACGCTCCCACCCGTATTAGCGTGCTAAACATATTTGGTATTCCATCAAGCTAGTGACCATATATATTGGCAACACTTGTTGGTGGATACAAATTTAACGCTATTTGGATGACTCACCATGTAGAATGCGCAAACTTGCATTGAAAAAAGGTTGTTTAATTGTCTTGTCATGAGTACAAAAACTACACTTCTTGCTTCCTTTCCAGTTATGTCGAGCGAGATTGTCTTTAGTTAGCACAACTCCTCTTCGAAGATACCACATGAAAATTTTAACTAGTAGTGGCATCTTTGATTTTCAGATTTGTTTATAACTGTCCATCGGAATCTCTGTGTGCGAGAGTGCACAGTACATAGAGTCAACTGTGAAGGATCTAGATGTAGTAAGATTTCAGCGAAACACATCCCGTCCTTGTGTCAAGTTAATCGAATCCAAATGGAATAGCAGATGCTGCCATGACACAAGGCGGGGGCCAGTCAAATCCCTCCTAAATGATATATCCGGTGGGGAAGAGCACATTACATGCGCAAGAGTATCATTCTTATCATGTACAATGTGGTACAAGGCTGGGTACTGTTCTCGGAGAGTGGCATTTCCTAGCCACTTGTCCTCATAGAAACGTATCTCTGAGCCGTCCTTTATCGTGAAAGATCCAAAGCGGAAAAGATGTTTCTTGACCGCCATCAGTCCAGCCCAAAAATGCGAGGCATCGGGCTTTCAATATGCCTGGGACAACGCCTTTTAGCCTAAATACTTGTTGCGCAACATAGTTTGCCAAACACCATCCTCAATAGGTAGCTTGAAAGCCATTTACTAAGTATGGCATCATTCTTGACCTAAAGGTCTTGAACACCTAAGCCTCCCGGGTCTTTCGGTCGACAAACAACGCTTCATTTGGTTAACCTATATTTGTTCTTTTCATTGTCTTCTTGCCAAAAGAATCTGGACCTGAAGTAATCCAGTCTTTGCAGAACCCCTTTGGGAAGTTATTAGAAGAATGAGAGCATGTAGAGAACCATGTTTGTGAGGACAAAATTGATCAAAACAAGTCATCCTCCAATGAAGAGCAACTCGCCTTTTCAATTGCTTAACCGTTTTTGCAATCGCTCCTCAACATGTTTCCACTCCGCATTAATGAGACGTCGATAATGAATCAAAATTTCCAATTATTTAATCGGAAATTGGCCTTGATGGTAATGTATTCATAACACAGCTGATCAATTTGGATAGAGGATTTACAAAACAAAACTAAAGCAAGGTTCATCTAAGCGAAGGACACCCCGACCCCCACCCCTATGATAGATTTGGCACAAAACAAGCATGGTAAGCGTAACAATGACTAGCATTGTAGAATAAAAAATTAACTACCAAATCTAGTGGACAATAGGGGGTTGAGAATGTTTTGCTGAGCAAAGGGATCAGAGCATTGTTTTTAATAGGAGATTCATGCCACGTCGCTGAAATCACCAATTCCCAAAAAATATCTGTCGCTTCAAACATATCAAAACACTTGAAACCCTAACCATAAAATCCACCAACAGAAAATAGATGGGAATGGGAAATGCCCGCAACCAACCCCTTCCCGCAACCCACGAATTCGAGACCTACAAAACTACCATGAAATCAGCCATCTATGTGAATCAGACCTAAGATAAAGCAAATCCCGCCGTGATTAAGCGCCACGAGACGCCTCCCTCATCTGACCAAGCAAAATGGCGTGTCGGATCGAAATCGAGTGGTATCCAATGCAGTCGGTCAAAACGTAAAAATGATCTTGTGTGTCACATACATATTTCGATATGGGAAACGCTTCTATCCGGCGCGCCGGCTGAAACTTTGGGCCGGTCGCGCGGGACGCATTAGTCAGGCAGGATCTTCTGGCTAGCAGCGCACATGATCCCACCTTATCCTTCGTTATTTCTTCGCCCACTTCGTCTCTTTCCTTGTATTCCCTTTGCCAGCCACCGAATCGATGAAACATGTACGCCGTCCTTCTCCTCCACCAGCGTCTCTAGTTGGGCCCTCCCACCACCTCCCCGGCACGCACCGCACCACGTCCTTTTGCTCCCGCTTGTTTTCTTCTTCTTCTTTTTTGCTGCAAGCGGGGGCTGGGAGGACGAGCGGCAAGCCATTGCTGGGAGTTGGAGCAGTGGCCGACGATTCCCAGTTTGCTACAACTACCCTCTTTCATTGCTGGAGCTAGCAACGGTAGATGCTGGAACCGTCAGGGAGAATTGCTACTAACACGGGGCCACAATGCAGACAGGCCATGGAGTTTTTGCTGGAACCAGCTGCTTGGCGTGCTGGAAACGGCTACGCGGCGAGCTGGAACCGGCAATCACAAAAGCTACAACCGATGATCGATTTTGCTACAATGGTGACGAGGTGACGGCACCGAATGATCTTTTTTTGCTAGAACCAGCAGTCTTGAAAGCTGGAACCTGCGTTGAGAAAAGCTGCAACCATGCGACGCTAGTGGTGCTGCTGCACACGGCCGTGCTACAACCGCCGTCGACGGCTGCTACCACGAGCTGTGGTGGTGATGCACACTAGCCAAGGCATGACGAGTTTTTTGCTGGAATCGGCGTTCATGTGTTACAAACGACCACGAAATTTGCTACGATCAGCCATGGCATCGTCCAGAGCTGCAACCGAGGGGCAGCGGACAGGGACCGGTGCACCAAGCATTGACGGCGAGGGGCAGCGCAACCTGGTGCTGCAACCATGGGGCCGCGAGCTGCACCCCTTTTGCCGGCCAGTGCTAGGAACGGCGCTGCCGGAGCAGCGATGCATCCACCTAGCCATGGTCAGCGATCTGAACGGCGACCGGAAGGCTGCAAGCGCACTGTCAACATCAGAGGAGTGCACATGGCTGGGAGCAAGGTGGCCGGCGGCGCTCTTCGCCACTCTTTTTATTGTGTATTTTGGAGAAGAAGACAGACACAGGGATGAGAACGAACAGAGGTTCAATCTAGACGGTCAAAAGGGAGTAGATCGGACGCCCAGTGTGCGACCGGCCCAAATTTGGGCCGGCGCACCGGCGCGTATCATCTCCCTTTCGATATTTAAATATATCAACCTAAGTCACATCTATGTTGGCAAAACACTCATGTTTGTAAATGTTTCAACATTTGATTGTAATTTTTCCTTGCAAAACTAAAACAATATTTTATTCTTATATATATTATGATAAAAGGTTAAGATGGTAGTGGGTACAACGTTTTATCCTAGTTGTAAAGCTGGACCGGACCAAGATGTAGAAGGATACGCAAAATCTGGACGGTAGAAGGGTAACCAACATGTACGTAACCGAGAGGCGCAAAATCTGGACGGATATATTCAGCTAGATCGAATCAAAGCAATCAAACCGAAAAAAAAAAGAAATTCTATATATGGCGACCCCGATCTGATCCGAGGATGTCGGGCGTGGTGGTTGAGATCGATCATATGGCAATGGACTCCATGGCAGAGGAGATCCTGCGTGAGATCCTGCTGAGGCTGCCGACGAGGGACGTCGGCCGCGGCCGCTGCGTGTCACGGCAATGGCGCGGTCTCCTCACCGACCCGTACTTCATCGGCCTCCACGCGCACGCCGATCACGTCGTCTCCGGCGCCGCCGCGGAGGCGCTCCTCGTGTCCAAGACCCATACGCTGGGGTGGAGCCCCGAGCTTACAGTGTTCAACGTGTCCACGGCGGCGACCATGTCCGTCTTGGCCGGCCACCCGGACGGGTACAGCGCCACAAACGCCTGCAACGGCTTCCTCCTCCTCGCCGCCAACAAATTCATCTGGATGCCGGTCTTCGTGTGCAACCCCATCACCGGCGACAAACTACGAGTCCTGCCGCCGCTCATGAGCGAGACCGACTCACGCATCCACGGTCACGGGTACGCCATGGGGTACAGCCCGTCGACGCGGCAGTACAAGCTCTTCCGCCTCACCTTCTCCAGCTCTTGTTGCCCAACGACCGCTGGTGGAACTTCTTCTGTGGCTACCGCCCCAACCTACTCTCGCCGCACGATTTCGCCATTGCTCCAGAGAAAGATGAAGGAAGGTTCGAGCACCGGGTGCTACATGCTCTCCGATGCCACAAGTCGTCGAAAAATTGTGGCGACTCACCACAGATCGACGACGGCCAACCAGCTGATAAGTCGCAATCAGAGTTATGGATGTTATCGATTAAGTAAAATCAGTTGCTACGCTAGGTCCTTTGTTTAGCCAATTGCAATTTTTTTCATTAAAAGTTAGCAACATTCATACAACATGTGTACACCATTACCATGTCAGATTTTGGATTCAAACTCCACACATGAGACACGACTCAGCAATTATCACGAACTGTCTCTAAATTTGTCTATCTTTCTTTATGAAGTTGTGAGTTGATTCTGGATGTGAATTGTTTCGAGAAGAAAAGAGAACTTTATGTATTATTGACAGAGCTACTTCCATCATTATCGCAAGCTCCAGCATAGCTTCAGATTTCAATCATGCCTCTTATTGATGAGAATTTGAGGGCATCACGTAGATGGTCCACTAGGTCCTTTGTTTAGCCAACTAAAAATATTGTTTTGATAAAATTACAACATGTGTGTATACCCCAAGTTTTTTTTTCTCAATTCCAATTTTTTTTCGGTACGCACCGAAAAACCGGTTTCGGAAATTTTTGGAATTAATTTGCCCGAAGTTTTCAAACGAATTTTGAATTTTCATTTTTTTCTTCAAATAGAAACAGTTTTAGGCTTCATTTTACAGACCATTGTCCCTGTTCTAGTGGTCAGTGCGTCTTTCGCTCATTCGTGACATCGCTGGTTCGATCCACCCATCCCGCTCGACCATATAATCTTTACTCCTAATGAAGCAGTTGGTAGGATTGCATCCCCCACTTTTGTCTGGGTTTTTTGACTGTTTTTTTCTGCCCCCACCTCACCCCATGCATGCACTCAAAAAAACGGACACCGTATTTGAGCATGTATTTATTTCCTCTCGATCATGTTTCTTCCTTGATCTAGAAAATCCTAGGGCATGGTTTTGGGAAGGCGCCGCCGCCCTCAAATGCCACCACTGGGGTTCCAAGAGTTTGCCACCCAACTTTGTGCTCCTCCGCCAACCTCCGAGACCGTCGGCGCCATCTCAACCCCGGGCCAGGGCAGTACTCAAGGGAGGTCGTTGTTCCCCCCAATCCGTCTCAATCCCACCGCCCCGCCCAGGAGGACATGCAACGACCGGCGTTGCCGCGTCCTCGTGGGTGG
>LR738714.1:738564409-738601509 GCA_902687465.1 Secale cereale | reverse complement strand
CCCCGAAGCACCACCACGGCGGCACCTCGGAGCGGCCGCTCAGCATGGGTTGCCGCCCCCCGTCCAAGAGATGGGTAAGTTCCCGTGATTCCCACCCTACCCCCTTCCCTGAGTTCCTAGACTCCCTACCTTATCGATCCCACCCACATCTGGTCTGAAAGCCGATGTGGCACTGGCCGATTGCCGATAGGAAATCGAGTTCATGCACTGCTAGATTGCTTGTGCTCTCCACTGACCGCTTGAGTGGGCAGCGAGTGGGTTCGATCTTGATTTCATTGCGGATGTGCAGCCTATTGTAACAATTCGGCGAGATGTATAATGTGTTCGCTATGACCTGCATTGCGATTTTGCATGTAGTTTGTCGATTCAATGATTTGCCTCTGGTAAATGTGAGTGAGCACCGATCCATGGTCATATGGTTGCTGAGATTTGTTGATGTTGTGATTAAAATTGTGTTGGTACTCCAGAAGTAGAGACTAGAGGAGAGAAAGGAGCTTGGTTGATCATGAGGCTTATAAGTATCTCCTTGTTGAATATCAGGTTTTGTTCTCTCCATACTTCATGTTTTTTCTTACAAGCAAAAATAGTTTGCAATTCATATTTTTTGACGGAGAGTAAGTAGCAATCTTTTGTTCAATTGTCATTTACAATCATTTATCTGTTGTATGATGCATTCTTTAGTTACAAAATTAACTACAGGCTCTAGCTAATGTTGCAGTGTAAATGCAGGCTTGGCTTTTGGCACCATTGCATAAATATTTGTAGACCTTCTTTGTAGTGTACCGTAGTATTGTCAATTAAGTCTTCAGTAGCAACCGGACAATCATCTGCCACGTACGTGTCAGCTGGCAAGGCTCCACCCTGGTCATGGGTGGTATGTCCCACCCAGGGGCGGAGCCCATTGGGCTGACCCGTATGAACAGGAATACGGGTGAAAAAAATTCGCTAGCAGTACCTATTAATTAAAAAGGCCCAAGGCATCAGGGTGGCCCAAGAGCGGTGCATCAGGGTCAGCCCGTTTCAGCCACTCCTGACGCCTGCAGACTGGCCCAACGCAGCAGGATGCAATCTCCTCACGTAGTCACGTTCGCAAGCCAAATCGATCCACCTTTTTTTCCGCTGAAAAAAAACCAATCGATCGATTTCCACGTTACGCGTACGAAACCAGCCAACCATACTCCATACGCCTCCTGCGCGTCGCCGCCCGCAGAGCCACCGGAGACGGCAGCGGCAACGCTGCACGCCGTCGGCCGGTCTGGCGCTCGGTAATTTTGCATCCTTTCCAAATTCCAATCTTGAATGTTTGTCTCTGTGTTCGTCCACAGATGATTAGATTACAAAAGGCCACAGTTATGGTAGCGCCTTTGTCTTGCTTTTCCTAATTTTGTTAAAATTGTAACAATCATGTATAGACTTGTAGCGAATATAATAAGTCACTATGTTTTGGCAAAAGCATGGGGCATTTTCTAGGGTTATAACTTCTAATTAGGTTATATATTATTTGTCTATACAATTCTTCATGTCTTGTTTTAATTTATATTTGTCAAATACAAATGCTATGGACACGTTTCTTCTCAAAAGAAATGCACCATCACATGATAGAAGACGTAAATTGAGAAGACGAGATTCAGTATGATCCGGGCAATCACCTCAATGATGCAAGTTTGAGTGATGATTTTATTTGTTATGTGGAGAAGGAAAGAAATGAAAAGGGTAACCAATGCTCAAGTGTTTGAGTATTTCATGGCTTGGAGGAATAGAAAAGTAGTAAAGGTAATTTTCATTTTTTAGCCATGTAAGTACTTTCATTTGGGCATTTTATTATGTTCTAATATTTTATTATGTTCTAATAGTAAGCTTAATTCTATATATATCTTGTAGGTTAAAGCACCGTGTTGTCTGATGTTGTATTTTGGAATTTCCAAATGCAAGACATCATTTTCAAGTAATTGTGTCCTTTGTTTTATCATTATAGTAGGAAATTTGATGGCTACATTTTGTTTTTACAGATCACTTCTATTATATTCAATAATGTGTGCTAGAACCTATGAAACACACCTTTATTCAATACATATATGCTTGAAAATTTTATGCCTTGTTAAAGTGGTGCATCGGGTAACATTTGCTCCAGCTCCGCCTCTGGTCCCACGGAGGTGGCTGCTCTGAGAGTCTCGCTGCTGCATCGTTGAAATGTCTAGATAAATGATTTTGCCCGTACCTGTCGCAAAATAAGATAAATGGTTTTGATGCTCCCTTCTGATAGTACGAGAAAATGGCATGTTCATGAACTGGAGATCATTGCTCATCAGGTTGCTACTACACTTTCCCCTGATTTCTTCTTAGTAGTTTATAACATGTACTTTTATCTTCTAAAAATAATAGGGTTGTGTAAATATACTCCTGGAGACAAAGCATAGAGTCGCTTAGTTGTTGTTTCTCTCTTTTAGGCACAAATAAGCAACTATATATTATATACAATGTTGTACTGCATGAAACCATATGGAACTATATATTACGATTCTTTATTTTACTCATTGGTGTAGATGGACTTTTGGATGGCACTATTCAAACTTGTCATACTTTTGCTCGATACCAATAAGTATACACGGTTGGTTGTTCTTCTTACAGTTTTCCTTCTCTGAATTACATCTTTGGTATATCTATATTTATTACTCCCTCCGTCCCATAATGTAAGACGTTTTTTCACACTACACTAGTGTCAAAAAGCGTCTTATATTATGGGACAGAGAGAGTATTTAATAGCATGGAGAGGGAGTTGTCGTCAGTATTTTCATCAGTTATGCAATTGATTCTGTAGACAGGAAAAGTATGCACTCTTTGCTCATTCTTTTTCAATGTATCCTCCTTTTCATGTCTTATCTAACCTGCCCATGCCTCAACAATGATACACTTGAGGAGTCTGAACTCCGAAGGAAGGTGACGACGAGTTGAACCCATGGAATTATGGTATATGCTTGTTCTTTCTTATTTATGGTCCAAAGTTTCTCATTCGCTCACTGGTGAATTTACTTTTCTCTCGCCGCATGTCAAGTAAACGGGTTGTTTAATTTCCTATGCTTAACTTGTGTTGTTGAGTGCGGAGTGTCCACTGCATCATCATAGTTAAATCAACCTTAAAAGTATGTATATGATTTAAGAATGTGGCTGTGATGACCAAGTTATTACTATAGTAATTGGAGAAGGCTTGCTTTTTAATAATAAGATATTTATAGGAAAAGGCTAACCTAGGATCAGTTACTGCAATTCTTAGTTAGGTTCTGAGTAGTGAGTGTCACCTAGATACTCCAATGTCACCACAAGTATCCATGGGATAATTATACGATGTGCATCACCCAATTTCATTCATAATATTCAATCCAACACAAAGAACTTCAAGAGCATCCAGAGAATTCTAACGGAGAAGAGAATATGAAAACGTGTTCCAACCCCTATGCGTAGATTACCCCAATGTCACCACGGGAATCCGCAAGTTGATAACAAAAACATACATCAAGTGGATCAATAGAACATCCCATTGTCTCCACGGATATCCCATCGCAAGACATACATCAAGAGCTCTCACATCCAAAGATTAAATTCGAAAAAAAAACTCAAAGGAAAAGACTCAATTCATCACAAGGTAGAGAGGGAAGAACACCATAAGATCCAACTATAATAACAAAGATCGCGGTACATCAAGATCGTGCCAAATCAAGAACACGAGAGAGAGAGAGAGAGAGAGAGAGAGAGAGAGAAAGAGAGAGAGAGAGACCAAACACATAGATACTGGTACATACCCTCAGCCCCGAGGGTGAACTACTCCCTCATCGTCATGGACATCGCCGGGATGATGAAGATGGCCACCGGTGATGGTTTCCCCCTCCGGCAGGGTGCCGGAACAGGCTCCCGATTGGTTTTTCGTGGCAATAGAGGCTTGCGGCGGTGGAATTACCAATATAGGTTTCTTTTCGATGGTTTCTATATTTATAGCATTTTTTGGCATCGAGGACAAGTCAGGGGGGTCCACGAGGCGACGACAAGGCGGGGGGCGCGCCCTAGGGGGTGGGCGCGCCCCCACCCTTGTGGAGGCCTCGTGGCTCCTCTGGTCCAATTCCGATGCTCTGTGGGCTTCTTCTGGTCCATAAAAAATCATCGTAAAGTTTTAGCTCATTTGGACTCCGTTTGGTATTCCTTTTCTGTAAAACTCAAAAACAAGGAAACACTGAAACTGGCACTAGGCTCTAGGTTAATAGGTTAGTCCCAAAAATAATATAAAATAGCATATTAATGCATATAAAGCATCCAAAATAGATAATATAATATCATGGAACAATCAAAAATTATAGACACGTTGGAGACGTATCAAGCATCCCCAAGCTTACTTCCTGCTCGTCCTCGAGTAGGTAAATGATAAAAACAGAATTTTTGATGTGGAATGCTACCTAACATACTTATCAATGCAATCTTCTTTATTGTGGCATGAATGTTCAGGCATAAGATTCAAAACAAAAATTTATTGACACAAAAACAATAATACTTCAAGCATACTAGAAAGTAAATCATTAAGCTTCAAAAATAACATGGCTAAAGAAAGTTATGCCTACAAAATCATATAGTCTTGTTATGCCCCCTCTTCTCAACACAAAGTATAAATCATGCCCACCCCGATGTCAGCCAAGCAATTGTTTCGTACTTTTTAACGAGCTTCAGCTTTTTTAACTCTTCACGCAATACATGAGCGTGAGCCATGGACATAGCACTATGGGTGGAATAGAAGGTGGTAGTAGACAAATAAAGGGAGAAAGTCTCACATTAACTAGGCAAATCAATGGACTATGGAGATGTCCATCAATTGATATCAATGTGAGTGAGTAGTGATTGCCATGTAATGGATGCACTAGAGCTATAAGTGTATGAAATCTCAAAAGAAAACTAGTGGGTGTGCATCAACTTGCTTGCTCACGAAGACCTAGGGAATTTAAGGAAGCCCGTCGTTGGAATATACTCCCTCCGTCCGGAAATACTTGTCATCAAAATAAATAAAGGGATGTATCTAGATGTATTTTAGTTCTACATACATCCCTTTTTGTCCATTTTGATGACAAGTATTTTCGGACGGAGGGAGTACAAGCCAAGTTCTATAACGAAAAATTCTCACTAGTATATGAAAGTGATAACATAGTAGACTCTATATCATGAAGAACATGGGGCTACTTTGAAGCACAAATGTGGAAAAGGACAGTCACATTGTCCCTTCTTTCTTTGTCTCTCATTTTATTATTTTGGGCTCTTTGGCCTCTTTTTTTATAAAATTTTTGGGCACTTTGGCCATTTTCTTTGGGGGGGGGGTGCTCTTTGGCCTTTTTTATAACCTCACATGGGACAATGCTCTAATAATGATGACCATCACACTTTTATTTACTTACAACTCGATATTACAAATCAATACTAGAACAAAATTATGACTCTATATGAATTCCTCTGGCGGTGTACTGGGATGTGCAATGATCTAGCGTAGCAATGACATAAAAAACGGACAAGCCATAAAAACATCACGCTAGCTATCATACGATCATGCAAAGCAATATGACAATGATGATGTGTGTCATAATAAATGGAACGGTGGAGTTACATGGCAATATATCTCGGAATGACTATGGAAATGCCATAATAGGTAGATATGGTGGTTGTTTTGAGGAAGGGTGTAAGGTGGTTTTATGCACCAGCGAGAGTTGCGCGGTACTAGAGTGGCTAGCACGGTGGAAGGGTGAGAATGCGTATAATCCATGGACTCAACATTAGTCATAAAGAACTCACATACTTATTGTGAAAAATTTATTAGCCCTCAAAGCAAAGTACAACTACGCATGCTCCTAGGGGGGAGGTTGGTAGGAGTTAACCGTCGTGTGCCCCACCTCCACGCAAAGATAAATAATAAGACACAAAGCGCTTCAATTTGGTTACATAGTTAGGAGACCATACGTGCATGCCGCGGGAATCACAAACCTTAACACAAATATTTCTTTAACCTCACAAATTAGCACTAGCATGACTCTAATATCACCAGCTTCATATCTCAAAACAATCAAAAGGAATCAAACTTCTCATAGATTCAATGCTCTACATGAAAGTTTTTATTATACCCTCTTTGGATGCCTATCATATTAGGACTAAATTCATAACCCAAGCAAATTAGCATGATGTTTAGAGAATATCAAAATAATATAAGTGAAGCATTAGAGTTCATCAGTTTCTATAAAATAAAACCACCACCGTGCTCTACAAAGATATAAGTGAAGCACTAGAGCAACTGACAAACTACTCCAAAAAGATATAAGTGAAGATCAATGAGTAGTCAAATAATTAACTAGCTATGAGAAGACCCTCTGTCATTTAAGAATTTCAGATCTTAAGTACTTTATTCAAACATCAAGAAAAACAAAATAAAATGACATGACAAGGATAGCACATACCATGTGAAGAAGCAAAAATTTAAGCTCAACCGATACTAACCGATAATTGTTGTTGAAGAAAGGTGGAATGCCTACCGTGGCATCCCCAAGATTTGATTCTTGAGACTTCTTGAAAAATTAACATGGGATACCTTGGGCATCCCCAAGCTTGAGCTCTTATGTCTCCTCAATTCCTCTTATGTCACGGTGTCCCGGAATCTTAAAAACTTCATTCACACAAAACTCAACAAGAACTCGTGAGATAAGTTAGTATATATCAATGCAAAACCCTATCATTCTCTACTGTAGAAAATCACTAAAATAATAATTTGACATTGCATACTAAATGCCTCCGCATATTTAATACTCCCATCCTCAAATAGAATCATTAAACAAGCTAACATATGCAAACAATGCAAACATAACAACAAACTGTCTAAACAGAACAGTCTGTAAAGGATGCATCAAGATCCATACTTCTCTTACTAAAAAAATCTGAAAATTTACCACACTGTATATAATTTATCATTGAATATTGTGTCAAAACTTCATTCTTTTATCAAATTCTGACTTTTCTCGGGAATTTTTACAACAGCGACAAACTTTTTTTTTGAAACGGCAGCTCATATACTAGCAAATTGTGCATGGTAAAGACTATCCTTGACACTTTTATTCAAAACAAAGATACAAAAAATTATTCTAAATAACGGCAAGAAAATCAAAACAAAATAAAATGACGCTCCAAGCAAAACACATATGATGTGTCAAATAAAAATATAGCTCCAAGTGAGGTTACCGATAATGTCGAAGACGAAAGAGGGGATGCCTTCCAGGGCATTCCCAAGCTTAGTTTCTTGGATGTTCCTTGATATTACCTTGGGGTGCCTTGGGCATCCCCAAGCTTATGGTCTTGTGCTACTTCTCGAGCTTGCGTTGTATTCCCTCGAAGAGAAAAGGGTGATGCAGCACAGTAGCGTAAGTATTTCCCTCAGTTTTTGAGAACCAAGGTATCAATCCAGTAGGAGACCACGCGCGAGTCCCTCGCACCTACACAAACAAATAAGAACTTCGCAAGCAACACGATAAGGGGCTGTCAATCCCTTTACGGTCACTTACGAAAGTGAGATATGATAGAGACGATAGTTTGATTTTTTTGGTATTTTTGGATATAAGAACAGAAAGTAAAAGCGGAAAAATAAAGTAGATTATAGATTGATATGTTGAGAATAGACCCGGGGGCCATAGTTTTCTCTAGTGGCTTCTCTCATGATAGCGATATTCTATGGTGGGTAAACAAATTACTGTCGAGCAATTGATAGGAAAGCGAATAATTATGAGAATATCTAGGCATGATCATTATATATAGGCATCACGTCCGAGACAAGTAGACCGAAATGATTCTGCATCTACTACTATTACTCCACACATCGACCGCTATCCTGCATGCATCTAGAGTATTAAGTTCATAAGAACAGAGTAACGCCTTAAGCAAGATGACATGATGTAGAGGCATAAACTCAAACATAGTGATATAAACCCCATCTTTTTATCCTCGATGACAACAATACAATATGTGCCTTGCTGCCCCTACTATCACTGGGAAAGGACACCGCAATATTGAACCCAAAGCCAAGAACTTCTCCCATTGCAAGAACTATAGATCTAGTAGGCCAAACCAAACCAATAATTCGAAGAGACTTGCAAGGATATTATAATCATACATAAAGAGTTAAGAAAAGAACCAAATATTTCTTATAGATGATCTTGATCATAAACCCACAATTCATTGGATCTCGACAAACACACCGCAAAAAGAAATTACATCGAATAGATCTCCTCGAAGACCGAGGAGAACTTGGTATTGAGATCCAAAGAGAGAGAAGAAGCCATCTAGATTCTAGATATGGACCCAAAGGTCTGTGGTAAACTACTCACAACTCATGGTGAGGCGATGATGATGATGTAGAAGCACTCCATGGAAGATCCCCCCTCCGGCGGAGCTCCGGAACAGGCCTCAAGATGGGATCTCACGAGAACAGAAGGTTGCGGCGGTGGAACTAGGGTTTTCTCTGTTGTTCTGATGGTTTCAGGGTACGTAGGTATATATAGGAGGAAGGAGGGCACCGGGGGTCAGACGTGGGGCCCACGAGGCAGGGGGGCGCCCCCCACCCTCGTGGACGCCACGTGTGCCCTATTCCGTGATTCACAAGTCTCCCATGCGTATTTTGCTCCAAAAATACCTCTCCCGAAGTTTCATTCCGTTTGGACTCCGTTTGATCTTCCTTTTCTGTAAAACCCTGAAATAGGCAAAAAAACAGCAATCTGGACTGGGCCTTTGGGTTAATAGGTTAGTCCCAAAAATAATCTAAACGTGTATAACAAGGCACATTAAACATCCAAAACATCATAAATAATAGCATGGAACAATAAAAAATTATAAATACGTTGGAGACGTATCAAGCATCCCCAAGCTTAATTCTTGCTCGTCCTCGAGTAGGTAAATGATTAAAACAGAATTTTTGATGTGGAATGGTAACCAACATAGTTTTTCAATGTAATTCTCTTAATTGTGGCATGAATGTTCAGATCTGAAAGATTCAAGACAATAGTCTATATTGACATAAGAAGAATAATACTTCAAGCATACTAACAAAGCAATCATGTCTTCTCAAAATACTATGGCTAAAGAAAGTTATCCCTACAAAATCATATAGTCTGGCTATGCTCCCTCTTCATCACACAAAATATTCATATCATGCACAACCCCGGTTTCAGCGAAGCACTTGTTTTCATACTCTATTCTTTCAAACCTTTCAACTTTCACGCAATACATGAGCGTGAGCCATGGACATAGCACTATGTGGAATAGAGAGGTGGTTGTGGAGAATACAAAAAGGAGGGAGATAGTCTCACATCAACTAGGCGTATCAACAGGCTATGGAGATGCCCATCAATAGATATCAATGTGAGTTAGTAGGGATTGCCATGCAACGGATGCACTAGAGCTAAAAATGTATGAAAGCTCAACAAAAGAAACTAAGTGGGTGTGCATCCAACTTGCTTGCTCATGAAGACCTAGGACATTTGAGGAAGCCCATCGTTGGAATATACAAGACAAGTTCTATAATGAAAATTCCCACTAGTATATGAAAGTGACTAAACATGAGACTCTCTATCATGAAGAAAATGGTGCTACTTTGAAGCACAAGTGTGGAAAAAGATAGTCGCAATTGTCCCCTTTTTTTCTTTTTTTGGGGCCTTTTTTTTCTTTGGCCTTTTTTTTTCTTTTTGGAGGGGCTTTCTTGATTTAGCCTTTCCTCACATGGGACAATGCTCTAATAATGATGATCATCACACTTTCATTGAATAACAACTCGATATTACAACTCGATACTAGAACAAAGTATGACCTATATGAATGCCTCTGGCGGTGTACCGGGATGTGCAATGAATCAAGAGCGACATGTATGAAAAATTATGCATGGTGGCTTTGCCACAAATACGATGTCAACTACATGATCATGCATGGCAATATGACAATATGAAGCGTGTCATATGAACTGAACGGTGGAAAGTTGCATGGCAATATATCTCAGAATGGCTATGGAAATGCCATAATAGGTAGGTATGGTGGTTGTTTTGAGGAAGATATATGGTGGCTGTTTTGAGGAAGGATATATAGTGGGTGTATGGTACCGGAGAAAGTTGCGCGGTACAAGAGAGGCTAGCAATGGTGGAAGGGTGAGAGTGCGTAATATCCATGGACTCAACATTAGTCATAAGAACTCATATACTTATTGCAAAAATTTACGAGTCATCAAAACAAAGGAATCAACGCATGCTCCTAGGGGGGAGGTTGGTAGGAGTTAACCATCGCGCGCCCCCGACCTCCACACAAAGGATGACACTCTACAAATACCTCATGCTCTAACTTCGTCACATAGAGATTCACCATACGTGCATGCTACGGGAATCACTAACTTTAACACAAGCATTTCTCATTTTCATAATAACTCCACTAGCATGACTCTACTATCACTATCCTCATATCTCAAAACAATTACCAAGCATCCAACTTCTCATCATATTCAATGCACTTAGTGTGAAAGTTTTTACTACATTGATCTTGGATGTCTATCATGTGAAGGCTAGTTTTATAGCCAAAGCACATTACCATGCTGTTTTAATAGACTCTCAAAAGGATATAAGTGAAGCATGAGAGATCCACAATTTCTACAAAATATAATCACCACCGTGCTCTAAAATAGGGGTGGGCATAAAAACCGGAAAACCGAATACCGGACCGAAGCCAAAACGAAAAAACCAAAATTTCGGTTTTTATGCTGTATGCAGGAATATTCGGTTTTTGCATTCACTAACCGAATTAAGTTCGGCAGATTCGATACTATCTCGGTTAAGCTGACAAAAACCGTACTATATACGCGAGGCAACGAACAACCCAAGCTTCGTTCCCCCGACAAGTCCATAGGCTCGCATCCGATCAAAAAACTATCTCTCAAGTAACGTGGGCTGAGCACATGCATCCAAGGCCCAAACCCAATCACGTGTAATTCTGTGGGCTAGCTAAACTAGGAAGTGCACAGTTGCTGCAGCGAACTGCCGTAGTGCTCGTTTATTTAGTCCCACCTCGCCAGTTTAAGTAGAAGGACGCAGATGGTTAGGCTATATAAGGGGGCAGCGTGTGACTAGTATGCTGCGCTGCGCCCTTCGGTTTAAACTGAAAACCAAACCGAATTAACAGTTAACCGAATTTTTGGTTTGCTTTTTTTTGCTGCCATTTTCGGTTAGCAATTTCATAAATCGAATTCAAAAATTAACCGAACGGTAAAAACCGAAAATTCAGTTTATACCGAACGCCCAGGCCTACTCTAAAAGATATAAGTGAAGCACTAGAGCAAAAACTATTCAACTCAAAAGATATAAGTGAAGCACATAGAGTGTTTTATCAATTCCTAGGCCATATTTAACTCTCTCAAATAGGTATGTCCAGCAAGGATGATTGTGGCAAACTAACAAGCAAAGAATCAAATTATACATGACGCTCCAAGTAAAACACATATCATGTGGTGAATAAAAATATAGCTCCGAGTATAGTTACCGATAGATGAAGACGAAAGAGGGGATGCCTTCCCGGGGCATCCCCAAGCTTAGGCTCTTGGTTGTCCTTGAATTTTACCTTGGGGCGCCTTGGGCATCCCCAAGCTTAGGCTCTTGCCACTCTTTGTTCCATAGTCCATCAAAGCAATACTCAAAACTTGAAAACTTCACAACACAAAACTTAGACAAAAATCTCGTGAGTTCCGTTAATATAAGAAAACAAACCACTACTCAAAGGTACTGCAATGAATTCATTCTTTGTTTATACTAGTAAGCTTGCACGTGCAACGCACGTATCTACACTGGCATGTCGATGTGACAACCCCAGAAGAGATACCGGTTGAGTGCGCAAGGTGTGTTCGAACAACAGCCCCATGAGCTTTCCAACATCGACGACATGAACCTCGTGTCGTGTGGGGTTGCAACCATTACAAGCATGTGGAATGGTTGTCTCTTCATTACCCCGGGAGTGTGCTTCATGACTTTCTTTTTGGGCAGTGACGGAAGATCGGCTTGTCTGCGTGAGCGAGTTCCCTGGCTAGTGTGTGTTTGTGTGGTTTTTCTTGATGAATAACCGGACAATCTTCTGCTTAATAATCAACAGAATATCAAAGCTTTTGCTTAATGTCTGAATTTATTTACCAAAACTTATTTACTCAACTAAATTTCATTTATATCGAAAAATGTGTTTTTACCATAAAATATTTATCAACTTATATTGATGTTTTTGCGAGAAAACTTTTATATGTATTATTTAAAAAATCATTTAAAGCATTAGATGATTATGACTATAAAAATAATGAATTTTTTATAAGAATGAGATGTGAATCGGACATGGCCGATAAAAAGAAGATACTACTACTTCCGTTCCTAAATATAAGTCCTTTTAGAGATTTCAATACGAACCATATATGATTGTATAAGGACTTACTTTCTTTTTGCAGGGTATAAAGACTTATTTTAAAGAGTAGATTCACTCATTTTGCTCCTTGAGTATTTAGGAACGGAGTATATTTTTTTTTCCGGACAATACCGCGATCACTCACAATATGTCGAATCAGTACATCACTGTTACAGTAGTACAGTAGTAAGAAAAAACCAACGCTCATCCTCTCCACTGCCCCCTCACATTCTTCTCTGGATAGTTCCCCACCACCGCTTACCAATCTCCCCCGTTCCCCATTCTCTCCATAGCTGGCGCTCCCTGGTCAGGATGGACTGAGCTTCGGTGCCGTAAGGCAGGTGCCTTTGGGTGTATGACATGTGGGCTCAACAGGTGGCTGGCCCACATGTCACCCACACAAAGGCAGGTAACGTTACGGCACTGAAGCAGGCTCCGATGCCCCCTCCCCTTCGTCACCACCTCCAGGCTCCAGCGCCCTGGCCAGACCGCCCCCTCCCCTTTGTAACCATCGCCTGCGCTCCCTGGTCAGGCCGCCCTCCCCTTCGTCATCAGCGCAGGTGCTCCCTGGCAAGCCGCCCCTCCCCTTCGAATCAGGTCGCGGAAGTGGCCGACGAGGCCCTCGAGCTTGGCATGCTCGCGGCAGCGCTAGGCACCGTCGGATGCGGACGCGGAGGCGCAGACTCGCACGCCCTAATCTACCCCGCTCCTTCGAATCCGACCTGCAAGTGCTCGAGGAGGTGCTCGAGCTCGACATGCTCGTCGGCGACGCCGGGCACCTCCATTCTCCTGATGCCACCGTTGTCGCCGCCATGAGCCTCTCCACCATCTCCCACGCGAACATTCGGGTCCAGGTAATCTCTGTCTCCGACCCCGCCATCTGCTCCTCCCCGTCAATTCGGTTAGTGGCCAGGTGCATCGGTTCACTGATAAATCACCCTGGATGTTCCTTTTCAAGACTGCGTAATTTGTTCTGTTATAGGGCTTTGTTAGAAAAGATGATTTAACTTAGTATTATTCTGCTCTAGTTTGCTGCACCTTCTGGTTGTGAGTGGATCCGAGAGTTAACATTATGCAGTATCTTCGAAAGATGGTACATTATTTTCATAATAAAAGAAAGGAAGTTGGAGAAGTTTTTATTGAAGAGGAATTCAGTGGCATGTGGTTTTGAAGAGCTAAAATGGAACAAGAAGTGCATGACTCTCATGCCTACACTAACTAATCAGGTAGCATATGCAATTTTTTAAGCACACTACATTTAGATATAACATTTGAATATAAAAACTGGCAATTCTTTTTATAAAATGGACCAAGAATGAGTGTCGCATTTAATCTTTAGAAAGTGTGTTTTCTGTTACAATGTTCCCTTTCAATAATATGAGAGATCATCTGCTTAGTTGCTGGTGGATGTATTGATGAAGCAGCCCTGAATGGTTCAGATTTCCCAAAGGAGAAGAAGGAGGTGCCGAAAGAATATGTTTTGTTGCGGATCTTCTATGGAATCCTGTTGCTAGTAACCAAGCATGCATTCTCTTTAGTTCATCTATGGAAGTATCATCAAATTGGGATTTTGTTGATGATCTGTAAAGCTTAATTGGGACACAATTCTCTCAGTTACCACTTCTGCAAATCGTGATTGTTAGTTGGAGTCGATTAATAAGATCGTATTAATAAACTGCTTCTCTTAGTTCCTCTATGGAAGTAGCATCAAATTGGGATTTTGTTGATGATTGGGATTTTGGTGACGACCAGCAAAGCTTAATTGAGACACAATTATCGCAGTTACCACTTCTGCAAATTTTCATGGTTAGTTGGAGTCGATTAATACGATCTAGACACAATAAACCGCTTCTCATGAATATATGTGAACTCTTTTGAGAATTTGTGGATATCTTTAGTCTATCCGGTTAATATAGCTCCCTTCATTATTATTTTGATGTTAGTTGTATTTCACCTAGAGAATCATTCTTTCTGGTTGTTTAGAAATGATAAATAGATGTAGCTCAGTTTGAGCGTGAGTCTTAGCAGTCTTGCAGCTTATGTTTAGCATGCAAATTTTAATTGAAAGAAATGTTAATGGTTGTTTCTATCTTTTCAGTAGAATCAATTTTCTTCACCCCACGGGAGAAGTTAGAAGATGTATTCTTGGGAGTTCCCAACAACTTTGATGTATGTTGGAACAGGTACTCTCGCCCACTGTGGTTATCCAGCATATTAGTCTTGTCACATAATTCATTGTAGTATCTACATGCCATTTCTTCTCTTTGAATACTCTATCGTATATTCTTTTCATTTTCTGAAAAAAGAAATCATGTGAGCTTGTGCGCTAAAGCTCCAGGAACGATGTATGTTTAATATTATAGTAGTAATAACTCCTTTCAACTTCAGTCCAGGCGCCGCAAATCACATAGATTATTGCTGTTTCCATTAAAAATATATCACATAGCTAACATAAGTTACTCAACATCCACTTACATTTTCAAAAAAACTTCACCTAAAAGAAAACGTACATTGTTCGAAGAGGATAGAAAATTATTCAAGTCTATCATGTGTACTCCGTCTGTAAAGACATGTAAGATCGTTTTGATCATTAGGTTAGTGATCTAAACGGTCTTATATTTTCTTTACAGAGGGAGTATTTAGGAAAAAAAATATTGCAGTAACTTTTTGTGATGAAGTAATATAAAATAGGTTCTGGAACATACGCCTTGGCTTCTTCTAAGCCTCGGTAGAAGCATATGAACCTTCCATAAATGGCATTCAGAAAGGGCGTGTTTGGTTGTCCGGGTGGCTTTCGGCTGCATTGCATGGATCATCCTGGGTGAGCAGGGCCATGTTGAGGTGATGCAAAGTTCCATTGAGATGGATGTTTGGTGAACTTGCATCATATGGCTGCACGAGGTGCAGTTTTGTCCGAATGCCGCTGAAATTGATGAGGAAGAAGGAGCACACAGCAGCACGGAGCAACGGGATCCGGCTCCGGGTGGTGGGATCCTTACTCCCGGCGGCACGGGAGGCAGGATCTGGCGTGCGGCAGCAGCGCTTGGTTGACGACGGCGGTGACCCTTGCTGAGAAGCGGCATTTGCGGGTCCTGAAGGTGGCGGCGTTCTTCCACGATGGTTGGACTTCGACGAAGCTGTAGTGGGATTCTAATTTGGAGTAATACATTTTGCCAGTTCTGCCATGTAGAAGCACACTTATAAGGTCAAGATCCCTACAAGACCAAAATGGAAGAAGGTGTAGCATGATGGCTCTGCTTTTGAGCGTGGCGCTGGATCCTCGGCCACATCGCCCTCATCGTCTGCGCCTACATCACCTACTACACCGCCATCCTCCTCTCTTACTCCTACCGCTTGCCGGAACCCGTCCACGGCAAACGGAACTACAGTTGTACATGGACGCCCTCCGCTCCTGTCTTGGTAACAAATAATCCTCAAATTAACTTCTCCTGTCTTGTATGGATGGACATTGGCAGCATGCATACCTGTTGTTAGACAGAATAAATGGGTCTCACAGTCTTGATCATGTCCATGCAGGGCCTAGAGATGTAGATGTGTGTGGCATTGCACTGCACAAGATTCTCTATGCATCACAGTTGCCACGGGCATCATGTAAGCACAAGCAGTTTTAACTATTTAAGCCTCTTTGGCTTCTGAAGATCTGTAAATATTTGTTCAGAAAAGTCATGATACTGAAAGAAGTTCCTTGCCTTGAGAGTGCAGGTCCGTGGTGCCCAGCAACTGGCGCCATTAAAAGGGCCACGACGCAAACTGGAGCCTGGATAGGACGATAATCCTGCTGCTGTTCGGCCTCGCCAAGGGCGTCCTCTCGCAGTTGATGGGCCTGAAGATCGGTCACCTTCGTCTCCAACGTCGCCGTCGTCATGTCCTTCACCTACTCCTTCGTCGCCCTCTTCCTGGGTGCTGCGACCTGCGTGTAAGGAGAGGCCGGTGGACGTGTGCGTCCACGTGCGTCGGTCGGCGGCCAAACGAAGGAGGGGCAGGCGGTGACCTGTGCGTAAGGAGAGGCCGGCCAGCAGCGGCGGGGGCAGAGGCCAACGCAGATCAGTGGCGACGATGGGCCGCCGTCTGACCCTCCGCCACCACCGGCTCTCGCCTTGCCTCTTTTTCCGTCGTCGCCACCGATCTGCGTTGGCGGCCCGTGGAGCGCAGGAGCGTCCGATGGGCAGAGGCACGCATGATAGGTCGCAGGATAGGCAGCTCACAAATTAAGGGGATCTGATTGCGATCATTTTCCTATTTTCGTGCCTGATTGTGGATGTGGGACGGGCGGGCGGGCGACAGAGTTTTCGTCCGTAAGTGGAAATTGGTAAACGCACTGTTGGCTACCGATTAGTGTAATTTGAACACCTAGATAAAACTAAGCGATTCTGATCGTGAGGCTGTAATTGGTTGGGGATGTTATGTGTAGATTAGTTTGGTGCGTTTAGCGATGAATATGTTTGATTGTTTAATATTAGTAGAGATTGGTGTTAAACCTACTGTATTCCAACTTCTCTATGATTTATACTTCCCAATACTACTCAAAGATGCATTGAAATAAGCAAACAACACACGAAAAACAGAATCTGCCAAAAACAGAACAGTCTGTAGTAATTTGTAACTTTCGCATACTTCTGTAACTCCAAAAAAATTGAAATAAATTGGTAAACGTGAGGAATATTTCTATTAATCATCATAAAAAAGAATCAACTAAATATCACGCTCCAGTAAAATCTGGTGACCATTCTAGCGAACGCTAATGATTCTGTTTTTCACAGCAAGATCATATAAACTTCACACAAGTCTTCCAAAAGGTTCTACTTGGCACAAACACTAATTAAAACACAAAACCATATCGAAACAGAAGCTATATGCAATATTTTTTCCTAAACAGAAGCAAAAAGAAAAAAGATAAAATTGGGTTGCCTCACAACAAGCGCTATCGTTTTAAGCCCCTAGCTAGGCACGATACATGGATAGATCTAGGGAATGCCATAATGATAAGATATATCGCGAAAGCTCATCTCATATTCCCTACGCTCAGCAGCAAGTTTCCTTTGTGGCAAGCAAAAGTAATCAAAAGGGCTAAATTTAATGGGACAAAAGTCCCCCATATCAGATCAGGAGGAATAGCTTCCTCTTTTGGCCCTTTATAGTGCACAACCAATTCATCGTTATAGGCATTCTTTTGGCAGAAGGTCATAAGCCTTCGCTCAAGGGAGAAGCCCAACACATTGTTTTAATAGAAAAATCATCGTTCAACTCAGAAGTTCTATCAACCAAGACATCGGTAGGAACCTTTTTTCTAAGGTTTTCATTAAAAGCAACATGATCAGGAGATCACAACCGCATTATGTCTTCTTGACTGAATAAGATAGCCTCTATGGGAGGTCGACCAGCATCTACCCCGTAATAAGCAAAGATTTCTTTGGCCTCTTTCATGATAAATCTAAATTCATGAGCCAAAAAGATAGTAGTTGCACGCTTAACAGAAGAATGCTCAATATTGGAAAACTCCAGAAAGATTCTCTGAATACAGGGATGCATATGGGTAAATTGCCTTTCAATTTCTACTATAAGCATAGATATGGCATCCGCAAGGCTACTAGTTATGTGAAGAATAGAGCCACCCATAGTGGGAAAAGCACCGGCACAAGTAAAGAAGTCTTGAAGAACTCCTTTCCCAATGATATTACCACTACCAACCCGGAACTTCTTAATATGTAAAGTGGTAGTTTCATCCTGAGGTTCAACATAGATGTTGCCCTCAACATTACTACCCTTCTCGATAAGATCTTCCCCTATCTCAGACATGTGGGCAAGCGAACGATAAACACACGGCAGAAGAAGGGCGAATAAAACGGCAAGGGTGAAGTGGGGGAGAGGAAAACGAGAGGCAAAAATGTAATGCGAAGGATAAGGGTTTGTGATAGGTACTTGGTATATGACTTTTGCGTAAGCCTCCCCGGCAACGGCGCCAGAAATTCTTCTTGCTACTTCTCGAGCTTGCGTTGTATTCCCTCGAAGAGGAAAGGGTGATGCAGCACAATAGCGTAAGTATTTCCCTCAGTTTTTGAGAACCAAGGTATCAATCCAGTAGGAGACCATGCGTGAGTCCCTCACACCTGCACAAACAAATAAGAACTTTGCAGCCAACGCGAAAAGGGGTTGTCAATCCTTTTACGGTCACTTACGAAAGTGAAATCTGATAGAGATGATAGTTTGATATTTTTGGATATAAGAACAGAAAGTAAAAGCGGAAAAATAAAGTAGATTATAGATTGATATGTTGAGAATAGACCCGGGGGGGCATAGTTTTCTCTAGTGGCTTCTCTCATGATAGCGATATTCTATGGCGGGTAAACAAATTACTGTCGAGCAATTGATAGGAAAGCGAATAATTATGAGAATATCTAGGCATGATCATTATATATAGGCATCACGTCCGAGACAAGTAGACCGAAATGATTCTGCATCTACTACTATTACTCCACACATCGACCGCTATCCTGCATGCATCTAGAGTATTAAGTTCATAAGAACAGAGTAACGCCTTAAGCAAGATGACATGATGTAGAGGCATAAACTCAAACATAGTGATATAAACCCCATCTTTTTATCCTCGATGACAACAATACAATACGTGCCTTGCTGCCCCTACTATCACTGGGAAAGGACACCGCAAGATTGAACCCAAAGCCAAGAACTTCTCCCATTGCAAGAACTATAGATCTAGTAGGCCAAACCAAACCAATAATTCGAAGAGACTTGCAAGGATATTATAATCATACATAAAGAGTTAAGAAAAGAACCAAATATTTCTTATAGATAATCTTGATCATAAACCCACAATTCATTGGATCTCGACAAACACACCGCAAAAAGAGATTACATCGAATAGATCTCCTCGAAGACCGAGGAGAACTTGGTATTGAGATTCAAAGAGAGAGAAGAAGCCATCTAGATTCTAGCTATGGACCCAAAGGTCTGTGGTAAACTACTCACAACTCATGGTGAGGCGATGATGATGATGTAGAAGCACTCCATGGAAGATCCCCCCTCCGGCGGAGCTCCGGAACAGGCCCCAAGATGGGATCTCACGGGAACAGAAGGTTGCGGCGGTGGAACTAGGGTTTTCTCTGTTGTTCTGATGGTTTCGGGGTACGCAGGTATATATAGGAGGAAGGAGGGCACCGGGGGCCAGACGTGGGGCCCACAAGGCAGGGGGGAGCGCCCTGTAGGGGGGGCGCGCCCCCACCCTCGTGGACGCCACGTGTGCCCTATTCCGTGGTTCTCAAGTCTCCCGTGCGTATTTTGCTGCAAAAATATCTCTCTCGAAGTTTCATTCCGTTTGGACTCCGTTTGATATTCCTTTTCTGGAAAACCCTGAAATAGGCAAAAAACAGCAATCTGGACTGGGCCTTTGGATTAATAGGTTAGTCCCAAAAATAATATAGAAGTGTATAACAAAGCCCATTAAACATCCAAAACATCATAAATGATAGCATGGAACAATAAAAAATTATAGATACGTTGGAGACGTATCATCTTGGCACTCCTTATTCTCCTCATATCGATATCTCACCCAAAACGTGAAAACTTCAATCACACAGAACTTAACGGAACTTCATGAGATGTGTTAGTATAATAAATGAAATCATTCACTTTGGTACTTCCAAGACAAGATTCATAATTGTTCTCACACAATGTGCCTACTGTACCTTACCATTTCCACAATTTATATCACTTAATATAAGCTATGGAAACACTAAAACAAGCAAACTATGCATTGAAAACAAAATCTATCAAAAACAGAACAGTGTGTAATGATATGGACAAGGACAACCACCATACTTCTTGAACTCTTAAAATTGTGACAAATTAGGACATTGTAAGAAATTTTTATATCAACCATGTGTAAAAATTTCAGCTAATTATCACGTTCCATTGATTTATTGAAATTTCTGCACTGGACATAAAACTTTCAGTTTTTGCACAGAATCAAATCAACTATCATCCACACTATCCCAAAGGCTTTACTTGGCACTTTATTGAAAAAAATCTATAAAACATGATTACTACATTGGATTAATCATGTGGACACACATAAACAGTAGGTAAAAGTATTGGGTTGTCTCCCAACAAGCACTGTTCTTTAATGCATTTGTAGCTAGGCATGAAGATTTCAATGATGCTCACATAAAGATAAGAATTGAAACATAAAGGGAGCATCATGAATTGCATGGCAAGCATATTTAAGTCTAACCCACGTCCTATGCATAGGGATATTGTGAGCAAAAAAATTATGGGAACATGAATCAACTAGCATAGGAAGCTAAAACAAGCATGACTTCAAAACTTTCAACACATAGAAAGGAAATTTGATATTATTGCAATACTTAAAAGCATATGTTCCTCTCTTATAAAAAAATAGTAACATCATGAATTAATTAAACAATATAGCTATCGCATCAAGCACTCTTTTCATGATGCATAAGCATAGAATTTTTATTACTCTCCACATAGGCAAATTTATTCTCATTCATAATAGTGGGAGCAAACTCAACAAAATAACTATCATGAGACACTTGATTAAAATCACGATGACAAGTTTCATGGTTATGAGTATTCTTTATGACATAGGTGTCATCACAATAATAATCATAAATAGGAGGCATGCTTTCATCCTGATAAATTTGCTCATCAAAACATGGGAGACTAAAAATATCATCTTCATCAAACATAGCATCCCCAAGCTTGTGGCTTTGCATATCATTAGAATCACGAATATTCAAAGAATTTATACTAACAACATTGCAATCATGCTCATCATTCAAAGATTTTATGCCAAACATTTTATTAACTTCTTCTTCTGACACTTTGGCACAATTTTCCTCTCCATCATTTTCACGAAAGACATTAAAAAGATGAAGCATATGAGGCAACCTCAATCCCATTTTTTTCTTTTTATAAAAAAAACTAGTGATAAAACCAGAAACTAAAAGCTTCAATTGCAAGATCTAACGATATACCTTCAAGCACTCACCTCCCGGGCAACGGCGCCAGAAAAGAGCTTGATGTCTACTACACAATCTTCTTCTTGTAGACTCGTGTTGGGCCTCTAAGCGTAGAGTTTTGTAGGACAGTAGCAATTTTCCCTCAAGTGGGTGACCTAAGGTTTACCAATCCGTGAGAGGCGTAGGATGAAGGTGGTGTCTCTCAAACAACGCTGCAACCAAATAACAAATAGTCTCTTGTGTCCCCAACACACCCACTACAATGGTAAATTATATAGGTGCACTAGTTCGGCGAAGAGATGGTGATACAAGTGTAATATGGATGGTAGATATAGGTTTTTGTAATCTAAAAATATAAAAACAGCAAGGTAACTAATGATAAAAGTGAGCACAAATAGTATTGCAATGCTTGGAAACAAGGCATAGGGTTCATACTTTCACTAGTGCAAGTTCTCTCAACAATGATAACATAATTGGATTATATAACAATCCCTTAACATGCAACAAAGAATCATTCCAAAGTTTCTATCGCGGAGAACATAATATGAAATTGCTTGTAGGGTGCGAAACCACCTCAAAGTTATTCTTTCTGGTCAATCTATTGGGCTATTCCAATTAGTGTCACAAACAACCCTAGAGTTCGTACTAGAATAACACCACGTAACACGCATCAATCAACCCTAATGTCACCTAAATACTCCAATGTCACCACAAGTATCCGTGGGCTAATTATACGATGTGCATCACACAATTTCAGATTCATAATATTCAATCCAACACAAAGAACTTCAAGAGCATCCAGGGATTTCTATCGGAGAAACGAACATGAAAACGTGTTCCAACCCCTATGCATAGATTACCCCAATGTCACCATATGAATCTGCAAGTTGATAACCAAAACATACATCAAGTGGGCCAATAGAACATCCCATTGTCACCATGGATATCCCATCACAAGACATACATCAAGTGCTCTCACATCCAAAGATTCAATCTGACTACAAAACCTCAAAGAAAAAGACTCAATTCATCACAAGGTAGAGAGGAAGAACACCATAAGATCCAACTATAATAACAAAGCTCGCGATACATCAAGATCATGCCAAATCAAGAACACGAGAGCGAGAAAAATCAAACACATAGCTACTGGTACATACCCTCAGCCCCGAGGGTGAACTACTCCCTCCTCGTCATGGAGACCGCCGGGATGATGAAGATGGCCACCGGTGATGGTTTCCCCCTCCGGCAGGGTGCCGGAACGGGCCCCCGATTGGTTTTTCGTGGCTACAAAGGCTTGCGGCGGCGGTACTCCCGATCTAGGTTTCTTTTCGGGGGTTTCTATATTTATAGGATTTTTTGGCATCGGGGACAAGTCGGGGGGGTCCACGAGGCGACGACAAGGCAGGGGGCACGCCGTAGAGGGGTGGGGCGCGCCCCCCACCCTTGTGGAGGCCTCGTGGATCCTCTGGTCCAACTCCGATGCTCCATGGGCTTCTTCTGGTCCATAAAAAATGGCCGTAAAGTTTCAACTCATTCGGACTCGTTTGGTATTCCTTTTCTGTAAAACTCAAAAACAAGGAAAAAACTGACACTGTCACTGGCCTCTAGGTTAATCGGTTAGTCCCAAAACAGATAGCATATCAATGCATATAAAACATCCAAAACAGATTATATAATAGCATGGAACAATTAAAAATATAGATACGTTGGAGACGTATCATTTACCCAGGTTCGAGCCCTCTCTATGTAGTAAGACCCTACATCCTGCTCGATTATATTGAAGTGTATAGGATGATTACAGAGTCGATCTACCACGAGATCAGATGAACTAAACCCTAGGCTAGTAGGGCGGTGGTGGTTTATATGACACCCAAGGTACTAGGGTTTACATATGGCCGGTTACAACAGAGGAGATAACATGTAAAATCGTTTATCCTGTCTTGGAGGACACGCCAAGACTTCGAAGGTTTCTTGCCCGGACATGGATTTGCCTCATAGCTTGGTCTCATAGTAGTCTTATAGCGGCCCACCTATCCGGCCCATAAAAAATAGGCCGGTAACCCGAGGACCCCCTAGTCCAGGATTCCCTCACCATGTTCCTCGGAATAGACTGGTGGTCCCTCATTCTTCTCAAGATGGACTCTGGAAGCCGCACGTTGGAGGGATAATCTACTGACGGTTTCCACGACGAGGCAGGAGTACTTCACCCCCAGGGCTGACATTATGTACCAGTAGCTATGTGTTTGATTTCTCTCTCTCTCTCTCTCTCTCTCTCTCTCTCGTTATCTTGATATATTGCGATCTTGATGTACCATGAGCTTTGTTAATATAGTAGGATCATACGGGTTTCTTCCCTCTCTATCTTTGTTGTGATGAATTGAGTCTTGCCCTTCCAGATTTCACTATTATCGGGTTAAATATTTTAAATTTGAGATCACTTGATGTATGTCTTGCATGTGGTTACCCATTGTGACTATGGGGTATTCTACTGAGTCACTTCATGCATGTTTTGGTAATCAACTTGTGCATTCCCGATATGACATTGGGGTAATCTAGCTCATAGGTTGATACACGTTTTCATCCTACTTTCTTTGATAGAAACTTTGGGGTATTCTTTCAAGTTCTTTGTGTTTGATTTAATAATATGAATCTAAAAGTGTTTGATGGATATCGAATAATTAACCCACGGATACTTGTGGTTACACTGGGGTATCTAGCTAGGTGACATTAGAGTTGATTGATGCATATCATATGGTGTTATTGTAGTACGATCTCTAGGGCTGTTTGTGATACTTATAATGATGGGGAACGAAGCATGGAAATCAAAAAAAAAAACCTACGAACACCCAATATCTAATTTAGGAGATGCATATTGACGAGAGGGGAGTGTGTCTACACACCCTTGTAGACCGAAAGTGGAAGCTATATAACGCGGTTGATGTAGTTGTACTCTTTGCGATCCGATCATGATCCAATCCGATCTAGCGCCGAACGGAAGGCACCTCCGCGTTTAGCACACGTGCGGCTCGATGAAGTCTCCTCCTTGATCCAACAAGCAAGAGAGGAGAAGTATATGGGATCTCAATCAGCAAGATGGCGTGGTGGAGATTGTGGTTGTGCAGTGTCGGCAGGGCTTCGCCAAACGCCGCCGGAACCAATCAGAGAAGAAAACGAAGTTACGGGAGAGGTAGGGCTGCCGATGGGGCGTGGAAGTTGGTGTGTTTAGCCCCTTCCTCTCCCCCACTATATAAAGAAGGCAAGGGGAGGGCTGGGGTGCAACCCTATCCCCTCCTCCGGAGGCGCCCAAGGGAGGAGTCCTCCCTCCCCAAGGCACCTAGGGGGGTGCCTCCCCCTTAGGACTCTTCCTCCTCCACCTATCCTTGGTGCATGTGCCTCTTAGGGCTTGTTCCCCTGGCGCATATAGGCCAAGGTGCACCCCCCTACAGCCCATGTGCCCCCGGGCAGGTGGGCCATCGGACCCCCTTCGGCATTCCTGGTACATTGCCGGTAATGCTCGAAAATTTTCTGCCGACCAAAACAGGACTTCCCATATATAAACCTTTACCTCCGGACCATTCCGAAGCTCCTCTTGACCTCCCGGATCTCATCCAGTACTCCGAATAACATATACCAATGCACATATCCCAATACTACTCTAGTGTCATCGAACATTTAGCGTGCGGACCCTACGGGTTCGAGAATCATGTAGACATAACCGAGACACCTCTTCGGTATAACCAATAGCGGGACCTAGCAGCTCATATTGGTTCCTACATATTCCACGAAGATCTTTATCGATTGAACCACGATGTCAAGGATTCAACTAACCCCATATGCAATTCCCTTCGTCTAGCGATATGTTACTTGCCCGAGATTCGATCGTCGGTATCTCCATACCTACTTCAATCTCATTGCCGGCAAGCCTCTTTACTCGTTCCGTAATACAAGATCCCATAACTAACTCATTAGCCACATTGCTTGCAAGATCTTAACGAGATGTTGTATTACCAAGAGGGACCAGAGATATCTCTTCGTCATACGAAGTGACAAATCCCAGTCTTGATCCATGCCAACCCTACAGACACCTTCAGATATACCTGTAGATCACCTTTATGATCATGCAGTTACGAAGTGACGTTTGATAGCACACTTGGCATTCCTCTGGTATCCAGGAGTTGTATGATCTCATGGTCTCAGGAATAGACACTTGACATGAAGAAAGTTGTAGCAAAATTAAATTGATACGATCATATGCTAAGCTTACGATTGGGTCTTGTCCATCACATCATTCTCTAATGATGTGACACTGTTATCAAATGACAATTCATGTCCATGGTTAGGAAACCCTTAACCATCTTTGATCAACGAGCTAGTCAAATAGAGGCTTACTAGGGACACAGTGCAGTTTATGTATCCACACATGTATTTAAGTTTTTGATCAATAGAATGTTAGCATGAATAGTAAACATTTATCATGAACGCAAAATATCATAATAACCATATGGCCCAGTAACACACTTTTGGGCCTGTAGTAACACAAGACGATGTTACCAAAGGTCTGTCCTCTTGTAGTGCATTGTATTATTGCCACTAGGGCATATTTCCAACATATAGGGATGACTCAATAGATTGACCAGAAAGATAACTTTGCGGTAGTTTGCTACCTACAACAATTTCATCTTATAATCTCCGCTATTGATAAGAACTTTGGTGTGATTCTTTGTCGCACGTTGAGGGGTGATTCAATTATGTTAGCATTGTTGAGAGATTTTACTAGTGAAAGTATGAACCCTCAGACTTGTTTCCAAGCATTGAAATATCGTTTGTGCTCACTTTTATCACTTGATGAGTTTCTGTTTCTATTATTTGGGATTACAAAAACCTATATCTACTATCCATACTACACTTGTATCACCATCACTTTGCCGAACTAGTGCACCTATACAATTTACGATTGTATTGGGTGTGTTGGGGACACAAGAGATTTCTTGTATTTTTTTGAAAGAGACCATCTTCATCCTATTACCCCCAAAGATTGATAAATCTTAGGTCCCACTTGAGGGAAAGTTGTTGATGTCCTACAAAACTCCGTGCTTGTAGGCCCAACAGAGTCTATGGGAATAAAAGTTGCATAAGAGACATCATCCACCGAGCGGCATCATTGGGGGTCTTTGTAGGTTAAAGTATCCTGGAGTGGTCACTTTGATGGATGGTACCATTGAGCCAACTTGGTCATAGGAGCATTACAGACACGCTCCAGATTTCCTAGACCCACAAGAGAGGGTTTACGATACTAGAGCATTGCGGGTGGTCAACGATTTCTGGTAAGTCCTTTGAATCATCGAAATGTCAATACCAAAAGCTTTAAAATTGCTATAGTCATGATTTTACCCTTCTCTCATGTATGCATCTTTGTAGGATTTCTTAACCTGCGCTGAAGATCAGTGGGATCACACAAATGGGGTGATTGAGAATATTGCCAAGAAACTTGTCCACGACATGCACAATGAGAAGCGCGTCCGGTTATGGTCAAGTATGCAGCGGACTATCTCAATCTCAAGATTTCAAAACAGGATGCTCGAGAGAAGCTACTTACACGGCTACAATACTTCAAGCCAAGTGGCGATGGTTGCTTATTATTCCCTACATGATCACAAATTAAATTCCATGCTAACATTTTTTTGCTTATTACAGGTGTTTCCTCGGTGGTGCACCGACAAACTTCCATGTTGGAGGAAGATCGTCGATCGGTGGACAGATCCAGTGTGGTAGGCTGAACACAAGGTAATAATGACTCGGCATAAGTTGATGGGTTGTCCAGGACACTGTCAATGCAACCTCACTAACCCTAGTGTTACGGACAAATGTGTAAGGAACAACATCCTTTTCTTTTCATAAAGTTCTCTTTCATTTGTGAGCGTTCATTTGATTCACTACAAGAAATCTATTAATACATGACGGATTTCCGATGACGTTCTGAGAAACCGTCACAATCTATGACAGCTATACAAAAATTGTCATGAAATCCGTCACACATCCGTGAACTATAGATCACCAAAGGGGTAGTTCCATAAGTCGAGTTGACCGCGTTCTCTTTGAAGACATCAAAACCGTCATGGATTTGATGTGGCTGACGTGTCGCGCCATAGTTGGACCACGTCATGTACTGTGTTGGGACGGAACAGGCATTTGAGCCGCTCTGTTAGTCTAGTTTTTGTTTTGTTTTTCTCGCCATCCGAACGGAATAGCTATGTGAGTGAGCTGACATGTCAGTCTGCTATTATGGATTTTCTTTAAAAAAAATATGGAGCGCAGGGCACTCAAACTTGGGACCTCTCGTACACGTCGTGTCATTTTGACCAGTAGAGTATACAAGCACTAGTGGTTTCATTTGAGCTATCCTCTTATAATAGCAGTAGCACTGTACAAGCGCACGCTCATATATACATGAAAAAGTGCATGGTCAAATAACAATAATAAAATAGTGCGGAAGCCTGGATCCAACATAGAGCCTGCTGATTTCCGTGTTATCTATAATTAACATAGTACATTTAGTACTCTCTCCGGTCCTTTTTAGTTCGCATATAAGATTTGACTGAAGTCAAGCCTCATAATGTTTGACCAACTTTATGGATAAAGATATCAACATTCACAATTTGAAATTGACATTATTAGATGCGCGTGACTTTAATTTTCATATGATATAACTTTAGTATTATAGATATTGATATTTTTTCATATAAATATGGTCAAACATTGGGAAGTTTGACTTTGAACAACTCTAATATGCAGAGTAAATAGGACCGGAGGGAGTACTTCACGGTTTACTCTCACGTAAAAACACAGAATCAACATACTACAGTATTGTGTCAAAATTCTGACATGTGTTTAATACTGCCACACGTTGTTAAATGTGCCTAGGCTGCAAGTAGATATCAAATGTTTAATCATTTCAAAAAAAAAATATAAAGTAATTTTTAAAATGTTTACTAAAATATATGAGTAATAATATATCAAAATAATTACTAGTGATAATAGATAGCTTAAATTTATTAAAAAAACATAACTGATCGATGTTCACTCAAAACAATATGAGTAATATATGAAAATAGTCCAAAAATGTTCTTTGGGTATTCTAATGATTGGTAGTAATATTGTTACAACTATTTAGGATAAACAACAAAATACTGCTTTTTAAATATACTAGGCATATGTGAGCATCTGCTTTTGCACTATGTTCATAAAAAATATACTAGACATATGATAAATACTATGTTTAGTTTTTTAAACATGAATAAAATGTTTTGTGGTACATCGGGCCAAGTTCAAATTATCCCGAGCTACTCTGTGATCTTTTCAACTATTTTTCACATCATTTCTCATTCAAACATTTTCTATATTTAATACACACCATCGGAAGTCCCATGCTCAAATTTGGACACTTTTGGGTTGGTTTGCAATTTTTAATGGATTATTTGATTTCCTAGCGAGTAAAAAGGGCAAAACGCTCGTCGGTTTAACGTAACTTGCAAATAATCTCAAAATGGGATTAAAATTGGCATGGTATCAATATAGGACCCATCTAGGGTGTGGTAAAATTTTGACATCGTTACGTGAAAAAATGGATGCACTTTGTGTACAAACTAACACACATGACTCAATTTTGCCAGGACATTTCTCTTTCACACTTCATATATGTTTAATACATACCATTGGAAGTCTCATGCTCAAATTTGGCCACTTTTTTCGGTTGGTATGCAAATTTGTAAGCATTTTTTCTGGCCATTAAAAAGGTCAAAATGCTCTTCCATTCAAAATAATGTGCACATGAGTTCGGAAAGGGAGGAAACTTGGCATCGTGTCATCATAGGACCCCTGTAGGGTATGTTAAAATTTTGAGAGCATTACGGCAACAATTGGAAGCACTTCGTGTATAAATTGAACACTCTCGTGAAGTTTCTTGGTTTCGAATGGAAACCACCACCTACCATATATAACTCAATATTTCCACATCATTTCTCCTTCCAACTTCATATGCTTAATACACACCGTTGGAAGTCTCATCCTCAATTTTGGCCACCTTTTGGGTTGGTTTGCGATTTTTAAAGCATTAATTGATTTTCAGGCCATTAAAAAGGGCGAAATGGTCTTTCATTCAAACAAACATGCAAATGAGCTCGGAAAGGGATGAAATTTTGCATGGTTTCATCATAGGACCATCATAGGGTGTGGTGAAACTTTGGGAGCATTACGAGGAAAAACGAATGTACTTCATGTACAAATTGAGCACTCTCCAACGAAGGAAAACACTCGCCTACAACATAAAACTGTGTCTATATTAACGAGTGGCTATCTAAATTCATGCTTACTAATAGAAGGTGAAATTAAGGTTGCGCTTCAAAATTTAGATTGTATATTAACAAGAAATGTCCAGGTGCATAACAGTTTCAAATTCTTGTATCTTTTTTTCACGGGAAAAAATCATGTATCAAGAAGTCATTGAAAAATATATATTGACGAGTTGTAAGAACAAGAAGTGTTCATACATAAAAAATGCAATATTTTTCTATTTCTTTAAATGTTCATATGTTTAAAAATATAGATTTATACAGCAAAAAAAATCCATGTGTTAAAAAACAAATATTCATGCATTAAACATATATTAGGATATGGCATAATAATGTTTCAGATATACATAATTGTCAAACATATAAGTAAAAAATAAATGCGAAAAAGTAAGAAAACTGGAAAAATAAAAAATTACAACAGAAAAACATAAAACAACAATTAAAAACTATCTGGATCGGCTGATTTTCGATGTTGGGCCCAAGGTAACCATAGCCCACTAGGGTTTCCAGACATGTATCCACCGTAGTGCAATCCCTGCATTCTGATTGGTTTATCGGGACCTCCCACGGATCGCGGAGCATCCGCCGTCGAGCCCTCGAACATCCAATGGCTGACCCTCGTCCCTCCTTCTCTCTTCATTCTCCCCGCACCCGGAAAAAAATTATATGAGACCAGGTCTCATATAATGCAGGTGAGACCCGTCCTGATGGATGACACATGACATTCACAAATCACAAAGCATCTAATCTCTTCCCTTGCCCACCCGGAAAAAAATTATATGAGACCAGGCCTCATATAATGCAGGTGAGACCCGTCTGATGGATGACACGTGACATTCACAAATCACAAAAGCATCTAATCCCCCCCCCCCCTCCCCCTGATTTCAGGTGGGAGTGGGGTAGGTGCTTTGTGATTTGTAAATGTCACGTGTTATCCATCAGAATGGGTTTCACCTGCTAATCCGTGAGACCTGGCCTCGTAGATTTTTTTCCTACGCACCCCCTTGTGCCGCGGGCTTCCTGCTCCACCAACTCCCTTCTAGATCCTGCGCTGCCATGCGACGTTCTCCTCTCCCCGAGCAGTATCGGTGTCCTCTAGTTCCCGAGCTGCTGCTGCGGCAGCGTCATCCTCCAGTGCCCGAGCGGCGGCGGCGCCCTCGTTTTCTTCAGAGGCGGGGCTGGTCTCGTTTTCTTCAACGGCGGCGCCGGCCTCGTTTTCTTTAGTGGCGGCGCCAGCCACTGGTGGTCTGTTCTTCCCAAGCGGCGGCTCCATGTGCGGGCTCCTCACCCCGAGCGGCGGCAGCCTGTGTGGGCACCTTGTCCCGAGCGGGGACAGGCTGTGCGAGCACATCTTCCCAAGCGGCGGCGGCCTGTCCGAGCACATCTTCCTGAGCGGCGGCGATTCAACGAATCTTGAGCGTACTAGTGTGGTGCTGCTCATGATTCCTCTCGTGCTCGATCGTGATTCCTCTCCAATAATGCACATCCAGGGTACAAGGGCGGTGCAAGGATATAGGAGTCTCGCTTTCCATCGTTGGACTGGATGATCTCTAGCGAGCACAGAGACATGAGTGCAGAGGCGACTTGACTGCCATTTTATTTTTGAAAGAGGAATTGGTTGTAATTATTTTCTTTGCCGCCTTGTTTTCTTTTTTTGTATTATATATACTCCGATATACTCTAGCAGTGATTTCAGTAAACGGATGGGCTAAAACATGTTGAAAGTAATACGTAATTAATGGATAAATATGTATATTGATTGATACAGTGGGCCAAAACGACATTGGGCTGATTACCATATGGGCTACACCTGAGACAAGTGGGCCAACTATTGGGCTGGTTACTACACGGGCTGAAACTCAAATTATTGGGCCAAAATTCTAATTGAGCTTATTATCACATGGGCTACCACGTCAATTCCAGGCTGGCTACCACATCATGTGATGAGGTGGCAGGCACGTTAACGTTGTTATTAGTAGCTTCCTGTGACAGTCAAAAGACCGTCATGGATTCATGATGGTTTACGAAATCCGTCGCAATATGCACAGAGGTCAAATTATGACGCGATATACATGACAGATTCCAAATCCGTCACATATGGACTTCGGTGACGGATTTTCACATGTCCATGACAGTTTGGTACTATCATGGATTAACACATTTCTTGTAGTGATTGTTCGGATCGATTTATTTTCCAAGAAGATACTAGCGAGGATATCTCTTACTTTATGCTATGGTTCAACAAACATACCAAAGAAGACAAGGACACTGACCCTCTCCACCTTGAGAATGATTGGATCAACCCTAAAGCCCGGTTAAATGGGGAGATATACACCACCAAATTCGAGGAGATGGATGGGGAAGATGCTGATCTTCACGTGGGAGACTTTGACCCTAAGGTGGCCATTGCCGCGGCAGGTGGCAGACTGAATTGTCAGATGTTTATTCATGTCGATTCCGTCATAACCTCCTCACTTCCGAGAGTCTCCACACTCGATGCTACTAGTACTAGCACTGGTCCTACCATAGAGCCTCATAGAACACATTCCGTGACCATATTTGAGGAAATTCAGGTCAGTGCTACTTCATTGATCCTTCATGGTCTTGCATGTTTGCATTTGAACACAGATGGAATTTTCATTGCCATACTGTAGACCCGACTGAAAAATGGACTCGGCTTAGGCCGTGGGACCAGTATGTTAGGTGACGAATGCGTGGCAGTTTCTTATTCATTTGTTTTGCCGAGATTTGATCTCAGCAACGACATGCCTCGGCGTTATGTTTGGGCCCTGCTTGTCAGGTGGCTGACATGTGGTGGCGTCCTATTTTTTAGGTTTGCCGATAAGCTTTTCCCGGCTCTCGCGAAAGCTATGCCTACGACTGCCGTCTCCGTCTCTTGTCCTAAAACATGACCGCCTGCCTGCTCGGTCTGGTCCGGTTCGGCCCATCGTCGGCCGGTCCAAACGTTGGCTCGGTCAGGGCCCGGACCGTGTCCATCCTTATCCATGAAGACACCGTTCGACTAGTTTGCCGAGTGCCCAATGATTGGCTCTCGGCAAAATTCGGTTTGCCTGAGAGGTGTAAGCTGAGTACTCTTTGCTGAGAACGACTTTGCCGAGTTTATTTGGCTCTTCGCCAAGTGTTTCTGACAATCGGCATAGGATGAAATTCCTGAAGTGAGACTACAGTCCAGTTGTACAGGTCATGTAAAGTATGTCTAAAAGATAAAAAAAAAAGCATTACTAGCTGTCCCTTGCATATGATTGAGCTGAGCATAATGCAGTTGGCTCCCTTGGTTGACTATATTGTAGCGTCTCGAGCAAGAGATTCCTGCCAAGGCCATCATCATCCAATCGGAACCGCATTTACCAAACCAAGCCACCCCGCGGCAGTTCTCCCAAGAACAACTGCATCCGTGACACCGGCCGCCGGCATGAGCGGCTCCTCTTCAGCCCCTGGTCCGTCCTTTGCCGAGCCGCCGGACAACTGGTGGCGTTGGGCCATGGTCCCCTATGCCGGTGAATCTGAAGCTACTCCGCAAGGAGTCACGGCATCTTCCGCTGGGCCGGCATCCTCGGCGACCGCAGGCGCAGGCGTGGTGGACCCGACACAACCAGCCGCCGGCATCCCAGCATCCTCGGCCACCGCATCCACTGGTGTGGAATCGACAGTACCAATCGCCGGCAGTGCAGCGTCCTCGGCCACCACGGCCGCAGGTGTGGAACAGACAGCAGTAGCCGCCGGCCGCCCAACTAGCGTGAGCAGTGTGCCTTCACGCTTTCAAACACAGTCCATGGCTGCGGCTGCCGCCGGCGCACCTCACGGCGACTCCAGCTGTGGGGATCCAGCTACAGCCATCTATGAAGGTGCTGCTCCGCCAAAAGAAACTGCGCCGCCAGCCGCTGGGCCGGACCCGCCGATGCCAGGAGGCGTTGACCCGCCGGCTAACGGGAGGGTTGTATCGGAGTTATTGGACATTTGGAATATTTCGCCGGAAGAGTTACGGTGGTATTATTCCCAAGGTATGTAATTGCTCAAACCCACCGTATTTGTTTCGAAAAAAAGAACCCACCGTACGTATTTGGGGCCAGGTAGCAGAAAACCACCGTTTTCATCAAAAAAATTCCACATAACGATCACTTTTTTTTTCTTTCGAGAATGAATAAAGATCACTTCACGGGCCAGCGAGTAACATATATAGCATTGATTCTCGTAAATGATCCGGATCACCTGACTTCCCTCTCTTCTACTTACTCCTCCTCATTTCTCTATTCCAATCACCGAGGCGGTCCGCAAACCATGGCATGACCACCCCCTTCCCCGGGTTGAGATCCTATGCAGTGTTGTATATTAAGAGCATCTCCGAGCCGTTGATCCCCAGGACCCGTAAAAATCGCCCGAGCCGGCGATACAATCGGCACTGGGGCGGTTTTGCGCCCAGTTGTCGCCCCCAGGCGTCGAAATTGGCCCACTTTGCAGCCTCATTTCGGCGAATAAAGGGCCCATATGGGCGAGAATAGGCCCATATTCGGCGTGGTTTCGCCGTGTCTCGGCGTTCAATTATCAACACTATTATTTCTTATCACATATTTCATCACAGAAAAATCAAATACTTCAACAAAATAGTACAATAACAAATAGTACAATACAAATTATATAGTAGTTCAACAAATAAAAATCGTATTTCATCACACGGCGTCCCCCTTGAGCCTCAATAGGTGCTCAATCAGATCTTTTTGCAGTTGATGATGCACCTGTGGGTCTCGGATCTCCTGAGGCATACTGAGATAGGCAGTCCAAGTTGTCGGTAGCTGGTGATCAACTTCGGCTAGAGGACCCTGCCTGTAGTATGGTTTAGTGTCAAACACTGGGTCTTCTTGCTCGCTCTCGATGATCATGTTGTGCAAGATGACACAGCAAGTCATAATCTCCCACATTTGATCTTTGGACCAGGTCTGAGCAGGGTACCGAACAACAGCAAATCGAGATTGGAGCACACCAAATGCCCGCTCGACATCCTTCCTGCAAGCCTCCCGAACTTTCGCAAACCAGGTGTTCTTGCCTCCTGCCGCAGGGTTTGAGATCGTCTTCACAAATGTCGACCATCTCGGATAGATGCCGTCAGCTAGATAGTACCCCTTGTTGTAGTGCCGCCCATTGATCTCGAAGTTCACCGGAGGAGAATGACCTTCAACAAGCTTGGCAAAGACAGGAGAGCACTGCAGCACGTTGATGTCATTGTGAGTTCCTGGCATACCAAAAAAAGGAGTGCCAAATCCAGAGGTCCCGTGTGGCTACCGCCTCAAGCACCACACTGCAACCGCCTTTGGCACCTTTGTACATCCCCTACCAACCAAATGGGCAATTCTTCCATTTCCAATGCATGCAGTCGATGCTTCCAAGCATCCCAGGAAATCCTCTTGCTGCATTCTGGGCTAGGATCCAAGCAGTGTCTTACGCATTGGGTGTTCTCAAGTATTGTGGCCCAAACACTACCACCACTGCCCGACAGAACTTGTAGAAACACTCTATGCTGGTGGACTCGGCCATGCGCCCATAGTCGTTGAGTGAATCACCGGGAGCTCCATATGCAAGCATCCTCATCGCTGTCGTGCAATTCTGGATGGAGGTGAATCCAAGAGCGCCAGTGCAATCCATCTTGCACTGGAAGTAGTTGTCGAACTCCCGGATGGAATTCACAATCCTGAGGAAGAGCTTTCGGCTCATCCGATAACGGCACCGAAATGTTTTCTCGCCGTGAAGTGGAGCATCGGCGAAGTAGTCGGAGTAGAGCATGCAGTAGCCTTCGAGACGATGCCGGTTCTTTTCTTTCAACCACCCAAGCGCCGAGCCACCTCGCCGTGACTTTTCATGGCTCGACAGCAGCTGGGCGAGAGCGGCGAGCACCATGAGATGCTCTTCTTCCTGGACGTCGACCGCGGCTTCCTCCTCCAGCAGCGCGGTGAGCTCTTCCTCGTCATCCGAGTCCATCACCGAGACAGGCAAAACGCCGAACACCTTGCGTTCAGTGGGTGTGTACCCGCCGCTAAACCGCGCCTCCGCGGCCGGAAACGGTGGCCGCAAACGCCCAGCTGCTGTTGGAGGGGCTGCCGCGGCGAAGCGCTGCTATTTTCCGGCGGGGAATGGCTATCTAGCGGAGTAGGGCGGCGTCCGTCGCCGGGATATAGCTAGTGGTGGCCGAGGGCACGGGGGGTGGGAGGCGAGTCGGGGATGAAAACCTTGACTTTTCCCCTGGCGGTGTGGGCCAGGCGCGCTTTTCCCTAGTGCCGGAGCCCCCAACTACTCTCCAGCGCGCCGGGTTCGGCCTGTGACTGCCGGACGAAAAAAGTCCGAACCGGCGATTTTCGGCGTCCTGGGGGCGCGACTGGGCCGTTTTTTCGGCGCCGGCGCCGAAAAAGTGGCCTGAGGGGGCCTGTTGGGGGCGCGGCTGGAGATGCTCTAACCTCCTTCCCCATGACCGAACCGAGGAGATAGAACCAACCAACCATGTGGTGCCGAGCCTTAGACCATATGCTAGTGCTAAAGCCCAGATATTAATAGTGCGCTATAGCGTTGTACGCAATGCCTAACTAAACGAAATCAGTGTACAATCATTCGCTATAACATGATATAGCTCCACTATAACAGATTTTAAATGCCACTATTTTGTTATAGCATGCTATGATTTTCATTCTGCTAAAGTGGATCATGAGATTCAAGGAGTAGGCCAATGCCAAGTTCTAAGACCATGCAAGGCTGCTCAACCTCCTCGTCGTCAGGTCCCACCCAACCCTCTTCCATTTGTAGGTCTGCGAGCTGTGTAGCCAGATGACCAGCCTCACTTACTGTGCCCTGTCTCATAAGGAGCTAACGTGGCTGAGAGAATATCACATGAAAATCAAGTTTGAGAAAAAAAAACTTCATGAAAACCACGTTTGAATGTTTCAAAAAAACAAGAAACAAATTATGCATGTTAAGAGGATGATGTTCTATTGGCATGCATTCTGTTCGGCACTATTCAATGATGATTTGTTTTTTCAAACCTGGTAAATGATAATGTGTTTGCACGTAGGGAATTTCACAAGCTAATATAAACTCACACTCTCAACATCCCATAATGTTTTTCCTTTTAAAGAAACTTCAAAAGATAGTTTCAACATGGTTTTCACAAGTTTCCTTCAAACTTGGTTTCCATGTGATATTCTCCCAGCGTGGCTGGCTCTACCTACGACCATGGTTGCTGTTGCATCTTCCGCAAGCT
>LR738714.1:738551693-738564325 GCA_902687465.1 Secale cereale | reverse complement strand
ATTTTGGCAAGCAGCAGCACCTAGTGTGCGCAACAAGAAACTAGTGTTTCTGCCCTTGAAGGCGTTGAAGCGCACAACGTCTGCCGACCGTGAAACGACTTTCCCTTACCAAAAAATAGAGATTTTCATGACAAAAATATATGTCGTAGATGAGTATTTTTGAGAGATACATATGTATATTATGTCATTGTTGAGTGTAGAATAATTTATTCTACACCCCCAGTAACGTTATGTACAAAATCTAGTAAAACAATGTATATATATTTTGTATGTTATGTACACCCCAATAATTTATTCTACATAATATACTAAATATATATATATAAGATTGCATTTTGGTCCATAGATTTTAGCATTTTTGAAAATACATTTATATTTGTGCATATAAGATAAATACAAAAAATAAGTACATATTACATAAAAAAAGTGTCGATACTATCAAATTTGTTTTATACTAGTACATGTAATGGGTACATACTCTTATGTTTGATAGATAGTACATACAACAAACAGAATTCACGTGAGGGTAACTACCACTGTGTGGTAGGAAACATTTGTCCTATATATAGTAGATCAAGTAGAATGTAGTGTCAACACAAAAAATAATTAGTACACGTTCATTAATTATAATTTATATTTTTATGCAATTCCTTCATGTTATAATGACACTTTATTTTATTATTTGTAGGTAAAAAGTCTATATTAGACCCTAAATAATCATTGGCATCATCGTCTTATCCCACAAGAGCTTACAATAATATTTGCCTTAGGATCATAAGAAGTTAACAGCTTGTACTGATTTTGTAGCATCTTAAAGAGCTCAAGTGTTAAATAGAAGCTATGAATAAATGTTCTTGTGTGAAAGTTTCCACATTAAAGTATTTTCTTTCTATATTGTTTCGCCAGAACAAACCATTGCTGAACATTCCGCTCCACCCTCTGCTGGGCAATCGTCCTCGGTTGCGGGAGGCGTGGCTAACAGTATCTTGGGGAACAACAACTTCCAACATGGGGCTACCCCTGCGCATGGAAGTGTGCCGAACAACACATTTGGAAGCAGCGCATTTCAAGGCGCCACATCATTTGGAATTGCAGCTGCCCCTACTGCCCACGGAGACGTATCTGGAAACAACGCATTTGGTAGCCACACATTTCAGAGCACGCCAGCATCTCTATTTGGAACTGGAACTGCACCTAGTACAGTTGGTAACAACACATTTGGTGGCCACACATTTCAGAGCACACCCACATCTCTATTTGGAAGTGGAACTGCACCTAGTACATTCGGAAACAGCGCATTTGGAGGCCATGCAATTCAGAGCACGCCAGCATCTGGATTTGGAAGTGGAACTACTCCGAGTACATTTGCAAACAACGCATTTCAGAGCACACCAGCATCTGGATTTGGAAGTGGAACTGCACCAAGTACATTTGGAAACAACACATTTGGTGGCCACGCATTTCAGAGCACGCCAGCATCTGGATTTGGAAGTGGAAGCAACACATTTGGTGGTCACGCATTTCAGAGCACGCCAGCATCTGGATTTGGAAGTGGAAGCAACACATTTGGTGGTCACGCATTTCAGAGCACGCCAGCATCTGGATTTGGAACTGGAAGCAACACATTTGGTGGCCACGCATTTCAGAGCACGCCAGCATCTGGATTTGGAAGTGGAACTACATTTGGAAAAAGCCCATTTGGGGACAGCGCATTTCAAAACAACACATTTCAAAGCACCCCACCATTTGGACATGGAAATGTAGCTTCCAATAGCGCATTTGGAGGAGTACCGGTTCCTCCCAGCGCAGGCGTGAACGGACCAAGCAGATTCGGATATGGATCAGGTTCACCTTTCGTCTCCCCTTTCGCATCTGGAGCAAGCTCTTACCCGCTTGGAGTGGTACCCTATTACCCCGGCCCATTTGGAGCTTCAGTTGCCGTTGGCACTCAAAATCCATGGAGCCTCCCGTCTAAAATCCTCCAAGTTGCGGGGCTGTCAACTCAGGATGGCTCCATTTGGCGCGTGGAAGACACGACAACCTTACCGCCTCAGGCGTGTACCCCATTGGTTGTGTTCCTGGGCCCGCTGTCCGAGGCTTACAAGAGGTCGAGTGTGGAGGAGACCAAGTTGAGGTACGCGCACAACCTGATCCGTAGAGCACACAAAAATGTCAACCATAAGCTGACAGAATACCTCGATGCTATCAAAGTAATGGAAAATCAAATAGGACAACGCTACGACCCAGGGGAACACCATGCCAATCACACAGAGCTGGTGGAGATGGTGGTGCTTGACGGTCTCTTCATCATCGAGGTTCTGATTAACCACTGGATGGGGAAGAGAGACCAAGGGTCAACCTCTGATCCGCAGGAGAGGACGGACTTCACTCCACAAAAACTCAAATGGGATCCCAATGCACTTCGTTTGGACATGATAATCGTCCAAAACCAGATTCCCTTCTTCGTGCTGGAGAAGCTATTCTGCATGATTGACATCCCTGAGCTTGGGGAGGATCAGAAGAAATCCACCAAGCTCAAAAATATGATACTCGATTATCTCAGCGGTGATGCTGCTGCAGCGGATAGTTCACCCACATGCGAAGACGCAGTACACCACATCCTGCATCTGGTGTATTTACACCAGGCATTTTCTTCAGCTACACAGACGAATGCGCATCCAATGAATTGGGTCTTGGACAAATTAGGACGGATGGCTATGGATCTGCGCGCGCTCTCGAAACGAACCTTCTCGTTCTCGTCAAACCTACGCGTTGGATGGAAACAGTGGAAGGTGATTCCTCCATTGCGGGAGCTCGTCCGAGTTGGTGTGAAGCTGAAGCGGGCAGAGACAACCAGGTTCGCCCAAGTCAAGTTCGACAAGGGTGTGCTAGAGATACCACCCTTCGCGTGGCGGCGGTATCACATCCGGCTGCTCACTAACCTTGTGGTTCTGGAGATGTCTGGGTGGTGGCCACCTGATAAGCGCCTCTTCTGTAGCTATGTAAGGTTCATGGCCGAGCTGATAAAGAACAAGGAGGATGCAACGCTTCTCTTTAAGAAGGGCATCGTCCAGGCGATCAACACCGATGACATCGACAATAGCTTGGTTAACCCCTTTCAGATTCTTGCAGACTACAGCCATGGTTCCAAGTACGAGTGCCGCTTTAATGACCTCGTCCATGAGATGGTCAAGTGCTACAAGGCTTGGAGCAAAGGAGGGTGTCATGCCGCATAGTGGTCAACAAAATTGTAGATCCATAATTGCATCCTACACTTCGTCCGGAGACAACTTGGTGAAGGTTGCATTTACCTTCCGCTTCCGCTTCCGCTTGTGGCATTGTGGCTACTAGCGTTAATTGTTCAGATTACGTTACCCTATCCATCATGTAACTTCATAGTTTGTTGGTTTGTTCTTCGTGTGATTGATTAATAATGATTGTACGCACGCATTGGCTCTTGTTGGTACAATCTCAAGTCCACTTACTACCCCCTCCAGGGTTTGGATGATTATTAATGACAAATCATCTAAGGGACTAATTTGTTTGTGAGTATACGCATATGAAAGTCCGTGAAATTTTTGATTTAGCTGCAGCAGAGTATTGACCCCTAAAGGGCTTTGGTGGTTTGCTTTATTTATAAAGGGGGGCGAAAGCCTATTTCGATTAAATTATGTGAAAGCATGTTGTCTTCAGGTTTTTTTTTAGAAAAGGAGGATGACCCCCGGCCTCTGCATCCGGAAGATGCATGCGGCCATTTTATTGATTATTCTCGACGACCTTACAAAATAGAACAGCAATATGCCTGAATCCGTCATCGTGGCAACATCTGCCGCTACTCCTATTCAAATGATGAAGGGGTGCAAGCTGGGCCACATACCCAGACCTCTCACCTAAGCCTAACATCTAAACCCGGAGGCCTCGACCGAGCCATCTGCCGGGTCCGGGGCTCAAACCGGTCCGTCGCACTCACATGTGCCGTCGCCATCATCTTCCACTGGTCCATCTTCAGAGCAGATTGAGGTGACAACCTTGGCAGGTCCTCCGCCATCGACACCACCACGACGCCAAACGACGACCTCCACCTATGCGAGCCTTGGCAGGTCCTCCGCCATTGGTGCCATCACGACGCCAACCGACAACCTCCACCTACGCGAGTCCATCTTCAAGCATCGGACGTAAATCCATGCTAGGATAGGGCCGCACCACCGCCGTTGCCCACCACCTACAGGCGCCACCCAACCCTAAGGTTTCCAAAGCGGCGCCTTCAAGAAGGGAACGTCGCCATGAGCGCCGCCGCCGCCCAACAAAGTTAGGGCTTTCGCCCGGGAGACCTAGGGGAAGGTGAAGTGAGGAGATCAGTCCATACCGACGCCTCCAAGGATGGGAACGGAGCCTTCAGGCGCCGCCGTCGGTGCGGCCGGTCATGTACAGAACCGACAACCAAGAGGAAGCGCGGCCTGACCAGGCTGGCCCGCACGTCGAACAGGGGAGGAGGGGAGGCGCCAGATCGCGCGCACCGACCACCGCAGAAGCCGCCGCCGGCCGACAACGACCACCGGATCCCGCCGCCCGCGTGGCAGGGACACCAGATCCACTGCCCGCACGGCTGCTAGCCAGTCGTGCCTTGTCAATGGAGCCGTCGTTCCAGATCCGGGTTTCCCCACGCAGAAGCAGGGCAACCGAGGCCCCGCCGCCACCATCCTTGGCGCCTCGGGCTTGCCCGGCGGCTGCCACAGGCAGCGGCAAGGAAGGGAGGTGGGTGGGAGGGGTGAGGAGGAGAGGCGGCTAGGGTTGGGAGGAGGAGGAGGAGGGGGGCATGGTTGAGGCGGCTAGGGTTGAGGGTATCCAATGAGATCATATGAGGAGACGTCTTCCCTTTCAAAGAACATGAAGCTCCGAGGAACATGAAGCTGGAGAATATAGTTTTGTTTACTAGTGTCATTTTCTTCTATTGAGTCAATAGGGCAAACAGTACTATTAAAGGGGTCAAATTGAAAGCAGAGATTGAAGTCTTTGTGTGTGTTGTCGATCTAACATATATCTTTGAGTGAAGACTTCAAAATCTCCGACGAAGTAGTTCAATTTGCTTGGCTGTTGGAGAAGTTATTTTTTGGGACAACTTAGTTAAATGTCCTCCTTCAGGATTCAAATGACTTGTTTCGCAAGTCAGTTAGTTGACTGCATTTTAAATCTGACTATTTCATCACATGTCGCGTGTACATTTGGTGGCCCCGGCACCAACGGTCATTTCAGCCCTCAGGATTGCCCTCGGCTATAAATAACCACCTACCATCAACCACTTGTGGTTGGCCACCCAAAGAGACCAAGACAATCCTAAGTTAGGAACAAACCTAGAGACCAAACACTGCTAAGTGATTTAGTATCACTGAAGAACTTGATGAGTGATATCTTTACAATCATCCACCCTTTATTTAACCCGAGATATGTCATTAAAACAGATATATTTGTTTTGACGTTGCTACCAATGACTAATGAAGGGAAATGATTCCTCAAATCCTCTCGTTGATGTGTTTTCATCGAACATGGGCTAAAAAGGAAATAAATCATGTGTGAACATGGAAAGGAGTGGAAGAGGAGATAGAAGAAGTCAGAAGAAGGCACAAAAGTGGAGACAGATCTAAAGACGGTGTTCCATATGACCGCGACCGCTCGTATGAGCGGTCGTATGGCGTGGATTCTGAGGGTCACGGCGAAATGTCACTTGAACGTCCGCGAACGAAGTCAGAATAGAGCCATCTTCATCCCCTTCATCAATTAGAGCGACCGCCATTTTCCACTGCCATAGCCAACATCACCACCATAGTCCATCTCCCTCTAGTTCATACTTATAATCATGCATCGGACAAGGCATCCATTGTAAGGCATATTTTCAATCAACCAACCGTCAAAATGTGTTCTTCATGCGATCTGATCGATGTGTGCGTAGTCCGTTAAGGTATGGGTTGAGGCAAAGGTCTTGCAACCCTTTGTATTTGTTGTGTGGGTCAATGAAAGTGCTTTGAATTAACATCCCGTATGTCTGAAATAAATTTTTTCCGTAGATGTCTCTTGTCTCGTCCACATACTTCATCCCTGCAGGCACGCATGATGCTGGAGAGCGATCCACAGAGAGGCTAAGGGCAGGGAGATCGTGAAGTGTTATTCTAAACACCAGACATAAGAATTTAGTACGGTATCATAGCTCCAACCCATGGGGATTCATGAGGTGTAGTCATTAAATGCCCAAAGCTCTTGTATGATTATTATAATCTTAACTATTGAGCCAACCCGCATGATGGATAGGGTCTTTGATTCGGCAATTGATTTTTGATGCAGGACACGTGCCGGTTAAGATATTATTTGGACACATCCTCCACTTCGGATCGCAACAAGCTCAACTCAATGGGTGACTTCCAGGGCACAAATTAAGATCATATTTGGTTCCAATACAAATATATGGTTGTAAGTATTAAGACCTCATACTCGTACCTCTTTTTATTATAAGTGTTTCTGCACAATTAGCTTGATTGATCCGGTCCCAACACAAATACATGGTTGACCCCCGGTGTTGTACACCATCAACGTGATCCATTCCAATTGTTGTTCATGTGACATGGACCATGGCATGATTTGCTCATTGCAAACCTCTCCCGTTGAATTGTGTGTAACACACGCATCTTGGTGAATCAACCAAACACTTGTCATTGGTTGCCAGCCTTTTTGATCTCACCAATAGGCCCACAATAGCACAACCCTAAAATCAAAATTTGTGTTGTATTCATTTTTTTATGAAAAATGCAAAGAAAAACCGAATGGTGACTAAATAGAACCAAAAAAGATATGACATATGAGTAAGTGTTCAACACATCTATAATGTGTTGAGACCGGGGATAGAATGACATTCTCACACAAGGTGGTTCCAAAAGATCGTATGTATTTTTTTAACCAACAGTGAATTTTATTAGCTCGAAATGAAGTATCAAGAGCACACATCCCATCACTGGATAACTAGGATGCACACAGCCAACATCAACACACGCACACAAACATGCCAACAACTAGCAAAGTCATTTAAGACCAAAAATATATGTCGCCGAGGAAAAAACAAATAACAAACAAAAGCGATCAGATCTATGATCGGAAGACTATAGCAATGACCGTGTCCGCGCCAACCATATCATGACACCAAACCGATGATGAGATTCTGCACTAGTAATGCCTTCAAGAAGGAAGCGACGCTCAAGGACCGACATCACTAGATCCACCCGCAAAGTCCAGAATATAGGTTTTTAACCTGCAAAATCAGTCCGGGCATATCCGAGCAATGCCTTCAACAAGGTAACGACGGAAAAAAGAGTCGCCATTGCTAGGTCTAACCATCTCGGGTCAGACATAAGCTTTCACCCTGTATCTCGAGACCGGGTGCTTGATTAGCACCATCATGGAAGTGACTCATGTATTGCCGCCACCACTTTTCGGTGATCCCTACAACTACATGTGATGTTCAATCACCGCCTCTGCACAACCACCCCTCTGCGTCAAGTCGTCGTCCATAGTTTGCTCAAATCGCTAAAGTCAACCACAAGATTCTAGCAGCCCGAGATCGATTCTCCAGATGCCTGCCACTATTTCATTGTACCTGCTTTAAATATTTGTTTGTTGTATTTATCATAGCATTATTCGCTTGCGTCGGCACTCCGTTGTCGTCATTTTTTTTCAAAACATGCATCGGTTCGTAGTTGCCGAATCTCCGCGTCAGCCTTCGCTCTGCGTCCCAGCCGGACCAGTCGCCACAACCACCTCCGACAACGTCCTGCCTCGACATCCTTGCCCCGCGAAGACCCGTGGCCGCGCGTGATGCCTCCAGCGCGCGCGAGCAAGGAGACGAGCGTCTGGAGCGTGCGCTGACCCGTAATCAACCAAGCCCTCAATGGGCGCCTCTATTCCTCGCATTCAGCGAGAGAGGAGTGAACCTCTCGCGACGGGCAAGTCGACATGGGCCGCGGCCCAGCTGCGCGGGCAACTCTAGCCTCCTTTTTTATGTCCTTTGTTTTTTTGTTTTCCTTTTTTATACTTTAAAATATTCTGAAAACATAGTATATATATATTAGAATATTCTAATATGTTCAATAAGAATAAAAAATGTTGAATACATACCTTTTTTTGAATAAGTAATAAAAATTTGCACAAGAATTTGAAAAAATGTTGAACAAGTATTTAAAAAATGTTGAAAATACCTTAAAAATGTTGAACACATATTTTAAAAATATTGAACAAATATTTGAAAAATGTTGAATAAGTATTAAAAATATTGAATAGTTATTTGAAAAATGTTGAATCAGTATTTGAAAAATGTTGAACAGGTATTCAAAAAATGTTGGCATAAAGTATTAAATGTTGAATAAAAATGTTTGAAAAATGTGGCATTAGCGTTGGGACAATGTTGAACGTTTATACAAAAAATATTGATCACTTATTGAAAACATGCCTTTGACATATAGGAAAATGTAGAATAAAAAATAAAAAGAAAGAAGAACATTGAACAAGTATTTACAAAAATGTTGATCATGTATACAAAAATGTTGAACAGGAATTAAAAAAATATTGAACATGTATTGTAGAATGAAAAATAAAAGGAAACAAATGAATCAAATGGAGAATAAAAAAGCAAAGAACGAAAAAATCAAAGAGGAGAACAAACAAGAAAAGAAAGAAAAATCAGAGAAGACCGTATCTGGTCGCCTCTAGTAGTTCCCGATATTATTACTAACAAGTAACTACTTATTGGCCTCCTCCTCCTCCTTCAAGAAAGAAAGTTTAGGGTTCCTGCCTCTCGTCGGCGCCGGCACAGGTCCGCCTCATCTCCAGTGGCCTTAGGGCCATGGAGGCACGGTGAATCCTGACAAGGGCCGGCGGGAGGGCTCTGCTTTTAGTCGATTTTTTCAATCTTGCTAGGGTTTGTGTCCTGCTCAGGAAGACGAGACGGTGGCGGCTCCCTGAAGATGGAATAAAGGTCTCCCCGCCTAGCCCCCGTTCCGGCGATGCGTCTAGCATCGTTGGTGGGCGTGTGGAGGTGTGTCTCCGGCAGATCTATCTTTGGTAGATTTGTTTGGATCTCGTTGTTGTTCATCTACATTTGTGTGTCTTCAGTTTGGATCCTTCCGATCTACGTTATTTTTCATCGGTGACGGTTGCTGTTCTGGGGTGTTGGTCCTATGGGGCCTTAACACGACGACTTCCCGACTGTCTACTACAACAAGGTGTGCCCGACTCCGGCGATGGAGGGGTAATGACGGCGGCGCGCCTTCGGCTCGCTTCGGTGCTCGTAGTCGTCGCTAGGTGGTCTACGAATCTAGATGTAATTTTTATTTCTTGTGTTCGTTATACTGCCATGATTGAAGATGAATAGATTGGAAGTTTTCTCGCAAAAAAAAAGTAACTACTTATTGGCGGACTGATTAGTCGAGCCAGCAATCACCCTCTAGACCAGGGTTTGATACCTGGGTGCTCTCCTTTTATTCCCTGTTTTTTCAACGTTCGCGCGCTAAACTTGGCCGGCCCGACGCAGTTCCCTCAATGCGAGAGTTATCTGTACAATCATTTAATGTGATAAAAAATCGTTGCGGCCCTGGATCGATTTGATATCTGACATATGTGGCTCGTGTGCTTGAGGGGAAGTGCTACGTCGACACACGGCCGCGGAGGTGGACTTCCTGTGGTTTGAGCATATCTTCGTGATGCTCCTGACAAGGCGGCTTGGTTTTACAATCGTTTGCCTTTTTACGCTACATATGAACTCCATCATGAAGAGAGAATAAGTCTCACAAATCCGTGTGGCGGATCCACACTACATGCACGAGTCCTTCTTGAGTCTCGGCGACTTTTAGCGTAAAACTTCTAGGGAGTACCTCGAAAACTTCATGGTACAGAATAAGGATCAGGAAATTGTCCTCTTGCCTTATCATCCAAAATAAATTAGTGCCGGACAACCCTTTCGTACATTTCAATCATTCCTTTTAGCTCATATGGAGAATAATTTGTGCTGTTTTTTTCCCCGCAGCAATGGGCGCGCCATCCTTATCATTCTTTACCCGCGAGTCTCCCACGCCGTGTATTTTGACCCTACCAAAAACTACGAGAAGAAGGAAACAAAGGCTTCAGCTTGAGGGGTGTCCACCTGCAGATCAGGAAACAAAGGAACAAGAAGACGGCTTTCTCGCATAAAACTAAGTTCTGCTGCATCCATGTCCCAAAACCAAGCAAGAACGATGGATTCTACCTCCTCCATCTAATGATTGAGTTCAGAGGGATCACCAAAAGCTTCGCATGACAAGCAGAAACGATGACCATATCCACAAGTGGGTAGAATCTCATGGAGAAGCGGACTATAAACTTAGAGATGACTTCTTTCGCATCCAGAGGGACATTGCGACAATCATCACGAAAGAAGTCGTCAGAGAGAAGGGGATATTCCACAATGGCCCTGTATCGCAAGTTGACGTCCGAACTCGCATAGCCATGCATCACCAGGACCTCATGCCGTTCAAGAACCTAGGGTGCATCCTTGATGATATTGAAGGATGGAACTTCTAGTGATTTACGATGCCGATGATGATGATAGGTGTCGGTTGAACTTCTATACTTTCTGTAGCGATAAAACTTTGTGATGTCCACGGTCCTTACCGAACTTGCGTAACGCTACTCTGTTAGTTTGAGTACGATGACATGCGTACATCTAGTTAATTAGTTTACGTACGATGAACTGCGTTGATTATTTATATGTTTACTATATGTTGCATCTAGTTGCTAACCCTTTCTTTTTCGTGTTGCTCAAGTAGTTTGTTGCATATGATTGTACATTCTCTTGATGAAGATGCATCTCTAACAGGTACCTAGATTCTTGATGGCGAAGAAGCAGTGCTATGTCGTGTACAAAGGGAAGGTTCCGGAAGTGTACGACGAGTGGCCTGAGTGTTAGGTGCAAGTGGAGGGGATCTCCGGCGCCAGCCATAAAGGCTTCAAAAGCAGACAAGAAGCAGAAGCTAGTTACTTGAGGTTCACGCAAGCGCGAGAGAGGACTCATAACCGCTGCCTCATGTACTGCATAGTTCCGCTTTTACTCATAGTGTTAGCTCTTCTCGCGTATATTATTGTTTAGATGGATGACGATGTAGTTGCAAGTATTCAAGACTTGTATCGTTGTTTTCGAGGTGATGACGAGAGACCACTTTGTGTTGGATGATGATTATGATGATGACATGATTTGATGAGACCATTTGTATGTATATGATATGATTACATTTGTATGTGTATGATATGCTAAAGATTATTGTATAAAGACTGTTCAAATACAAAACAAATAGAGTAAAATGCATCCATGGTCATTGAACTTGTGTCAAAAGCTCACTTTGGTCACTGTACTTAAGAATACGATCAATACGGTCACTATATACGATTTGAGGTGATTATACTATATACGATTTGAGGTGATTATACGATCACTGTCTCACTGTATAGCTTCGTATTTCATTCTGTTGACTAGTCAAACATCATAGCACCCTTTCTCTACCTTTATATGGATCCCAACTGTCGGTGGCAAAAAGAAAAAAAGCCAAAGCCATGCGTCGGAGAGAATCGAACCAGGGACATCCAGCAACATTCCTGTCCAGCCGCACCGTCAAATTTGCGATAATTATTCTTATCGTTATAGCCGCAGCGTCTGTGCATGCATGCATTCTACTCCCTCCATTTCTAAATATAAGTCTTTTTAAACATTTCAAATGGAAACATGCGGATGTATGAAGACATATTTTAGAGTGTAGATTCATTCATTTTGCTTCGTATGTAGTCACTTGTTAGAATCTCTAGAAAGACTTGCATTTAGGAACGGAGGGAGTAGTATCATGCGTGAGCTCGACGGGGCTTTCTGCTCCGTCTACATGCTACGATCCGGGCTCCCGAGTCTTAGACCCCGTTCGGTAATCCACTGGCTCCAGGAATCTGCAGAGCGACTAAACTGCCGCTCCGTCATTTTTTACTGCAGCTCCACAACTCCGCTCTAGGAGCCGGCGGAGCGGAGCGACATCGAACAGGGCCTTACTTTCTCCACCCAACGGTCTCTCAATTTTCTACCCCCTTGTCCTTTTTTTTTACATCGTACCCCATTGTCCCTTACCCAACACCAAAAGGAAAACAATCCTTATACTCAGCTACAGGGCCATTTTTATACCTCTAGTATGTATATATATTACGTATAAACAGATTTTTTTTCAAAACTGTGCCTAAATTTATACGAATTTTGAGAAATGTGTGGCTGTTTGCAAAAAAACCAAATCTATGACCCGGTCGGTCTTAACTGGGCCGAAAGGCGGCCGCTCGGCCACGACTGGGCCGACCAGTGGCCCGTCGGCCTCGACCTGGCCGACCAGGGGCCCGTCGGCCTCGACCTGGCCGACCAGTGGCCCGTCGGCCTAGACCTGGCCGACCAGTGCCCGTCGGCCTCCACCTGGCCGACCAGTGGCCCGTCGGCCTCAACCTGGCCGACCGGCAACTGGATAAGCACCAGCTTCTTCTTCCTCACTCGTTTCTTGTGTGTTTGTTGTTCTGTTCGTTCTTCCACCACCACAACCCCC
>LR738714.1:738533632-738551595 GCA_902687465.1 Secale cereale | reverse complement strand
TTTTGTTAGTGTAGCCGGCAATATTTTTTTTCATTGCGATTATTGAGAAGGTGGCAATGTCTGACAGGTGAAAATGTCTGAATCAATAAATTTGACAGTTTACTACGGCCCTGGTAATGTTCGATATAATGAGTTGGGGGTTGATCTTAGCGAGTTTAAAAATGGCGTCATGACACTTTCAGACCCGAACAGACTGGACATTAGACAGTTGAAGTACTGGTTGACTACTAGTTTTGGGTTGAATCCTGAAGTATGTTCCGTCAACATTCATGCATTGTGGACCAAATCCTGTAAAAATGTGAAGTGGGAGTTGATGCCGGTAAATAGGAGCCAGCATTGGTTGACTCTGTTAAGTCGTTGCCGAGACCGAAGAATCCACCCATATGTTCTAGTGCAACCTGTGGCGAAGGAGGAGAATACTGTACAACTTCACGTGGGGTATGAACCCGGCCAAGGTAGTCAAGTGGCTAACGAGAATTATTTATCCGGGTCACAACCACCGGATGTGGATGCTATCCAAGTCGAGAAAGAGTCAGAGTTCGTGTCCGACAATGTTTGTGGTCATAATACTGGGCAGAGTAGTCGGTCGATTATATTGGCGGAGGATCTGGATTCTGATGTGGATGAGGAAGAGGAGGAAATGCAGAGGGTGATGGAGGAAGAGGATGAGGATGGATTGGCTGAGGATCTGGATTCTGAAAATTCCGAGGATGAAGTGGAGGTACCGATTCCTTCTGCATGGGATCAGGACATATCCACCGGCCTTACGGTCAACGATGTCCATGAGACTCCATGGCAGTATAATCTGAACCAAGTCCAGATAGGGGCTATGTTTGATACAAAGAAAAAATTGAAGTATGCGGTGACAAAGTGGGCTATGTCTACGCAAAGGGTTTTTCGAACACACATATCAAGTCCAACAAACTATACCGTGAAGTGTGTTGAAAAAGGCTGTCCTGCGAAGGTGCACGGGCACGTGCCGAAGTATAACATCCACTGGGTTGTCACCAATGTGATCCCACATAATTGTGTGAGGAGAAACCTATTGGTTCGTCATCCAAATCTGACTTCAACTCTCATTGCGCAACTCATGTATACTGAGATAGTGGAGAAGAAAGATATGGAAGCAAAACACATCCAGACAGCAGTGAAGGTCAGATGGAAATATGACATTCCTTATGGGAAGGCTTGGAGGGCTAAGCAGAAGGCTATGGAGGAAAGGTTTGGGACGTTCTTCGACTCATATGATAATGTTGTCCGTCTCCTTGCCATACTAAAGGAGAGGAATCCCGGCACTTATGTAAACATACAGCACACGAGGTTGGAGAGTATACCTGATTTCAAGGTGTTGAAACGAGTATTCTTCTCTTTCGCTATGTGCATCGAAGCTTTCCGGCATTGTCCTCCTGTGATGTTTGTGGATGGTACATTCCTGATTGGTCAGTACAAAGGGCAAATCCTGACCGCAATTGGTGTGGACGGGAACAATCAAATCATCCCACTTGCCATGGCATTTGTGGAGGGTGAGAACTTTCCAAGCTGGGTATGGTTCTTCCGGCAAGTGAAAATTGCGATCGTGAAGGACCGACCAAACGTGTGTGTCATTCATGACAGACATGCTGGTATATTGAAGGCAGTGAAGACACTAAGGAATCCAGCAGAAGACGAACGAACACCTTGGAAGGACTTGCAGAGCCGGTGGTGCATGCGCCATCTAGGGGCAAATTTTTTCTCACAGTTTAAGAACAAGCGGTTGATGAACTTGTTCAAAAAATTATGCAAGCAGAACCAGCACCGTAAGTACCATTTTATTTGGTCAAAACTTGATGAGTTTACTAAGAAGCAGGTTACTGCCAGGAAGAAAATGGAAGCAGACCAGGTTAAATTAGCAACAGTCATGGCAGAGCTAGAGGAGCCTGTAGGTCTTTGTGACTTGCCAGGAATTGACCCTCCTAATACTAAGAGAAAGAAGGGGAGGGCAATAAAGAGTTTTTCTCAGTGGATAGAGAAAGAGCCTCCCGTAAATTGGTCTTTGCTGCATGACACCCATGGAGCTAGGTATGGCCACATGACAAGCAACCTTGCAGAGGTGTATAACTTTGTACTTAGAGGGAATAGAGCATTGCCACTCACAGCTATTGTGGAGGCTGTATTCCATGGCACTTTGAGATATTTCAGAGAAAGGCATGAGTTAGCAAAGAAGCATATTGAAGATAAACAAAACACACCTTATTGTAGCCGTGTCATGGAGTACATGGCAAAGAAGATAGAGAAAGCAAAGAAGCACACTGTCAGACTCATAGGTAATCAGGAAATGAGGTATGAGGTTCAGCTTCCTACTGATGGTTTTGGTTCTGCAAATTAGGTGAAGACGCACGAGGTAAAAATAGGGAATGAACTTTATCCATCTTGTGAGTGTACATGCAACAAACCGGAGTTGCTGCACCTACCTTGCTCACATGTGTTGGCTGCATGTGGCCAGATTAAGTTGGACGCTATCTCCTTCGTGTCCCCGTACTATTTAAAAGAAGCAGTACTCAATGTCTGGACAGGTGAGATGACTGGGTTTAGAGTCGTCGGCAATTTCAACAAGGTAAACGACGGGGATAGAGTATACATCCCGGATCCAGGACTTCGGCGAACAAGCAGGGGCAGACGTAAGGTAAAACGCATCCGAAACGATATGGACCAATCTGAAGCTGGTGGAGCAACCAGACAATGTTTGCTATGTGCGGCTTATGGGCATAGGATGAAATATTGTCCTGAACTGAAGAAAGACGGTGCTTCCACATCGACGAGTGCTTCCACATCGACGACAGTAGCAGCACGTGGTGGTCGTGGCAGTCGTGGTGCTCGTGGCAGTCGAGGTCGAAGGGGCGGACGAGGAAGGAAGAACTCAGAAGCTATATAATGTGCTGCCAAGTGGTTTAGTTTGTAATATGTCAGACTATGTTTTAATTAGTAATATGTCGGACTATGTTTTAATTAGTAATATGTCGGACTATGTTTTAATTAGTAATAAGTGCGGACTATGTTTTAGTTTGTAATATGTCGGACAACGTTTGAATTTGTAATATGTCGGAAGGACTATGTTTTAATTTGCACCTGAGATTTTTTATTCGAACTGCAGATATGGCTTCGTATCCGTTGCTGAATGGTATTATTGATAGAGGGCACCGGGCCGCACTTATGGCAGAGGGCAAGCACTTAGACGTGTTGGTAACTCGCACCCCAAAGACTAACTGGATGATACACTCTGCATGGGTTGATAGGTATGTGTCGGTATAATGACTTAGTATGTCTGACATACTTTTGATAGCCGCTAACTGCATGCTACATTCTCTTTATTTTGTAGGTTAAGTTGGGCTGGACTTCTACCCTTGGCACGACTGGTTGAGGGAATATTGGATGAGTGGGTTGATGGTCCGGACTTAGATGAGGCAGGTGAACCTATACAGTTACACAAGAAGCATATTGCACGATGAGGCAGCCACCTCCTTCACAACCAGGGAGCACTTCCTATCAGCAGCCACCGAGCTCTTCCTGGCAGCAGCCACCTCCGGACTTAGCGGGGAGCTCTTTCTATCAGCAGCCACCGAGCTCTTCCTGGCAGCAGCCACCTCCGGACTTAGCGGGGAGCTCTTTCTATCAGCAGCCACCGAGCTCTTCCTGGCAGCAGCCACCTCCGGACTTAGCGGGGAGCTCTTTCTATCAGCAGCCACCTACTTCACAACTAGGTGGCTTTTCCTCGCATCATCATCAGATGGACATAGGTAACACTACTTTGTACATTCTTTTAAACAGTGTAGGTTCGCCAATCAATTTCACATGTTTTACTTTACTGCAGTCGGTAGTCAGCCGCAGCAGTTCATGCATTCAGTCCAGTCACCGATGCTTAGTGGTGGTTCGTACTTAGACGGCGACGACGATGACGACGACCGAGCTGCAAACACCTATGACTTGTCGCAGACAGTTCTTCACACTCCACCACCACCGTTCACGCAGGAGTCACAGACAGACGAGATTATCTATGGTCGTGGTAATCGTCAGCATCGTCCACCGCCTTCGCGCTTATCGCCTTCCGGTCCTCGTCCGAGGAAGACCCAGACTCGTCGTCGTCCACAGCAGTGATATGGTTATCTATGTATGAGACATTATTTATGTAGAGTCATTATCTATGTATGAGACATGATTGATGTATGTTTTATTATCGCACTTCTATCAGAGTATGAGACATATTACTATTAAGTCGCATTGTCATTCCAGTTACATTTCCAAAGAAACTGCAATAGTTCATTAAAATAAAGGTACATCTGACTTACAAGGTACTACTAAACTTCATAATATAAATCTTACGAATTTTAAGATACAACTTGCTGCAATGCGAAGGTTACGATACAATAACATAAATCTACTGAGTCCAACGGGGATATTTTCCTTTTCCATCACCAGCTTCTTCTGCTGCCTTGGCTGCACGAGCCCTTTCTTTTTTTATCTGCCTCTCAGCCTCACGGGCCTCCTCTCGCTGTCGATACACCTCCGCCAGTCGAAGTCCCTCTTCTCGGTTTTTCTTCTTCATCTCATCAAGAAAAGCCCTCTGCTTCACACAGTACTCTTGCCACTCTCTCTCCTGCTCTGCTTTCTCCTTTGCTGCCTCCTTCGCTTGGCGCTCTTCTAAGTCCAAACTTGCCCATGCACGACGACCTCTTTCACGAATCTCGGTGACCGCCCAGTCCGGTTTTTTCGTGTCAATCCAACGATAGTACATGCACAGAGGCGGAGGAGACTACAACCAAAATAGAAATAGAAATATCAAATCAACAATAATATCAACAACGTGTTTATTCTTCATGACTGAAACACACCTGAGGCCTGATGTACGGTGAAAGAGCAACAGGTGGATCTTCCTCATAATTGGCGCACATGAAAAACTTCATGCCCAACCAATCTGAAAAATCCGTCACCTCCTTCACCTTACAGAGATCGCCACACCAACAACGAAGTACTTCCACCCCCCGAGGCAAACTCGCACTCTTCATTTTCGTAGGCCTAATGCTTTGATCCGAGCAAGGCAAACTCATAATGACTAGCGCGTTGGTGTTTTCAAGTGCGGCTGGACTATAGAGAAGACAGTGAGAAAGAGCAAGCAGTGTGGGCAGAAGCAAAGAGAAGACCGTGAGAGAGCAGGCAACGGCATGTCGTATATAAAGATGAGGAGCAATGTGTTGTCGGTAGCAACAGCACGGCGCGAGAGAAAATGGCGGGAAGTAGAGAGCGGGAAAATATGGCGGGAAGTAGAGAGCGGGAAAATATGGCGGGAACTACCGAAGCGGGAAGAAATGGCGGGAAGAATTTTGGCGGCAATGAAAGGCGAGAACAATATTCGCGGGAAACAGAGGCGGGAAGAATTTTGGCGGCAATGAAAATATGGAAAAAATAGGTGCGAAGAATTATGGCGGGAAAATGAGGCGGGAAGAATTTTGAGGCTGATGCACTCGTCTAAAAAAAAAATGTGGCTGATGCTGGCAGAGGCACTGGTCGGCCCAGACTAGGCCGACAGGCCGCTGGTCGGCCAGGTCGAGGCCGACGGGCCACTGGTCGGCCAGGTCGAGGCCGACGGGCCACTGGTCGGCCAGGTCGAGGCCGACGGGCCCCTGGTCGGCCCAGCCGAGGCAGACGGCTGGCTGGTCGGCCTAGTCGTGGCCGAGAGGCCGCCTTTCGGCCCAATTAAGACCGACCGGGTCATAGATTTGGTTTTTTTGCAAACAGCCACACATTTCTCAAAATTCGTATAAATTTAGGCACAGTTTTGAAAAAAAATCGTATAAACATATATAGGACGTTCGCCGTCTTCACCCACGGGCGCATCCACCGGGGCGCGCCGCTTCACTCTATGCTGCACGACATCGCCACCTGCAGGCTGCACCTCGACAAGCCCTGCCACCATCGCCGCATGCGTTGCGCAGCTCCACGCCGGGAGCAGGTACTAGTATCTGCTAGCGAACGTGTTGTATAGATAGTGCTCCTCCTAAGTGCGTGTTAATTAAATAACGGTAATCGTGGATCCTGAAATCAGAAAAAAAAAACACCGTAACGCCCTTGGATTTTATTTTTTATTTTTGCACGGAACGCCCTATGGATTTGACACGAAGTTGTGTGGGACAGAGCCACAGAGGTACGTGGGCTTCGGCAGAGCATCGCTGGTATGTTCTCATGCAGCGCTTATTTTTTCTTTCCCACTCACAGGTGGGACCTGCATAGGTAGAGAGAGTGTGCTCTGATGTTTGACCAGTCAACAGAGTAAAATACAGAGTTATACAATAAGGCAGTGACCGTATAATCATCTCAAGTCATATATAGTGACCGTATTGATCGTATTCTTAAGTGCAGTGACCGAAGTGAGCTTTTGACACAAGTTCAATGACACAAGTTCAATGCAGAAAAAAATCAGAAACTAATAAAACTAGCAGTAGCGAGGGAAATAAAGTTAGCAGCAGTGCGCTCTTACTAGTAGCGTGGCTTACTTCAAAGATCTACAGCTCTTAGCAGTAGTGCATTTCAGAAAAGCTCGCTACTGCTAACCATGTATAGCAGTAGCGTTGGTCAACCCGCCCTACCGCTATAGGCTAGTTGTAGCGCCGTATCAGTAGCGCGGGCACACCTAAAACCCACACTACTGCTAGGCTTTTCCCTAGTAGTCGCGCGGCTCCTGTCGGGATCGTTGACACGTCGGGAAGTTTTGCTGGTTTTGTTTTATCATTGTCAAAATGTCTTGTCCACCGACATTCCAAGGATACTTCGAGCTATCTCCAGATTGAGGTCTTCCAAAGCTGATTGTGAGAGTTTGTGATGGACTATGTTGGGACACCCTTGCAGGGTTAAATATTTTTGAAAGCCGTGCTCGCAGTTATGTGGTGACTTAGAAATTTATAATATCTGGTTGTAGATAACTTGACACTAAATTTAATTAAAATAAACCAGCCATGTGCGTAACCGTGATCGTCCCTTTTCGAGGAAGTTCGAGAAGAGGATACGGTAGTGTTACGAATGACTCATAAGTAGGAGCTCAGGATCACTTCTTGATCATTTTAATTTGGGTCCGTTTATGTGTAGTTTATTCTTCTTATTCTTTTACTCGTAAGTTAGCCACATATAGATGCTTAGTGCTTACAGTAACCCTACCACTTAACCATTTCTCACCCATTAAGCATTGCTAGTATTGGTACCCATGGTAATAAGATTGTTGAGTCCCTGTGGCTCACAGATTACCACAACAACAGGTGCAGGTACAGAAAAAGTGATGCTTTGATGTGAGAGCGATGCATACTTGTTCTATTTGGAGTTCTTCTTCTCCGTTGTCGATCATAGGATGGGTTCTCGGTTGGCAGCCTGGGATTAGCAAGGTGGATGTTGTTATTCTTTTCGTTTGATTTCATCCATAGTCGGATCCTTATCTTATGTATGATGATTGCTATGTATTGATGTACTGTTCTATTCATGTTGTACCCTGTGGTGAGTGTAAGTCTTTATTTAGTATTCTCATCTATTCAGTAGATGGTATGTTGTAATGATATCTTTGGCTGGACTTTCAAGTTCCTTGAGGTTATCAGGCGTTACACAGATCTGGCGAGATGAACTATCCCAAAGACCTTTCAGTGACCACCGTCGTTGTGGAGCCGCCGAGGTCACTGCAACATAGTCTGCAGCCACCGCCACTCGGCCAATCGTATCTGGAACACCACCACCATGCCGTCCAGATCTCAATCAGAGCAACCATGACAGGTCGCCCAACATCAAATCCGACCATGCATGGCGACAGACAGTCGTCACCACCTAGAACCCCATGGCCCGCCGCCCACGTTCCAAGACTCCGCTGCCTGGAGACATCTGAAGGACCCGTCACCATGGTAGAGGCTGGCGGCGATGGCGGCAGTGCGTGTTAATGCAATCCCTGCAGTGCCATAGACCCAGGCCGCAAGCCACGGAGACCCGCACCGCACAAGCGCTGCGTCCACACCGAGCAGCCGCATCTCGCGCTACGTACGCCACTGGCATAGCTAGGGTTTCAGACCATGGTGGTCCAACTGATAAAAAAATCACCCAAGAAAAATTTCCCCACAAACATAGTTTAACATGGAGCGTCAAAAGAAAAGTTTAACATGGAGGTCCATCTCAAGAAAACGTAACGTGGAGTGAATTGTTTAGTAAAATTTATCAATTGTCAGTCGCTAGAAACCATGAAATCAAAATCAAAGTCATACGTTGAAGTGTTACAGAGATGATAAACATGCATGACGGCCATTGGTGCGCGCCGCGCTTCCGCCGAGTGCCTACATGCGACCACATGCATCACCCAGTCACCGCTCGTCGTGCGCTCTCGCCAACACTAACGATTCACGATTTGCCACGATTAGTAGTTTAGCAGATCGGCATAGTGGACAGAATACTGCTCGGAATCAGGAACACCTCCATCCAAACTTGCAGTTCAGCCGATTGGCCTAGGGGATAGGGGAAACGTAGAGGAAACAATGCTCAGTCGTACGTGGGCTTGGACGCGGCCACCCCGAGGCTACGCCATTGACGTACGCCCGTCTAGGATAGAAGAAGAGGCCCGGCCGCCGACCAGGCTTCACTCGGTAGGGCCCTCCGGCGACCGTGAGGACGAGAAGTGATGGGGAAAGACCGAGGGCTATGAGTTGTTCGGAGAGAAGAAACGAGTCCACATCATGACTTGGCAAATTCAAATGTGAGGTTAAACCTACGATCATCAATGGAATAAAGACATAATCTATGCCCATTATTCTCCATGTGACATGGAAAATGTAAAGGTTTGTTCACCGCAAGCCTCTCCTGATAAATCATGTGTCGCGTCGTGGAGGATCAAACATTTTCAAAAGAAAACGTCAATGAAACACTTGCCATTGGTCGCTTGCCTTTTTGACCATACTAGTATTTTGTTTAGTTGTCTCGGATAGACATTGAAAGGTGAGGTAGGGCATCTCCAATTCATGACATCAAACGGATGCCACAAAATATTTTCTTGGACAATTGGCCGGGCACCGGCCATCCAACCATGTAACCCAAATTTCCGCTATTTCAAATGGATCCAACACAAATAGATGTGAAATTTATGCTACAACCTGGACGCCAACGACGACCTGGAGCGGTGCAACGTGATCTCCATGTGTTGCACGGTCACCCATCGCCGCCGTGGTTGCATGGAGGGGATCATGGCGTGGGACTGTGGTTGATCAACGAGTGGTGTAGCGCGATCTCCATGTGTTGCGCAAACTAGTCATCCATCGCCGTCGTTGGGTTAAGCGTTGGCGGCTTCACCTCCTCCTCGTCCGAGACCGACTCGTCCTACACAATGGATAGAGCCATGGACGAAAAAGGGCCCGACGACTGTGGCTGGTAGCCGCCGAGTAGCTACTATGCTCAGGTTTTCTCGACGTTTGTTTTCTTGCCTATCGCGGCGGCTGGTGGAGGTGTGGTGGTGTGCATCTACTTTGGAAGAGGATTAGGAGTGGGATAATATTGGTTTGTGGAGGAGTGGGATAATATTGTTTGTGGTGGTGTGCATGGATAATATTGTTTGTGGAGGAGGCTTCACGCGGGCGGTGTCCATCGTGCATGCGAGTAGGCGGGGCGTAAGTGTAGCCGGAGTGATTACGCAGATGGTTCTTGAGCCGGCCGGAGAGGGTTTTTGGATGGGACCAGGGTGTCAGAGTCCGACATGGTGGACATCTCCGTGGATTTAGGGCCGGTATTTAGGAATTCAGACTCTATATGGGTCCGACCTGATTTGGTGATCCACGTGGTTAAAAATGTTAGAACGGCCCTGTCCGGACATGTGTGGATGTTTTGATGATCGTCGTTGGAGATCCCCTTGGCTTTGAACTTAATTATGATGACCTGTAAGGCAATCACTAGATATATACGCTATGTCAGGTCAAAATTCCCCGAAGGTGATGCTGGAGATCCATTATTGAGATTCTCTTTGTAGCTGGAGTTGTTGGTATATATATAAAGTCAACTTGGTCATTTTATTCTTAGTTAATTCTATGACAAAATAATTGATGACGGTGTCATCACGTCTTGTACACTCAACCACGGCATTGATGACGCCGGACTTTCTTTCAATGCGACCGTATCACCTTCATATATCTATTTAATGAAATGTCCTTTAACGAAAAAAGGACAGACAGTGGAGCTACACCTTGCCAGTGGCCGGCGCGCAAGTACAACGAGGCAGGAGAGGACAAAATTGCAGCCATGTGCATTGCGCAGGGACGAAGAGGTATACAGTGGTTCTAGTCTTGCATTCGCCTTGCTGTTGCAGCACATGCGTGCTCGTTGACTACGCGGTGCTTTGCCCCCGAGCCCGCTGAACGCGGTGGTTGGCAACTTGGCATGGCCACCGCACATTCCATCCGCACGTTCCATCTCGGCCAATGTCCAGTTCCGTATGCTTTTCCACGGATGTATTTTATTCTCAACAGTTGACTTGCATCAAAATCTGCAAACTTCTCTATTGAGGGTGAAGCACTCCCCCGCGGTTGATCATATCCTTATACAGTGCGCGCACGCCCAGCAAGTCTGGTTCATCTGCTTCAGCAAAGCTAGAATTGATCCGTCGGCTCTGCCGGCCGTGGAAGATCGTACTGAACAATGGTGGCTGTCTTGTAAGCAATAGCCAAAAGCTTGTTTTTGTCTTGTCCCATCCCCAAGTTCTAGTGCTCTTTTTTTTTTCTCTTTGTAGGTTTTCTTTCGGTTATCCCTGATTAGCCGAGAATGTTAGGTTTTCGGGTCCGGTTTTTCTTATAAACTGGACCAACTCTCTTCTTCTTAATGAAATGCAGGAACCCCCTGCCCCTTTCGAGCCGTTCTCGAAAAAAAAAGTACATTTCTACACCGAGTAGTAAATGCTCCTATGAAATAAAAAAATATAGAAAAATATTCTGATTTTTTTTGTGACATACTTTCATAAATGTTTGTTGTGCATGCAAAATTTCATCACGAAATCACATTGGTGGAAGTCTGGCAACAAAAAAACAAAATCAGAGCTCCAAAATACTTTTGTAAGTAACATTTTCATAGTATATATTTTGTTTTTTTACTACACCTTCCACCAATGTGATTATGAGATGAAACTTTGCATGCACAATAAACATTTGTGAAAGTATGCAAAAACAAAAAAAAACAGATGTTTTAGATTTTTTTTATTTTTGTGTTCACACCATGAGCATTTGATCTTGGGTGTAGAAACTCCACATCCGTAAAGGATCCGATTCTCTAATCACACTAGTTTTCTGTAATCTGTGGAAGCCGCGTAACGCTTGGATTTTTGGCAACACACGGAATATTGTCACTGCCCAATGTGCTATCTCACAGGATTTTTGAAGAGATCAGAATTCGGATTTTAGCACGGTGCGTAGGAAACCCTAGCCGGGGGCTCTCCTTCCTTCCTTCCCTCCCTCCCTCCGCCGCCGCCGAAGGACACCGTCGACTTATAGCCAGGGGGCTGACAACGGTGGCGGGGGCCTCCCTCTCTCATGTGCCATGGGGATGGTGCGGAGCCCCGCAACATGAGGAGGCGCAGCCGATCTGGCCTTGGTAGTGCGGCCGGTGTCCCTGCTTTAACTCGCAGTGCCGCGACGGTCGGCTTTGCCTACGGGCAGCGGAGTTGGCTGTGTTCGGGGGTAGCGATCGGATCTACAGCGATGGGCCATCTGACCTCGGATCGGCGGCGACATGCATGGCCTGGTGGACGGGTCAGCGCCATGCGTGGTCTGGCCTCCAGACATATCTGAACTGGCCGGTTCAGCCTGTTCGATGCGTGGTGGCTCAGATCAGTGGCGACCCGTGCACACGATGCTTGATGGAGATTCGTCAAGCGGATCCGGGTGAAAACCTCGTTCTTAGCCTGTTGCCAAGATCGGCGATGGCGCCACTCTTTTGTGTCGTTACCTTCTCGAACTCATCGCCGTGGAAAAGCTCCAGACCTTTATTCGCTACCGCTGGGGGAAACCCTAGATTAGTAGATCGGATGACGACAGCGCTCTGGTGTCGGTTCCCGCTTGGGGGTGTCATTCTTGAAGTTGTACACGGGCACGACGGACCATTGGACGGCTTATATGTAAATATGAGTGTGTGTGTTTTTTTTGCGGGGTATGTAGATAAGAGGTTTTGGAATACTATGCCTCGTTCTAATAAAATGGGGCGGCAAACCCAGTTTCTTCAAAAAATATTTATTGCAATACTAATAAACTGAAAAAAAGGAACCACGCGCCAATACCTTTGGTTCCGGGAAAAAATGACGCCAGTGAAAAATCTCTGCCGTTGGATGCAGAATGGATGGCTAGATGGTTGTCTTCAACAATGGTTGTCTTCAACGTTACCCACTTCTTTTCCTCCTGCTTTGGCGGCAGCTGCCCCTGCACCCTTACCTGCCAACCTGTTTCCTCGCCTCCGTCTGTGATGTCGCAGCTTGCTAGGGGTCACAGAGTCGTCCCGTCTCCGGCGAGGTCCTGGCTCGGCGTCACCGGGGTCAACGCTCATCGCGGCGCTCCAGACGTTGCCCACACCTTAGGCCTCGGCCGAAATTGACTGACGCCAACAAAAAATTCAGGCGCCTAACGTTTAGCAAATGCTGATAAAGAACAGCACACGGTAGGACATTGGAGCCGAAGAGGCCTAAAGAAGCAACTAGATAGTGTTCAGACGTTCATCAATGAGTTTCCTTTTGAAAGAGAGAATCATGGATGTGAGTTTGTAGGGAAAGTGAATTAGTAAAGTTTGTAGGATCTGAGTGTTCGGATTCCACTTAACGGTTACACAGAACAGAGTACAAGTTCAGCAAAGCAACAAGAAATCAAGAGCTGCGCCCAACAACAGTAAGAAGTAGCAAGAACAAGAGAGAGAGAGAGAGAGAGAGAGAAAACCACGTATGAGCTACGATCCAGCAGCCGGAGCGTTCTCTTTTGTTTCCTTGAGGGAGAGGACGGCTCTGAGCAGGGGTATGAGCAAGCCAAAGGCGGACCCGGAGGTGAGGAGGTACTTGAGGTTGTTGTAGACGAACTTGTGCAGGGCGACTCTCAGCGTCCGGTCCTGCTGGTAATCGCTGAGCCGCTGCAGGATGCGATCATACTGCCTCCCGTACTGAAGGTACGGGCAGACGGACTTGAAGAAGTCGAGCGTCTCCTGGTCACTGAACACCGGGTACAGTATGCGCTTGGCGCGCAGCTGCCGGACGTCTTCCTCGCGGTTCATCAGCACCGCCATGACCTGCATGTAGGAGCTAGCGCCGTAGTCCGCGTCCGACGTGCCCCCTTGCAGCAGCTCGAACACGGCCATGTTGATCAGCAGGGACATCGTCAGCTCGCCGAGGTGCACGGGCGGGAGCCAGAGCTTGCCGAAGAGAGGGTTTTCCTCCACGCCCATGTCGGCGAAGCGCGCGGTCTTGCTAGCGGTGATGTGGACCCCGATCCCGGCAAGTTCCAAGGCCGATGAGATGTTGAGGATAGGACGCGGGGCCTCGTCGGCAGCGACCATTCGGCTCCGGAAGGGGCCGATTTGGCGGTGCCGAACGAGGTCAAGGAGGTGGAACGGCTGGTACTTGTCGGCTCCCTCGAAGTCCACCTGCGGCTCTGCCCCCTGGACGTCGAAGTTACTGATGGTGTCCGCGACGTAGCGGTCCACGAGGACATGCTTTAGGCACATCAGGGCCTCCAGCACCACCCAGGGGATCTGGTTCTCCACCAGGAGGATGTCGCGCGAGATGCGCCGCATCCAGTTCTCGCTCAGCTGCGGCATCCTCCAGTGGAGCGGCGGGCCACGGTCAAGCGCCACCATCGTCATAAACTGCAGAAGGAAGCAGCCGTCGAGGAACAGCATCGCCGTGAATTCGTCCTCGTTCATGCGAACGGGGTGGGCATAGGATTCCCGAGCTTTCTCGGCCACCTTGTGAACATTGAGATAGAAATCCCGGACCTGGTGAACGGTAGAGCTGCAGCAGAACTCGTTGGCTGCCATCTTCTTGATTTCCTCCATGCTTTGCAGGTGCGGGCTGCCTCGGTGGCACGGACCGATGGCGATGATGTCCGGCGAGAAGAGCCGCTCCACCTTCTTGATGCTGCGGAGGAAGGAGGGGACCACCTGGATGCTCGGCTTGCCCCCGCTGATGAACCTGCGATCTAGGTTCGTATGAGTGGTGGTAGATAGCATGCTGAGTACCATATCCAAACCAGTGTCGCCGCGGGGCTCCATTTCCGGCACTCGCTCGTGGGCAAAGTTCGCGCTCCTGAGTCCTGCCATTAGTATCCTTTCCCCCCCTTCGGGCGTTCCGAAGATGAACTATACAAAAGTGTAAAGGAGTTGGTTCTTTTGCGGGTCAACTTTCCCTAGCAAGGTGTATTTCTTCGACATAAAGAGAATATCTAATAGAAAACCTGTTAAGTTGGAATCCGGTGAAAAGCACGCAAACTATGTTTTAAAAACTCAACTGATAAGTGTCATACATGTGACACCAAGCAATCCGGTCCTGACATTTTTTATAACTAATGTTATCATTTGAAAAGAAAAAACAAAGCCTATTTTTTTTTTAAATTTGCCATCTGAAAAGAAAGTTATCAAGATTGCCAACTAAAGTTGTCAGCATCGCAAATTTGCCGTGAAAAATGTTCGGAGTTGTCATGTGTTCATGCAACATGGTTGGCACTTATCAGGGGTGTCCTTTAAAATATCTAAGAAATGTGTTCTATTAGCACGTGAAATTTCAAGGTAAAAAATAAATTCATTTTGAGATACCAAAGAAACAAGTACAACATTCGGGCTTTCTATACAGCCGGATATGAGCAATAGTCCCGTTCACGTTACGAACCGGGACTAATGTGAGCATTTGTCCCGGTTCAAGCGACGCAGGCATCAGTCCCGTTTGAACGGGACCTTTAGTCCCGGTTGGAGATACCAGCTGGGACTAAAGGGGCTCGCAACCCGTTTAGTCCCGGTTGGTGTCTCCAACCGGGACTAAAGGTCTATATCTTTAATCCCGGTTGGAGATACCAACCGGGACTGGAAAAAAGATACAAAAATATTTTTTCAAAAATAAAAATCAAAATTTTTTTCCAGCCCTTTAGTCCTGGTTGGTGTCTCCAACCGGGACTAAAGGGGGCGCCTACCACGTTAATCTTAGAAAATTCATAACTAAATCATTCTAATTCAGAAAAATACAAATAATATATCAAAATTTGCAGAAAAAAGATTGTTCTGAAGAAACAACAAGTTTTCCGTTTCGGCAATTTTTTAAAATCAGAAAATTCCAAAGGGATAATAGATTTTTGGACGTTTTAGACGTTTTAGGGTTAGGGCTTCATTTAATGTCATTTTGAAAAATGAAATGTGGTCAAACTATGGTCAAACAGTGGTCAAACTATTGTCAAACTAATTATTCAATAAATATTATTATTACTTATTTTTATTTTCATTGGAATTCAATATTATTATTATTACTTTATTTTGATTTTTTGTATTATTTTGGATTTGGATTTTTTTATTTTTATTTTATTTTTGAGAATTATTTTTTATTTTTTAAAAGTATATTTGAGCTTTCAAATTAATCATGGTTGTTTGTTAATCATTGTTGTTTATTTTAATAATTGTTTGGAATTCAAAAACTTAAATGATGTGACATTAAGATCTAAGGGTCAACATGATTGATAGCTTACTATTGTCAGAAAAACAACAAGTGCAGACTTGGAAACTAGGGGAGATAGAACCTGGAAGTTAAGCGTGGTCGGCCTAGAGTAGTGAGAGGATGATTAACCGACCGGGGAAGTTAGACGATTTGGAATTAGTGCTGATTAGAGATTAAATTCTGAAGCAGTGAGGAGAGGTGATTAGAGATTAAATTGTCAAATAATACAAATATTTGAAAATCAGAAAAAACAAATTTAAAACAAATATTAAAAAAAAAATTGATTTTTTTCCCGTTAGTCCTCGCTGGTGTTACCAACCCTTTTTATAAAACCAGCGAGGAAGTTTATTCCTTGCTGGCAGACAATTCCTTGATACAGGATTCCAGTACACTGAATATTATACAAGGTTGAGCTGGGGTTGCTCAACAATTTTATTACATGCGCGACAATATAGGTTCGTAACACCAACCGAGACTAAAGGTTCTCCAGCCCACGCACACAGAGCGGCCACATGGAGGGCCTTTAGTCTCGGTTCGTAACACAACCGGGACTAAAGGCTCTAAAGGCCCTCTAGAGCCAGGACTAAAGGCCAATTTTCTACTAGTGTTTTCTCGAAGGCAGGGAAGGAAACCTTGATAAAAGCCATATCACAAGCAATTCCTGTCTATACTATGACATGTTTTGACATCACTAAGGTCCTGTGTGAAGAACTGAACACCATCATCAACAGGTATAGGTGGAGTCAAGTTGACAAGGAAAACAAAGTGCATTCGGTAAGCTGGGAGAAATTAACGAGAGTGAAGAAAAATGGGGGTCTAGGTTTTAGGGAGCTCCATGCTTTCTACCTAGCCATGCTAGCAAGACAAGCATGGAAGTTGGTCCAAACCCCTTCTTCATTATATGCACAGATGCTCTCAGCAAGATACTACCCAAAGGGCTTAATATTGGAGGCAATCCGAACTTGTGGCATCTCATATACACGGCGAAGGGTCTCCCCCTCCCCCCTCCCCCGCGTCATCTCCTCTGAGGCGACTCGGGGGTAACCCTATGTGACGCCCGGGTAATCAAGCTACAGTAAAACTTCGCTAATGATGCCACGTCACCTCGATTATTGTGGATAAACTCATGTTAGTTCTAAACCAAGTTCAAAATTCAAATTTAAGATAGAGACAAACAATAAAAGTTTTTAAATATTAAAACTAAAATGTTCGGAGTGAACCATATATTGCATAAGTAATTATGGTGGAGAAACCACACCTTTTTAAAATTATTAAAAAATATGAGATGAATAAAACAGCAGCAAAAACAATTATTTAAATACCTTTTGTAATTAATAAAATGTCAACTAATTTATTGAGGAATGGACTTTTTGAGTATGGACGAAGTTGAATTACTAATTTATATACTAAGTATATATTTTAATAAAACTAAAATAATAGGATACAAAACTATAACAAAAAAAGTAAAATAGATAAAAAGTAAAGAACAAAACAAAAGAAAGGACCCCCCCTGCTGGACCGTGGCCCAGATGGCCATCGGGCCAACCAGGCCGGCCCAGCCGGCCCACCCCGCCCCTGGCCTATATGGCCTACCTCTCCATCCCCCGCAACCCTAGCCCACTACACCCCCCTCCCACGATCCCCACTTCTCCCAGTCCTTTGATCTGGACCCGCCGTCGCCCGAGGCACTCGCCTCCGATGCCGTCGCTCCGCCGTCGCCCGTCCCTCCGACTCGCCGGACACCACCACGCCTCCGTCCTCCCCCGCGACGCCACCTCGCCGACGCCGCCCTCTTTTCTTCAGGCGCACGTGAGCGCTCCCCTCTCCCCTCCCCTCTCTGTCCCGCACTTCGCCGCGGCCGCCGCGAGCACCGCGCGACCTGGCCACGCCCGATGCGTGCTCGCCGCGGCCCTCACTCGCATGTATCCGCCGGGCCTCGCCCTTCTTCCCCTCCGCCTGGGCGCTGGGTACTGGCCGCCGGCGCTCCATTGCGAGCGGCTAGGCGTGCTCCAGCTCTTCGCTCCGGCCGCCGCAAGCCCCCCCATCCGCCGTCGCCTCTTCCCCTTACGCCCCGTCCTCCATGCCGCCCCGCGACCACGCCGGCGAGCGCTGGCCGCTGCTGTCGCCGTCCCACCCCGCCAGGAGCCGGCGCTTCTGCACGCCCCGCCTCACCCAGCCTGCCTTGCCGCCACCGGCCGGACCGGCCCCGCCGTGCCCCGGCGGCCGCGCCACTGGTCTCGCCCGAGGCCAGCACCGGCTCGCCCCCATC
>LR738714.1:738417938-738533580 GCA_902687465.1 Secale cereale | reverse complement strand
CCCCCGAGGGCCAATGGCAAGGGGGCCCCAGGCCCCAGAACGAAAAAAAAAGAAATATAAATATAAATAATTAATAATAATAATTAATTAATTAACTAGATAATTAATATAATTAATCCTGTCTTCAATTAACCTAATGGATAATTAAATAAATTAAATAATGTTAAGATTAAACTAATTAATTGTGATTAATCTAATTAACTTTAATTAGTTAAACTAATCAGGATTAGTTAATTAAATATAGAGCTAAATATACTATGTCACTGACCAGTGGGACCCACTGGTCAGGTTGACCAGTCAACCATGCTGACGTCAGCATGATGTCATGCTGATGTCATAAATCCCTTTTCGAATTAATTTAATTAATATTAAATCCCAGAAATTAATAAAAACTTTAGAAAATCATATCTTTTAAACCGTAGCTCGGATGGAAAAACCTTGTACATGAAAGTTGCTCAGAACGACGAGACAAATCCAAATTCGCGGTTTGTTCGTCCGCCACACATCTCTATCATACCGAACATGCAACATTCCCCCTCCGTTTCATCTGCCCGAAAATGCCTAACACCAAGAATACTTCCCGGATGATATTCCTCTTCGCCTGTATCACCGAGCACCGCGTTAGGTCACACGTAGCACCGCCTTTTGCCATGTTATGCTTTGTGATGCTATTGTTTGCTCTGTTATTTATTTGTTTCCCCTTCGTTGCTTATTTCGGTAGACTCCGATACTGTGTTAGACCCCGAGACCATTGATGCTTCGGTGTTCGACTACGGCTACGCTTCCGAAGATTCCTTTCTTCTGCAGAGCTTCCAGGCAAGCCCCCCCTTTGATCACCAGATATCGCCTATGCTTCTTTCTACTGCTTGCATTAGAGTAGTGTAGCATGTTACTGTTCGGTTACTCCTATTCTGTTGCATAGCCTGTCATTGCTGCTACAACTGTTGATACCTGTACCTGCCATCCTAATGCTTAGTATAGGATCCTAGTATTCCATCAGTGGCCCTACATTCTTGTCCGTCTGCCATGCTATTCTATCGGGCCGTGATCACTCGGGTGGTGATCACGGGTATATACTATATACATACTTTAGATACACATGATGATGATTCGGAGATGGGGGCTGAAGGGGCAGGTGGTTCCACCCAGGTAGTGGTGGGCCTGGGTTCCCGACAGCCCCTGATGGTTACCTTGTGGCGGAGCGACAGGGCGGGTTGCGACCACCTAGGAGACAGGTGGGCCTGGCCTTAGTCGTTGTCCGCGGTTATTTCATAATAACACATTTAACGGGATCTTGGTATTTGATCTGAGTCTGGCCATTTGGTCTATACGCACTAACCAGCTACGTGGGAATAGTTATGGGTACTCGACGTCGTGGTATCAGCCGAAGCCTTCTTGACGTCAGCGACTTAGCGGCGCGCGCCGGGTTGGACCGGGTAACGCAACTTCCTTAGTAATGGAGGTTGCTAGGTCTGCTCACTGGCCGCGTACGCAACGTGCAGATGTGCGTTGGGCGATGGGCCCGGACCCCTGCGCGCCTAGGACTTAGACCGGCGTGCTAACCTCTCTGTTGTGCTTAGGTAGGGCTACGACATGTTGATCTTCCGAGGCCGGGCATGACCCTGGAAAGTGTGTCCGGCCAAATGGGATCAAGCGTGCTGGGTTATGTGGTGCACCCCTGCAGGGAAGTTAATCTATTCGAATAGCCGTGTCCCTCGGTAAAAGGACGACCCGGAGTTGTACTCTGACCTCATGACAACTAGAACCGGATACTTAATAAAACACACCCTTACAAGTGCCAGATATAACTCGGTGGTTGCTCTCTCACAGGGTGATGTGCGGGATGATCGCCGGGTAGGGTTATGCTATACGATGTTGCTTTGTGAACTTACCATCTATTCCCTTCTACTGCTTCAAGATGGAGGCTGCCAGAAGCGAGGATCCTTGTTACTTTCCAGCTACCCTCATCTTCTGCTGCCAGATGGAGGTTACGAGAAGCGTAGTCTTCGATTGGATTAGCTATCCCCCTCTTATTCTGGCATAGTGCAGTTTAGCCCACATATATTACCCTTTACACATATATCATTGCATATGTAGTGTAGATCCTTGCTTGCGAGTACTTTGGATGAGTCCTCACGGTTGCTTTGCTCCCCCTTTTCCCCCTTTCTTCCTTTCTTCTCAGATGATGCAACCAGGTGGTGGAGTCCAGGAGCCAGATGATCCCGAGGATGTTTCTACATGGAGTTCGGCTTCGAGGAGTAGTTTGGAGGTCCCAGGCAGGAGGCCTTGCCTTTTCGATCGTTGCTATATTTGTGCTAGCCTTCTTAAGGCAGACTTGTTTAACTTATGTCTGTACTCAGATATTATTGCTTCCGCTGACTCTTGTGTATTCGAGCTTTTGTATTCGAGCCCTCGAGGCCCCTGGCTTGTAATATAAAGCTTGTATTGTTTTAATTTGTGTCTAGAGTTGTGTTGTGATATCTTCCAGTGAGTCCTTGATCTTGATCGTACACATTTGCGTGCATGATTAGTGTACGGACAGATCGGGGGCGTCACACCCTAGCCGCCACCGCCGCGCCCCATCCTCCCCCTTCCTTTCTCTCTGCCGCCGCCTAAGGTGTGCTCCGGCGCGCGTGCTCGACTCCGATGAAGGTGGCGGCAGGGATTCGGCGGCTCCACGTCACGTGGAGGGCCTCGGCATCCGGGGCTGCGGCGTCGGCAGGTGTGTGCGGGGTGGCCCTGGCGGCGGGTCGCCCTGCTGGTGCTGGCTAGGCACCCCCTCGGTCAAGCAAGTGACGAGGCGACGTCGGTCCTAGGTCGTTGGTGTGTATCCCTCCCCGCAGGTATGCCACCGCCAAATGAAGCCAATCCCCTCCGCCCCAATCTGCTCCTTCCATCACCGGATCTGGGTCCTGGTGGCTTAGGCCGCTGCTCCCGGTTGCTGGCTGCGCGGATCTCGTCAGGCGGGGTTGGATCCGTGGGAAACCCCTGGCCGGTGTGGCGATCACACCAAAGGTGGCGCCTTGTGCGTCGTTCCCCTCCTTGGAGGTTGTGGTGTGGATCCCCCCTCCTTCCATCCCCTGCTAGGTGAAAGCCTTGGTCCCCTCCTTCAGGCGGCAACGGCACATCCGTGTCGTGTCCCTTATTGGAGGCACCGTCCGGAGATTGCAGGGGCGGCGAGAGAGTTTGGTTGTGGATATGATGGTGGCAGGAGACAACTTGGTTTGGGTTCTTCATTGTTTCTTCATAGGCTGCTGGCTGGAGGGTCCCTGACGAGGTCGCCGGAGGGTCGACGCCCACGAGCCTGGGCGAGAGGTGATCGGGTTCCCCTCTATGGCGATAATCATATAACATTGGTGGGAGCCCTGTGCTCCGACGAATCCATCTCTGGCCTTTGATATGCTTATCGCTATTTCCCTTGCTTCTGCGACTGTGGCCGGCAGCTCTCGCCCTTTGGTGTGTCCTGGGCTTTCGGTTCTGCTCTAGTTTCTTCTCCCTGCAGCTTGAATGCCAACCATTTGGGTTCTAGGGTGAACCGAGCTGCCGACTGCCAGTGCGGCATCCTTCGAGCTAGGATGAAGGGGTAAGAGCCCTTTGCAGAGGCAGTAACAGATGGTGGTCTGGTTCGTGTATGTCTTCGAGGGTGGCTGTCATCACAAAGCTTGCGCGGTGGTGCATTCCTCCCAAGACCCTAGTTTAGTTCTGCTGGTGTAGGTCGTCCTATAGGGTGTTGGCAGCAGCGTGGTGATGCTTTGGCTCCCTTCTGCTGCTGCCTTTGAGTTGTTTTGCTTGAGCTCCTTGTACATGTTGCTTTGTTTTCCTTTGCTGTTTGTTGTAAGCGCTTTTTAATCCTGGCCGGTTGATGGCTTTGTTAATTCAAAGTCGGACTCTTCTTGAGCCATCGTTCTAAAAAAATCATATACATGGCGGAATATTCTTAAGGGAGTAGAACTATTGAAGAAACGGGTCATTCGGAGAGCTGGCAGTGGTGAGCATATTAATATATGGAGTCACCCTTGGATCCCAAGGAACAACACAAGAAAGGTCACCAGCCACAAAGGAAATAATGTGATCACTAAAGTGAATGAGTTGATTAATCCTATGACGAACAGTTGGGATGAGGATTTGGTGAAGCAAACCTTCATTTCAGAGGATGCACGAATCATACTTCAAATTCCAATTCAAGAACATATTGGTGATTTTATAGCATGACACTTCGACAAAAGAGGTGCCTTTTTTGTTAAATCTGCGTATAGAGTAGCTGTTGATAGTGCTGCTCCGGAATCTAATACAAGCTTAACTTCCTCCTCAAGTGCAGATGTGGAATTAACACGGCGAGTTTGATTGGCAAGAACTATGGTCGCTTCGCCTCCCAAATAAAGTGCTTCACTTCTTATGGCGTTATCTACAAACAGCATACTACCAGTATGGGCGAAGCTACAAAGCAGAGGTATGGACGTAGATACTCGATGTCCTGTATGCTTCAGATTTGACTAAGTGGGAGGATATTGCTTTCTTATGTGTAAGAAAGTTAAGGAGGTGTGGAGGAGATTAAATCTGGAGTATGTTAGACTGCTTTTGGCTGGCTGTACTAGACTACTAGTGCCTTAAGCACCATAGAATAAATTCTTAATCTTGAAGAGGACGTTAAAATAAATACATGTTTGCTTCTTTGCCACTGATGGCATAAACTCAATAAGGCAAAATCGGGTGAAGACTTTATCTCGCGTGAGGATGTTTGCTCTTCTATGAATTATCATGTATGAAGTGTAATGAAGAGCAAAAAGACTACTAAAGGGCAAAATCAGCAGCTAGACCACAAATGGTCTCGGCCGACAAATGGTTTTCTCAAGGTTAATATTAATGCAGCTTTTCATAGGGAAACCAGCTCCGGCGGCTGAGTATTCATCATAGAGATGACGAAGGCAGAGTGATGGCTGTAGGGGCGGCAAACTGGCGCATATCTCAGTTGTTCTGTACACTGAAGCTTTGGCTTTGTTGTATGCTATGTAAATATCTATTAATATAGGGCGTGCCAAGGTTTTGTTTGAAACTGACTCCATGCAGCTGATAAGGGCAGTAAACTCTAAAGATTATGATCTAGCGAATTTAGGAGCTATTACTAGGAGCATCAAATTCCAACTGCATGTGGGGTTTTCTGTTAGTACTGTTGTGTCTTGCCCTCGGGATTGTAATAGGGAGCTAATTAATCTGGGAGTTGATGTGTGTGAGACTTGGTTGGGTCAACTCCCACACTATGTACTGGACTATGTAAAGGGCGATTTGCCATGTACTGTTATATAATGGAAAGCTTTTGGTGTTCCTTAAAAAAAACAATGCATCGTGTCGTCCTCCTCTCGCCTTAGACTCACACTCCTCTCCCATAGAGCCCTCACACTCCTCTCTCACAATGCCCAGCGCAACTTCTCTCCAGCCCTGCTCTCCACAACCGCTCCCCTCTCAGCTCCAAGGCTCCGCTCTAGGTTGTCGCGGCCGAGTGTCTCACTTGCAACATCCTTTCCCATCCTGCTGCATCCCCAATTCCCATACGATTTTTGCATCTTGCAACATCAAGGAGTATGTGCGCCCCCGAAATTATAGCATGCCGGTGGCCGGCTCATAGAAGCATGCGCACTAGCCTCAAACATAGTAGTCACTACAGCATCACACCACTAGTTGCTGCCACCTGCGGTAGAACAAGCGCCGACCCCGGTGAAGTTTCGGTCGGTCGCCCCCCTCTCCCCCTTGCAGCACTATGTGGTCGGGCTGTCCACAGAAGAAGCCCCCTCCTTGCTACTCCCTCCGTTCCGATTTACTTGTCGTGGTTTTAGTTCAAATACGTCGGAAGGCCATTCTGCAGTACCCACTAAAAGAAAAAGACTGCATCTGTGATGACACATATTCGTCGGAGTATGTTCTTTTTTTATCATCGATGTACTATCATGAAAGTTTTTGATTTATAGTGGACAACGGGCTGCCACGGCCCCGAGCAGTCGCGGGGACACTCGGGTGCGCCCTGGCCCCACTAGGCAGCGGCACAGGAGCGGGCTGGCCGGTCAAGGCCACCATGGAGGAAGGAACCAGAGCAATTTGAAACGCCCCCCGCGCAACGACTAGGGAGCCATGGAAGCAGAACAAGGCGCGGCCATGGTGCAGGTCTCCGAGGGAGAGGATGAAAGCAGAAACCACCGGCGAGGCTACGACGAACTGAAAGAGAAAGTCATCGCAGCCAGCGACGCGCAGGTTGACCGGAGGGGCACCAAGCCAGTATATGAGCGCAACGGCGACCAAGTGCACATTGCAGCGGGCGAACCGCGGGGAAGGGGAGAGCCATAGGGCGGACGATACATCGAAATCCATGAGCCACCGCAGAGGAGAGATGAGCGGCGACAAGTCCTAGGCCTTTTCTCTCTCCCTTCCTCTCTCCTCCACATCATTATAAATCTGAGGTGGCAACCTTTTTTTTGGAAAATGAGGAGGACCCCCGGCCTCTGCATCTGGACGATGCATGCAGCCACTTTATTAACTATTTGCACAAGACCTTACAAAGTCATACAATAGTAAGACTAAAGTCACCGTCTAGGCAACATCTGTCGCTACTCCAATCCTGGTTGGCACGTTTTCGTTAGAGAAAATAAGGGGAGGGGCCCCACTAGTCCTGGCCATGGGCAGCCCGGTGTTGGGGTACGTAGTATTTCAAAATTTTCCTACAATCACGCAAGATCTATCTACTAGATGCATAGCAACGGGAGGGGAGAGTGTGTCTACGTACCCTCGTAGACCGAAAGCGGAAGCGTCTAGTGATGCGGTTGATGTAGTCGAACTTTCTTCGTGATCCAACCGATCAAGCACCGAACGTACGGAGCCTCCGCGTTCAGCACACGTTCAGCTTGATGACGTCCCACGAGCTCTTGATCCAGTAGAACTTCGCGGGAGAGTTTCGTCAGCACGACGGCGTGGTGACGGAGATGATGAAGCTACCGGCGCAGGGCTTCGCCTAAGCACTGCAACGATATGACCAAGGTGTGTTTCTGTGGAGGGGGGCACCGCACACGGTTGGGAGAGATCAACTTGATCAACTTGTGTGTCTAGAGGTGCCCCCTGCCCCCGTATATAAAGGAGCAAGGGGGGAGGCCGGCCAGCCCCTATGGCGCGCCCTAGGAGGGCCAATCCTACTAGGAATAGGATTCCGATCCTATTCCTAGTAGGAGTCCACCAAGAGGGAGAGGAGGAAGGAAAGAGAGGGAGAGCGAGAAGGTAAGGGGCGCCCCCCCACTCCTTTCCTTGTCCAATTCGGACCAAGGGGGAGGGGCGCGCGGCCCAGCCTTGGGCGGCCCTCTCTATCTCCACTAAGGCCCACTAGGGCCCAATACTTCCCCGGGGGGTTCCGGTAACCCTCCCGGCACTCCTGTTTAATCTGAAACCTTTTCAGAACACTTCCGGTGTTCGAATATCAATATATCAATCTTTACGTCTCGGACATTCCGAGACTCCTCGCATGTCCGTGATCTCATTCGGGACTTCAAACTACCTTCGGTACATCAAAACTCATAAACTCATAATACCGATCGTCATCAAACGTTAAGCGTGCGGACCCTATGGGTTCGAGAACTATGTAGACATGACAGAGACTCATCTACGGTCAATAACCAATAGCGGAACCTGGATGGTCATATTGGCTCCTACATATTCTACGAAGATCTTTATCGGTCAAACCGCATAACAACATACGTTGTTCCCTTTGTCACCAGTATGTTACTTGCCCGAGATTTGATCATCGGTATCTCAATACCTAGTTCAATCTCATTACTGGCAAGTCTCTTTCTCGTTTCGTAATACATCATCTCGTGACTAACTCATTAGTCCTTTTTTCTTGCAAGGCTTATTATGATGTGCATTATCGAGAGGGCCCAGAGATACCCTCCAACACTCGGGGTGACAAATCCTATTCTTGATCTATGCCAACACCACGAGCACTGGAGGAGACACCTGTAGAGCATCTTTATAATCACCCAGTTACGTTGTGACGATTGATAGCACACAAGGTGTTCCTCCGGTATTCGGGAGTTGCATAATCTCATAGTCATAAGAACATGTATAAGTCATGAAGAAAGCAATAGCAGTATAACTAAACGATCATAGTGCTAAGCTAATGGATGGGTCTTGTCCATCACATCATTCTCCTAATGATGTGATCTCTTTGATCAAATGACAACTCATGTCTATGGCTAGGAAACATAACCATCTTTGATCAATGAGCTAGTCTAGTAGAGGCATACTAGGGACATACTGTTTTGTCTATGTATTCACACATGTAGTAAGTTTCCGGTACAATTCTAGCATGAATAAAAGACATTTATCATGATATAAGGAAATACAAATAACATCTTTATTATTGCCTCTAGGGCATATTTCCTTCAGTCTCCCACTTGAACTAGAGTCAATAATCTAGATTACAAAGTAATGATTCTAACACCCATGGAGTCCTGGTGCTGATCATGTTTTGCCCGTGGAAGAGGCTTAGTCAACGAGTCTGCGACATCCAGATCCGTATGTATCTTGCACATTTCTATGTCTCCCTCCTTGACTTGATCGCGGATGGAATTGAAGCGTCTTTTGATGTGCTTTGTTCTCTTGTGAAACCTGGATTCCTTCACCAAGGCTATTGCTCCAGTCTTGTCACAAAAGATTTTCATTGGACCCGATGCAGTAGGTATTACACCTAGATCGGATATGAACTCCTGCATCCAGACTACTTCATTTGCTGCTTCCGAAGTAGCTATGTATTCCGCTTCACATGTAGATCCCGCCACGACGCTTTGCTTGGAACTGCACCAACTGACAGCTCCACCGTTTAATAAAAATACATATCCGGTTTGTGACTTAGAGTCATCCGGATCAGTGTCAAAGCTTGAATCAACGTAACTGTTTACGACGAGCTCTTTGTCACCTCCATATACGAGAAACATATCCTTTGTCCTTTTCAGGTACTTCAGGATGTTCTTGACCGCTTTCCAGTGATCCACTCCTGGATTACTTTGGTACCTCCCTGCTAAACTTATAGCAAGGCACACATCAGGTCTGGTACACAGCATTGCATACATGATAGATCCTGTGGCTGAGGCATAGGGAATGACTTTCATCTTCTCTCTATCTTCTGCAGTGGTCGGGCATTGAGTCTTACTCAACTTCACACCTTGTAACACAGGCAAGAACCCTTTCTTTGACTGATCCATTTTGAACTTCTACAAAACTTTATCAAGGTATGTGCTTTGTGAAAGTCAAATTAAGCGTCTTGATCTATCTCTATAGATCTTAATGCCTAATATGTAAGCAGCTTCACCGAGGTCTTTCATTAAAAAATTTATTATTCAAGTATCCTTTTATGCTATCCAGAAATTATATATCATTTCCGATCAACAATATGTCATTGACATATAATATCAGAAATGCTACAGAGCTCCCACTCACTTTCTTGTAAATACAGGCTTCTCCAAAAGTCTGGATAAAACCATATGCTTTGATCACCTCATCGAAGTGTATATTCCAACTCCGAGATGCTTGCACCAGTCCATAGATGGATCGCTGGATCTTGCACACTTTGTTAGCACCTTTAGGATCGACAAAACCTTCTGGTTGCATCATATACAACTCTTCTTTGAGATATCCATTCTGGAATGCAGTTTTGACATCCATTTGCCAGATTTCATAATCATAAAATGCGGCAATTGCTAACATGATTCGGACAGGCTTAAGCATCGCTACGGTTGAGAAAGTCTCATCGTAGTCAACTCCTTGAACTTGTCGAAAACCTTTCGCAACAAGTCGAGCTTTGTAAACAGTAACATTACCGTCAACGTCGGTCTTCCTCTTGAAGATCCATTTATTTTCGATGGCTTGCCGATCATCGGGCAAGTCAACCAAAGTCCACACTTTGTTCTCATACATGGATCCCATCTCAAATTTCATGGCCTCAAGCCATTTTGCGGAATCTGGGCTCGTCATCGCTTCCTCATAGTTCGTAGGTTCATCATGGTCTAGTAACATGACTTCCAGAACTGGGTTGCCGTACCACTATGGCGCGGAACGCACTCTGGTTGATCTACGAAGTTCAGCGGAAACTTGATCTGAAGTTTAATGATCATCATCATTAGCTTCCTCACTAATTGGTGTAGGAATCACTGGAACCAGTTTATGTGATGTACTACTTTCCAATTCGGGAGAAGGTACAATTACCTCATCAAGTTCCACTTTCCTCCCACTCACTTCTTTCGAGAGAAATTCCTTCTCTAGAAAGGATCCATTCTTGGCAACAAATATCTTGCCTTCGGATCTGTGATAGAAGGTGTACCCAACAGTCTCCTTTGGGTATCCTATCAAGAGATATTTCTTCGACTTGGGTTCGAGCTTATCAGGTTGAAGCATTTTCACATAAGCATCGTAGCCCCAAACTTTAAGAAATGACAACTTTGGTTTCTTGCCAAACCACAATTCATAAGGCGTCGTCTCAACGGATTTAGATGATACCCTATTTAACGTGAATGCAGTTGTCCCTAAAGCATAACCCCAAAACGATAGTGGTAAATCGGTAAGAGACATCATAGACCGCACCATATCTAATAAAGTACGGTTACGACGTTCGGACACACCGTTACGCTGAGGTGTTCTAGGCGGCGTCAACTGTGAAACAATTCCACATTTTCTAAGGTGCATGCCAAATTCGTGACTTAAATACTCTCCTCCGCGATCTGATCGTAAGAACTTTATTTTTCTGTCACGTTGATTCTCAACCTAATTCTGAAATTCCTTGAAATTTTCAAAGGTCTCAGACTTGTGTTTCATCAAGCAGACATATACCCATATCTACTTAAGTCATCAGTGAGGGTGAGAACATAACGATAGCCACCGCGAGCTTCAACACTCATTGGACAGCACACATCGGTATGTATGATTTCCAACAACTTGGTTGCTCGCTCCATTGTTCCGGAGAACGGAGTCTTGGTCATCTTGCCCAAGAGGCATGGTTCGCACGTGTCAAATGATTAATAATCAAGAGACTCCAAAAGTCCATCTGCATGGAGCTTCTTCATACGTTTGACACCAATATGACCAAGGCGACAGTGCCACAAGTATGTGGGACTATCATTATCAACCTTACATATTTTGGCATTCACACTGTGAATATGTGTAACATCACGTTCGAGATTCAATATGAATAAACCATTGACCAGCGGGGCATGACCATAAAACATTTCTCTCATATAAATGGAACAACCATTATTCTTAGATTTAAATGAGCAGCCATCTCACATTAAACGAGATCCAGATACAATGTTGATGCTCAAAGCTGGTACTAAATAACAATTATTGAGGTTTAAAACTAATCCCGAAGGTAGATGCAAAGGTAGCGTGCCGACGACAATCACATCGACCTTGGAACCATTCCCGACGCGCATCGTCACCTCATCCTTCGCCAGTCTCCGCTTATTCCGCAGCTCCTGCTTTGAGTTACAAATGTGAGCAACTGCACCGGTATCAAATACCCAGGAGCTACTACGAGCGCTGGTAAGGTACACATCAATAACATGTATATCACATATACCTTTGACGTTGCCGGCTGATACGTCTCCAACGTATCTATAATTTTGTATTGTTCCATGCTATTATTTATGAAGTCTTGGATGTTTAATGGGCTTTATCATTCACTTTTATATCATTTTTGGGACTAACCTACTAACCCAAAGGCCCAGTCCAGATTGCAGTTTTTTGCCTATTTCAGGGTTTTGTAGAAAAGGAATATCAAACGGAGTCCAAATGAAATGAAACCTTCGCGAGAGATATTTTTGGAGGAAATCACGCTCGGGAATATTCGGGACCAAGTCAGGGGATGGAGGGCCAGCCCTACAGGGTGGGGGTGCGCCCCCTGCCTCGAGGCTGGCCCACACGGCCCCCGGTGCCCTCCTTCTTCCTATATATACCTACGTACCCCAGAAACTCCATACGCAGAGAGAAAACCCTAATTCCACCGCCGTAGCTTTTGTACCCATGGAGATCCCATCTTGGAGCCTGTTTCGGGAGGGGGATCCATCACGGAGGCCTTCATCATCATCATCATCGCCCTCACCATGACTTGTGAGTAGTTTACCACAGACCTTCGGGTCCATAGCTAGTATCTAAATGGCTTCTTCTCTCTCTCTCTGGTTCTCAATACAAAGTTCTCCTCGATCTTCGAGGAGATCTATTTGATGTAATCTCTTTTTGCGGTGTGCTTGTCGAGATCCGATGATTTGTGAGTTTATGATCAAGGTTATCTATGAAAGATATTTGGTTCTTCTCTGAACTTTTTATGTGTGCTCATAATATCCTTGCAAGTCTCTTCGAATTACTGGTTTGGTTTGGCCTACTAGATCTATAGTTCTTGCAATGGGAGAAGTGCTTGGCTTTGGGTTCAATCTTGCGGTGTCCTTTCCGAGTGACTGTAGGGGCAGCAAGGCACGTATTGTATTGTTGCCATCGAGGATAAAAAGATGGTGTTTTCATCATATTGCTTGAGTTTATCCCTCTACATCATGTCATCTTTCTTAAGGCGTTACTCTGTTCGTACGAACTCAATACACTAGATGCATGCTGGATAGCGGTCGATGCGTGGAGTAATAGTAGTAGATGCAGAATCGTTTCGGTCTAGTTGTCTCGGACATGATGCCTATATACAATGATCATGCCTAGATAGTCTCATAATTATTCGCTTTTCTATCAATTGCTCAACAATAATTTGTTTACCCGCCGTAGAATACTGCTATCATGAGAGAAGCCACTAGAGAAAACTATGGCCCCCGAGTCTATCTTTATCATATTACTTTCCCGTCAACTAGCCAATTTCTGTCGACGTTGTTTATTTGCTTTCTTTACTTTCTGTTTCTATACCAAAAATACCAAAAATACAATTATCATCTCTATCAGATCTCACTCTCGTAAGTGACCGTAAAGGGATTGACAACCCCTTATCGCGTTGGCTGCGAAGTTATTATTTGTTTGTGCAGGTGAGAGGGACTGGTGCGAGGTCTCATACTGGATTGATACCTTGGTTCTCAAAAACTGAGGGAAATACTTATGCTACTATGCTGCATCTCCCTTTCCTCTTCAAGGGAATACAACGCAAGCTGAAGAGGTAGCAAGAAGAATTTATGGCGCCGTTGCCGGGGAGGCTTGCGCAAAAGTCATATACCAAGTACCTATCACAAACCCTTATCCTTCGCATTACATTTATTTGCCTCTCGTTTTCCTCTCCCCCACTTCACCCTTGCCGTTTTATTCGCCCTTCTTCTGTCGTGTGTTTTTCGTTCGCTTGCTTCTTGTTTGCTCGTGTGCTGCTTGCTTGCTTGTCACTATGGCTCTCCCTTCTTGTGTTGACCCTCACCTCAAGAGGCTGGAGGAGATTGAAAACAATATTAGACATTTTATGACTATACAATTTGAGCATAATGACTTCTTCAGAAGTGAGCTTAAAGAACAGAAAAAGTTTATGGAATATATGAATAAAGACCTTGATTATATGTCTAAGGAATTTTATGGCTTGAAATCTCAGTTTGCTCGTCTTGAAAACTTAATTGCCCAAATTTCGGATAAACAGTCCACCTTGATTAATAAGATGGCTGCTAAACCTGAAGATCATGAAAATAAAGATGAAGATCTGAAAGTTATTGATGTGTCTCCTATTAGATCCTTGTTTGCTAGTATTAATCTTGATGAGAATAGGATTGGAGATGATTCTGCTTTAAGGTGTCCCAATAATTCGGAGTTTTTAGATCTTGATGCTAAAATTGCTAAAAGTGGGATTGAAGAGATTAAAACTTTGCATAGTGACGAACCCACTACTTTGGATTTCAAGGGATTCAATTATGATAATTGCTCTTTGATTGATTGTATTTCCTTGTTGCAATCCGTGCTAAATTCTCCGCATGCTTATAGTCAAAATAAAGCTTTCACTAAACATATAGTTGATGCCTTGATGCAATCTTATGAAGAAAAACTTGAGTTGGAAGTTTTTATACCTAGAAAGCTTTATGATGAATGGGAACCTACTATAAAAATAAAAATAAAAGATCATGAATGCTATGCTTTGTGTGATTTGGGTGCAAGTGTCTCCACTATCCCAAAAACTTTGTGTGTTTTGCTAGGGTTCCATGAGCTTGATGATTGTTCTTTAAATTTGCATCTTGCGGATTCCACTATTAAGAAGCCTATGGGAAGAATTAATGATGTTCTTATTGTTGCCAATAGGAATTATGTGCCCGTAGATTTCATTGTCCTTGATATAGATTGCAATCCTTCATGTCCTATTATTCTCGGTAGACCTTTCCTTAGAACGATTGGTGCAATTATTGATATGAAGGAAGGAAATATTAGATTCCAATTTCCGTTAAGAAAAGGCATGGAACACTTTCCTAGAAAGAAAATCAAATTACCATATGAATCTATCATGAGAGCTAATTATGGATTGCCTTCCAAGGATGGCAATACCTAGATTTATCTTGTATCGTGCCTAGCTAGGGGCGTAAAACGATAGCGCTTGTTGGGAGGCAACCCAATTTTATGTTTTTTGCTTTTGTTGCTGTTAGGGAATAAATATTGCATATAGCCTCTGATTAGATGTGTTTTCATGTTTTGTTTAGTGTTTGTGCCAAGTAGAACCTTTGGTAAGACTTGTGTGAAGTTTATTTGATCTTGCTGTGAAAAACAGAATCGTTAGCGCTCGCTAAAGTAGTCTTCAGATTTTACTGGAGCGCGATTTTTAGTTGATTATTTTTGCTGGTGATTGGTAGACAAATTGCGCAAATTTACCAATTTAGTTTGAATTTTTGGGAGTTGCAGTAGGTGAACCCAGCAGATTACTACAGACTGTTCTGTTTTTGACAGATTCTGTTTTTCGTGTGTTGTCTGCTTATTCCAATGCATCTATGAGTAATATTAGAGGATATGAACTATAGAGAACTTGGAGTACAGTAGGTTTAACACCAATATGAACAATGAATGAATTCCTTGCTGTACCTTTGAGTGGTGTTTTGCTTTCTCTTACTAACGGAGCTCACGAGAATTTTTAACTAAGTTTTCTGTTGTGAAGTTTTCAAGTTTTGAGTATTGCTTTGATGGACTATGGAACAAGGAGTAGCAAAGGCCTAAGCTTGGGGATGCCCATGGAACCCCAAGTAAATTCAAGATAATCAAAAGCCTAAGCTTGGGGATGCCCCGGGAAGGCATCTCCTCTTTCGGCTTCATCCATCGGTAACTATACTTGGAGCTATATTTTTATTCGCAACATGTTATGTATTTTGCTTGGAGTGTCTTGTATAATTTGAATCTTTGCTTGTTATTTTTCCACAATCATTCTTGCTGGACACACCTATTTGAGAGAGTTAAATATGGCCTAGAAATTGTTAGAACAATCTATGTGCTTCACTTATATCTTTTGAGATGAATAGTTTTTGCTCTAGTGCTTCACTTATATCTTTTAGAGCATGGTGGTGGTAATATTTTGTAGAAATTGTTGAACTCTCATGCTTCACTTATATCTATTAGAGAGTCTATTAAAACAGCATGGTAATGTGTTTAGGCTAAAGAAACTAGTCTTCACATAATAAACATCCAATGTCAATGTAGTAAAAAAATCACATCAAGTGCATTGTATAGAAAGAGATGTTGGATGCTTGATAATTGTTTTGGGACATGAGGATAGTGATATTAGAGTCATGCTAGTGGATTTATTATGAAATTGAGAAATACTTGTGTTAAGGTTAGTGATTCCCATAGCATGCACGTATGATGAACCGTTGTGTGACTGAGTTAAAGCATGAGGTATTTGTAGTGTCAACCTTTGTGTGGAGGTCGGGGGGGCGCGATGGTTAACTCCTACCAACCTCCCCCTAGGGGCATGCGTTGATTACTTTGTTTTTGATGACTCGTAGATTTTTGCAATAAGTATATGAGTTCTTATGACTAATGTTGAGTCTATGGATTATACGCACTCTCACCCTTCCACCATTGCTAGCCTCTCTTGTACCGCGCAACTTTCGCCGTGCCATAAACCCACTATATATCGTTCCTCAAAACAACCACCATATTGTTCCTCAAAACAGCCACCATACCTACCTATCATGGCATTTCCATAGCCATTCCGAGATATATTGCCATGCAAATTTCCACCATTCCATTTATATGACACGCATCATATTGTCATATTGCCATGCATGATCATGTAGTTGACGTCGTATTCGTGGCAAAGCCACCATGCATAATCTTTTCATACATGTCACTCTTGTTTCATTGCACATACCGATACACCGCCGGAGGCATTCATATAGATTCATACTTCGTTGTTGTAGTATCGAGTTGTAATATCGTGTTGTAATGAAAGTGTGATGATCATCATTATTAGAGCATTGTCCCATGGGAGGAAAGGCTGAATCTATAAAGCCCCTCCGCAAAAAAAGGAAAAAAAAGAAAAAGAAAGGCCAAAGAAAAAAAAAAAGAAAGGCCCAAAAAATAGAAAAAAAGGAAAAAAAGGAAAGAAAAAGGGACAATTGCTACTATCTTTTTCCACACTTGTGCTTCAAAGTAGCATCATGTTCTTCATTGTAGAGAGTCTCATGCTTAGTCACTTTCATATCCTAGTGGGAATTTTCATTATAGAACTTCGCTTGTATATTCCAACGATGGGCTTCCTCAAATGCCCTAGGTCTTCGTGAGCAAGCAAGTTGGCTGCACAGCCACTAGTTTCTTTTGTTGAGCTTTCATTCATATTTAGCTCTAGTGCATCCGTTGCATGGCAATCCCTACTCACTCACATTGATATCTATTGATGGGCATCTCCATAGCCCATTGATACGCCTAGTTGATGTGAGACTATCTCCCTCCTTTTTGACTTCTCCACAACCACCTCTACTCCACCCATAGTGCTATGTCCATGGCTCACGCTCATGTATTGCGTGAAAGTTGAAAGGTTTGAAAAGAATAGAGTATGAAAACAAGTGCTTGGCTGAAATCGGGGTTGCGCATGATATGAATATTTTTGTGTGATAATAAGGGAGCATAGCCAACACTATATGATTTTGTAGGGATAACTTTCTTTAGCCATAGTATTTTGAGAAGACATGATTGGTTTGTTAGTATTGCTTGAAGTATTGTTATTTCTTATGTCAATATATACTTTTATCTTGAATACTTCAGATCTGAACATTCATGCCACAATTAAGAGAATTACAGTGGAAAACTATATTGGTCAGCATTCCACATCAAAAAATCTTTCTTTATCATTTACCTACTCGAGGACGAGCAGGAATTAAGCTTGGGGATGCTTGATACGTCTCCAACGTATCTATAATTTTTGATTGTTCCATGCTATTATTTATGAAGTCTTGGATGTTTAATGGGCTTTATCATTCACTTTTATATCATTTTTGGGACTAACCTACTAACCCAAAGGCCCAGTCCAGATTGCAGTTTTTTTTGCCTATTTCAGGGTTTTGTAGAAAAGGAATATCAAACGGAGTCCAAACGGAATGGAACCTTCGCGAGAGATATTTTTGGAGGAAATCACGCTCGGGAATCTTCTGGACCAAGTCAGGGGACGGAGGGCCAGCCCTCGAGGGTGGGGGCGCGCCCCCCTTCCCAGGGCGCGCCCCTCTGCCTCGAGGCTGGCCCACACGGCGCCCGGTGCCCTCCTTCATCCTATATATACCTATGTACCCCAGAAACTCCATACGCAAAGAGAAAACCCTAATTACACCGCCGTAGCTTCTGTTCCCGTGGGGATCCCATCTTGGAGCCTATTTCGGGAGGGGATCCATCACGGAGGCCTTCATCATCATCATCATCGCCCTCACCATGAGTTGTGATTAGTTTACCACAGACCTTCGGGTCCATAGCTAGTATCTAGATGGCTTGTTCTCTCTCTCTCTGGATCTCAATACAAAGTTCTCCTCGATCTTCGAGGAGATCTATTCGATGTAATCTCTTTTTGCGGTGTGTTTGTCGAGATCCGATGATTTGTGAGTTTATGATCAAGGTTATCTATGAAAGATATTTGGTTCTTCTCTGAAATTTTTATGTGTGCTCATAATATCCTTGCAAGTCTCTTCGGATTATTGGTTTGGTTTGGCCTACTAGATCTATAGTTCTTGCAATGGGAGAAGTGGTTGGCTTTGGGTTCAATCTTGCGGTGTCCTTTCCCAGTGACAGTAGGGGCAGCAAGGCACGTATTGTATTGTTGCCATCGAGGATAAAAAGATGGGGTTTTCATCATATTGCTTGAGTTTATCCCTCTACATCATGTCATCTTTCTTAAGGCGTTACTCTGTTCGTATGAACTCAATACACTAGATGCATGCTGGATAGCGGTCGATGTGTGGAGTAATAGTAGTAGATGCAGAATCGTTTCGGTCTATTTGTCTCGGACGTGATGCCTATATACAATGATCATGCCTAGATAGTCTCATAATTATTCGCTTTTCTATCAATTGCTCGACAGTAATTTGTTTACCCGCCGTAGAATACCGCTATCATGAGAGAAGCCACTAGAGAAAACTATGGCCCCCGGGTCTATCTTTATCATATTACTTTCCTGTCAACTAGCCAATTTCTGTCAGCGTTGTTTATTTGCTTTCTTTGCTTTCTGTTTCTATACCAAAAATACAATTATCATCTCTATCAGATCTCACTCTCGTAAGTGACCGTAAAGGGATTGACAACCCGTTATCGCGTAGGCTGCGAAGTTCTTATTTGTTTGTGCAGGTGCGAGGGACTGGCGCGAGGTCTCCTCCTGGATTGATACCTTGGTTCTCAATAACTGAGGGAAATACTTACGCTACTGTGCTGCATCTCCCTTTCCTCTTTGAGGTAATACAACGCAAGCTCAAGAGGTAGCACCGGCCTTCTTATGTGATAAGTATTTGGGGCAGTTCCGCTTCCAGTGACCCGCTCCCTTGCAATGAAAGCACTCAGTCTCAAGCTTGGGTTCATTCTTTGGCTTCTTCCCGGCAACTGGCTTACCGGGCGCGGCAACTCCTTTGCTGTCCTTCTTGAAGTTCTTCTTACCCTTGCCTTTCTTGAACTTAGTGGTTTTATTCACCATCAACACTTGATGTTCCTTTTTGATCTCCACCTCTGCTGATTTCAGCATTGAATACACCTCGGGAATGGACTTTTCCATCCCTTGCATATTGAAGTTCATCACAAAGCTCTTGTAGCTAGGTGGGTGTGACTGAAGGATTCTGTCAATGACCGCGTCATCTCGGAGATTAATTCCCAGCTGAGACAATCGGTTTTGCAACCCAGACATTTTGAGTATATGTTCGCTGACAGAACTGTTATCCTCCATCTTACAACTGTAGAACTTGTCGGAGACCTCATATCTCTCGACTCGGGCATGAGCTTGGAAAACCATTTTCAGCTCTTGGAACATCTCATATGCTCCGTGCTGCTCAAAACGCTTTTGGAGCCCCGATTCTAAGCTGTAAAGGATGCCGCACTGAACTAGGGAGTAATCATCACTACGCGACTGCCAGACATTCATAACGTCTTGAGTTGCTGGGAAAATGGGTGCATTACCTAGCGGTGCTTCAAGGACATATGCTTTCTTGGCAGCTATGAGGATGATCCTCATGTTACAGACCCAATCCCTATAGTTTCTACCATCGTCTTTCAGCTTGGTTTTCTCTAGAAACGCGTTGAAGTTGAGGGCAACATTAGCGTGGGCCATTGGATCTACAAGACATATTGTAAAGATTTTAGACTATGTTCATGACAATTAAGTTCATCTACACAAATTTAATGAACTCCCACTTAGATAGACATCTCTCTAGTCATCTAAGTGATACATGATCCGAATCGACTAGGCCGTGTCCAATCATCACGTGAGACGGACTAGTCATCAACGATGAACATCTTCATGTTGATCGTATCTTCTATACGACTCTTGTTCGACATTTCGGTCTTCCTTGTTCCGAGGCCATGTCTGTACATGCTAGGCTCGTCAAGTCAACCCTAAGTGTATTCCGCGTGTAAATCTGGCTTACACCCGTTGTATGCGAACGTTAGGACCTATCACACCTGATCATCACGTGGTGCTTCGGAACAACGAACCTTAGCAACGGTGCACAGTTAGGGGGGGACACAATTCTTGAAATTTTAGTGAGAGATCATCTTATTTATGCTACCGTCGTTTTAAGCAAATAAGATGTAAAACATGATAAACATCACATGGAATCAAATAGTGACATGATATGGCCAATATCATTTTGGTCCTTTTGATCTCCATCTTCGGGGCTCCATGATCATCATTGTCACCGGCATGACACCATGATCTCCATCATCATGATCTCCATTATCGTGTCTTCATGAAGTTGTCTCGCCAAACGTTACTTCTACTACTATGGCTAACGGTTAGCAATAAAGTAAAGTAGTTACATGGCGTTTTCAATGACACGCGGGTCATACAATAAAATAAGACACCTCCTATGCCTCCTGCCGGTTGTCATACTCATCGACATGCAAGTCGTGGTTCCTATTACAAGAACATGATCAATCTCATACATCACATATATATCATTCATCACATCCTTTTGACCATATCACATCACACGGCACATGCTGGAAGAACAAGTTAGACGTCCTCTAATTGTTGTTGGAAGTTTTTTACGTGGCTGCTATAGGTTTATAGCAAGAACGTTTCTTACCTACGCCAAAACCACAACGTGATATGCCAATTTCTATTTACCCTTCATAAGGACCCTTTTCATTGAATCCGATCCGACTAAAGTGGGAGAGACAGACACCCGCTAGCCACCTTATGCAACTAGTGCATGTCAGTCCGTGGAACCTGTCTCACGTAAGCGTACGTGTTAGGTCGGTCCGGGCCGCTTCATCCCACGATGCCGCCAAATCAAGATAAGGCTAGTAGCGGCATGTAAATTGACATGATCTACGCCCACAACAATCTTGTGTTCTACTCGTGCATAGTAACTACGCATAGACCTAGCTCACGATGCCACTGTTGGGGATCGTTGCAGAAAAACAAAAAAAACCTACGCATCACCAAGATCCATCTATGGAGTTTACTAGCAACGAGAGGGAGGTAGTGCATCTTCATACCCTTGAAGATCGCGATGCAGAAGCGTTACAAGAACGCGGTTGGTGGAGTCGTACACACAGCGATTCAGATCGTGGTCGATTTCGATCTAAGCGCCGAACAACGGCGCCTCTGCATTCAACACACGTACATCCCGGGGACGTCTCCTCCTTCTTGATCCAACAAGGGAGAGGAGAAGTTGGGGAAGAGCTCCGGCAGCACGACGGCGTGGTGGTGGAGCTTGCAGTTCTCTGGCAGGGCTTCGCCAAGCTCTACAGACGAAGAGGAGGAGTTGGGAGGGGAAGAGGGCTGCGCCAGGGAAGGGGTGCGGCTGCCCTCTCTCTCCCTCACTATATATAGGGGGAAGGGGGAGGAGGAGGCTCCCTAGGGTTTCCCTAGGGGAGGGGCGGCGGCCACAGGGGAAACCCTAGATGGGTTTGGGCGCCCCCACCCCTAGGAAACTTGCCCCCCAAGCCAGTAGGGGCAGCTGCCCTAGGGGAGCCGCCCCCACCTCTCCAGGTTACGTGAGATGGGGTGGGAGGGGCGCTCAGCCCCTTAGTGGGCTGATGTGCCCCCTCCCCTTGGGCCATAAGGCCCCCCAACGCTTGTCGGGGGCCTCCGAAACCACTTACGGACACGCTGGTCGTCACCCGGTACCCCCGAAACAATTCCGGACTCCAATACCCTTCGTCCAATATATCGATCTTCGCCTCTGGACCATTCCGGAGTTCCTCGTCACGTCCGGGATCTCATCCGGGACTCCGAACAAGCTTCGGTAACCACATACTATTCCCGTAACAACTCTAGTGTCACCGAACCTTAAGTGTGTAGACCCTACGGGTTCGGGAACCATGCAGACATGACCGAGATACCTCTCTGACCAATAACCAATAGCGGGATCTGGATACCCATATTGGCTCCCACATGTTCCACGATGATCTCATCGGATGAACCACGATGTCAGGGATTCAATCAATCCCGTATACAATTCCCTTTGTCTACCGGTATAGTACTTGCCCGGGATTCGATTGTCGGTATACCGATACCTTCTTCAATCTCGTTACGGCAAGTCTCTTTACTCATTCCATAACGCATCATCCCGTGACCCACCCCTTAGTCACATTGAGCTCATTACGATGATGTCTTACCGAGTGGGCCCAGAGATACCTCTCCGTCATACGGAGTGACAAATCCCAGTCACGATTCGTGCCAACCCAACAGATACTTTCGGGGATACCCGTAGTGTACCTTTATAGCCACTCAATTACGGTGTGACGTTTGGCACACACAAAGTACTCCTACGGTATCCGAGAGTTGCACAATCTCATGGTCTAAGGAAAGGATACTTGACATTGGAAATGCTTTAGCATACGAACTACACGATCTTTTGCTAGGCTTAGGATTGGGTCTTGTCCATCACATCATTCTCCTAATGATGTGATCCCGTTATCAATGACATCCAATGTCCATGGTCAGGAAACCGTAACCATCTATTGATCAACGAGCTAGTCAACTAGAGGCTCACTAGGGACATGTTGTGGTCTATGTATTCACTCATGCATTACGATTTCTGGATAATAAATTTAAAGCATGAACAATAGACAATTGTCATGAACAAGGAAATATAATAATAACCATTTTATTATTGCCTCTAGGGCATATTTCCAACACTTTATCGGTCAAACCGCATAGCAACATACGTTGTTCCCTTTGTCATCGGTATGTTACTTGCCCGAGATTCGATCGTCGGTATCTCAATACCTAGTTCAATCTCGTTACCGGCAAGTCTCTTTACTCTTTCCGTAATACATCATCTCGTGACTAACTCATTAGTCCTTTTGCTTGCAAGGCTTATTACGATGTGCATTACCGAGAGGGCCCAGAGATACCTCTCCGACACTCGGAGTGACAAATCATATTCTTGATCTATGCCAATAGCACGAACACTTTCGGAGACACCTGTAGAGCATCTTTATAATAACCCAGTTACGTTGTGACATTTGATAGCACACAAGGTGTTCCTCCGGTATTCGGGAGTTGTGTAATCTCATAGTCATAGGATCTTGTATAAGTCATGAATAAAGCAATAGCAGTAAAACTAAACGATCATAGTGCTAAGCTAACGAATGGGTCTTGTCCATCACATCATTCTCCTAATGATGTGATCACTTTGATCAAATGACAACTCATGTCTATGGCTAGGAAACATAACCATCTTTGATCAATGAGCTAGTCTAGTAGAGGCATACTAGGGACATACTGTTTTGTCTATGTATTCACACATGTACTAAGTTTCCAGTTAATACAATTCTAGCATGAATAAAAGACATTTATCATGATATAAGGAAATACATATAACATCTTTATTATTGCTTCTAGGGTATATTTCCTTCACCCGGCCCGACCCGAAAAAGCACAACCCAGCCCGGCCCGACGCTGCTCCGGTGCCGGGCTCGGTCCTAGATTTTGAGCCCGATGGCGTAGCCGGGCCGGGCCGAGGCCCGTCTTTTTTGCACTTTTCTGAAGGGGCCCGGCCCAAGGTCCGTCGGGCTTTTACGTTTTCAGGCCGGGCTTGGGCCCAAAAACTAGGCCAGATATCCGGGCCGGGCCCGGGTCTAGGTTTTTTGCCTCGGGCTTGGCTAGGCCCGGCCCGAAGCCCAGCCCAGCCTGAGGTTTGGCTAGGTATAAGGCCCCACCCCTTGTTGAAATCGGAGGGGGCGAAGAGATAAGTTCAGGCAAGTCAGGTAACTTTACGTAGGCTGTACGTAGGTCTAGCATAAAAAAGTTACGATGATGATGCAGTCGCTGGGGAGTCAGGTGGCGTTCTAGGCGATGCTGTCGATCGCGACGCTGCGGCAGTACATCGCGTAAGCGCTGCCCATCTTCTTTCGGGTGACGACGGCGAGGAGGTCGTTCATGCCGGGGCCATTCCAGCTCGGGAGATACGGGGTCGTCGTCTGCTGGGACGCGGTCCTTTGGGTGGCCTTCCTCACCGTGCTTTTCTCGCTGCCGGTGGCGTACCCGGTGGCCAAGGACAACGTCAACTACACGCCGGTGGCCGTCGGCGGCGTGCTGCAGCTCAGCGTCTTGAATGGGTGGTTAACGCGAGGTTCTGGTTTGAGGGGCCCATCACCAATGTCTGACTTGTAGCCTTGTATATACCTGGCCATTTCTCGGGCCGGGCCAAACAATGCCCGATGCTGAAAACCCAGGCCCGAGTCCGGCCCGGCCTGACCATCGGGCCTACTAAATCGGGCCCAAGCCCGGCCCGAACCTGGAAAAGCCCGACATGGCCCACTCGGCCCGGCCCGACCACGGCTAAAAATGCATTTTTCATAGGCCCGAGCCCGGCCCGATCTACCCGTCGGGCTTGATTTCCATGCCCGAGCTCGGCCCGATGGCATGTTTGGGCTCAACCCGGCCCGGAATTTTCGGGCCGGGTCGGGTCGGGCCGTCTGGGTCGGGCTGCCCATGGCCAGGTCTAGCCTTGTAGCTCGGCACCAAACAACTAACGTGTCGCTTCTCGTTTGAAAGTTTGGACTGTTATATGTCGCCCGGGCGTTCGGTCTTTTGGTTTGTTCGGTCCGGTCTTTATTTTTTTTTGAAAATTCGGTCTTCCATAATTGAAGACCAATATAATTTCGGTCTTTTCGGTTATTCACTATTCGGTCTTCGGTCTTTGCTATTCGATCTTCGATCTCGACCAAACAGACCAAAGTAATTGCTAGAACTCACATTTATGTTACTTCCTGTACGGGTTGTATACGAACTAGAGGTACGTGTCACATGTGTGTACAAAGGTGTGTGTACAGAGACAACATGTGTTGGTATAGTGGCGCATGTGTACATAAGAAAAATTCAAACAAGCAATTTGTATGGAATACGGTACATCAACTGACAATCTTAAAATAGAAAATCAGCACTATATACTTTGGACTGTTATACTTATATGTGTCGCTTCTCGTTTGAAACTTTGTTTCTTTTTTGATACTCGACGTACTCCCAAGTTCACAAACGTAACCAAGAGGTCATGGGGAAAAATCTAAAAAAAATGATGATGATATGGGTACAGCATGTATAAATTATATCACCAAATATGAAAGGTACCGATGGATAAAAGTAGAAAACAGCTATGACTAGTAATTAGTTCAAATTGGGCCGCAAAAAAGTAATTAATTCAAATTGGGCTAAACATTCAGCCTATCAACACAGTCAATGCTTAACCAGCGTTTTTTGTAAGTATTTTTCATCATGACACATTTTGATTTTGGATCTGAAATCTTATGACATGATAAATCGTTGTAGTATCAATTCATGAACTTTCGTCTTTTTTGTTGTTGCAACCGCCATTGTTTTCCCTCCAATCAGCGCTGCCTCTCGCGATGCATCATGGTCTTAGCATTGATGTCATCAATAGCAGACTTACTCTCCTTTTACATATTAGAGTTGTGTCAAACATTGTGTACAAGATAGGTTACAGTTGGACTTTGAGTAGTATAGTATAAAGTCGTGTCCTAGTAGGACACTCGTATCATATGCCTCTCATATAATTGTGATGGTGGGGGGAGGGGGGTAGACACACGATGTAACCTATGCCAAAGTAATAGTACATGCGCGCGGGGGCCGACGGCGTGTGCTGGCGCCCGGAGGGAGGAGCGCCCGTAGTCAAGCCCCGGAGATGTAGCTAGCCATATCGACGAACATCGTTAACAAATCTCAGTGTCGTGCTCGTGTGATTACTGTGTTCGTCGGATCGACCGACGAAACACCTCGAATTTATTATATCAAGTGATATCATGAGCGAGATTTTACGAAAAAGGGTTTCCCCCCGCTTTATAAATAAAGCAGCAACACTGCATCCACGCAACCGTTACAAACGCACGCCACACACAACCCAAGGCAAGGTACAAGAATGTCGAGCACCGACCCACAACATCAATGACTAACAAATATCAACAAAATAAGCAAAAGGAACCGCTTGTAGCCGACGGAGACCACCATCAAGATGAGAGATCATCCATGAAGAAGTGCAACAGACCACGTCGGACCGAGGGATCCAAGATGATGCCTCCAAGAAGGGCACGACCACGGACCGTCGCCATCGTCCGATCTGTATATCAGGCTTTCACCCGGAGCAGACGGGAGGAGTCGGATCACCACGATGGAGCCTGCAAGGAGGAACATGACGTCCGCGGACGCCGCCACCGTCGACCCGTGCATGGACAGGTAAGTGATGAAGCCCGGTGCTCCACCCTTCCGCCGCATCCCTGGTCCGCCAACCACCTGCAACCATGCCACCCAAGCGGCCATGGTTGCTCGCCCGCATCCGAGTCGCGCAGTCCGCCTACGACCAAGGCGACTCCCACCGCCAGGGCCGCCGCCCTGCCACCGAACCATCCCAAGAATCCCCAAAGGCCACGCTTTGGACAAGATCCATTAGCCCAACCACCTCAGAACCGCCGGCGACCACTGCCTCAAGAGGAACTGAATCGAGTCGGCCGGGGGAAGGGGGAGGAGGAGGAGCGGCCTACGGCCATGACCGGCACCTCTGCGCCGGCGACAGGGCACGGAACGGCGCACCCATCCCTTCTACCATCCCCCCTCCCAAGACCCCCTGTCTCGTCCCCGAAGCCGAACGCCCAGATCCGCAAGAGAGCGCAGGCCACCGCCCACTGCCGAGGAGGAGGGAGCACGGAACCGCCGACGCCGTAGCCATGAGAGGTCATCAGGGGGCCCTCCCGCGCCGAGCGCTGCCGTCCAGCCGCAAGGGCCCGGCTGGACGGGGCCGCCCGCCTCCACCGCTGCCGCGCTGCCCCTCCACCAGAGATCCACGGCGAAAGAGGCCGCCCGTGACCCGCAGTGCTAGACGTGGTGCCGAGGAGCTGCTGCGAGGCAGCCGCTGATAACCCTCAACCGTAAGGGATCGAGATAGTCTTCGCGGGTAAGAATAACCCAATTTATAGATTCGACACACGGGGAGCCAAAGAGTATTTATAAGCTTTGACAGTTGAGTTGTCAATTCAACCGCACCTGAAATATACTTACTTGCAACAAAAGATAAGTGGTAACGGTGATATGATAGTGATGGTGGTGACAGCAAAAGTGAACAGCAAAAGTAACAACTAATAACCAGCAGGATTGAAACACTGTAGGCTAGGGAGATGGATGGTTGGGCGCTGCATGGATGAGATACATCATGAATCTAACTTGGGGCAAGGCACACAGAAAAGTAATGATTATCTAGGCAAATATCAAACATTAGGCATGTATCCCACAGGTAGTTGTACGTGCTTGCAATAAGAACTTGCACAACATCTTTTGTCCTACCATCCCGCTACGACCGGGGCCAAAAGGAACTTATGGAGATTAAGGTGCTCCTGTCAAAGAGCACCGGAACAAAGCAATAAACTCAATGGATACATGGAATCCTCAAATTATGGACCATCCCCTTTGGTGTCCCAAGCTGTCACCTTTGGGATCGCCGGTTCCGGACCATAATAGGTGCAAACAACTCATAGATAGGATCAAGAACACAAATATATTCATGCAAACACATAGGGTTCAGATCTGAAAACATGGCACTCGGGCCCAAAGTGACAAGCATTAAGAGAAACAAGTTGAAGCAAAGATGATAAACACCAAAGTAGATGATAGGCAACATGCCCCCAACAATCTGATAAACTATTACATGATCTAACTCATCCAATCCCTACCATCCCCTTTGCCTACAGCAGGGGATTACTCACACATGGAAGGAGAAGTCATGGAGGGAGGATGGAGTGGTGATGATGATGACGATGGCGATGATCTCCCCTCTCTGGAGGCCAAATCAGCCTCCAGATTAGCCCTCCCGAAGAAGAACAGAGGGTGGCGGCGGCTCCGCGACGGAAACTGGAAAAACGACTTCTGTTCTGGGGTTTCCTCGCCACGGGAATAAATAGGAGCCAAGGTAGGGCACCAGAGGGGGGAGGACCCTCCCAGGCGGCCTCCTGGCGCGGCCAGGGGTGGGGCCGCGCCAGCAGGGCGCCTGGGGCCCCCTGGCTGCCCTCTGGCCCCACTTCTGGCACAATGGCCCTTCGAGTGCGTGGATTTTCTGTGATTTTTCTTGGAATTTTCTGAGACACCTAAAAATCCATTTTCCTGCACACAATAAAACCATACAGGCAGCTCTGCTGAAAAGAGCGTCAGTCCGGATTAGTTTAGTTCAAATCATGCAAGAATGAGGGCAAAACAATAGCAAAAGTGTTTGGAAAAGTAGATACGTTTGAGACGTATCAACTCCCCCAAGCTTAGCATATTGCTTGTCCTCAAGCAATTCAGTTCAACGAACTGGACGCGACAAAGAAAACTTTGACAAACTCTTTTGCTTCATTAGATGTATATAAGCATGTACTACGAAAAGAGTCTAGCAAGTATTGAAACAATGCTATGAGGACAATGCACGAAGCAATCCTTCTTTCAAGTGACCAATCACAAATAACTAAAAGTAAATAATATTCTACTGAAAATCAAGACAAGATTACATTGCACATAGCTTGAACATACTAGAGTGGTATCTCGCTAGCCTCCATGAGTGAAGCAAAACATAAATGCAGAAACTCCTCCAGAGTTTTAAAGGAGACTAGAACTAAGAATTTCAGAATAAATAATACCACAAGCATGCAGAAGACAATGTAATACTTTGGGACAATGCACATTACACTCAGAATGACAATTATGCTCTCCTAGTTGATGCTTTGAAGAAAGAAGGTGGAGACTCTCGAACCGTGGAATTTGATGGCGAGGTTGAAAACCCGTGGTTGGAAGCAAAGACTAAACATGTACCAGAGCTCTTGGTTTTGAAAACAGAGGTAAAAATGATTTGGGAGGTGCATATTTCGTCAACGAATGCTAGTAGACAACCCAATCACTTCTTATGCTAGACATGTTTCAAGGAACGGCTCCCAAGATGGGGACGATCACATCCCCTTAATCTCCTTTGTTTATCACTACCAAAGTTTTCTGATTTCTCATAAACATAGCGTGAAGGAGGGTTTGTTGGTTGTGATTATCTTTTGTGAGCTGGGAGCACTCATGCCAGTCCCTCCTCATATTAGGGGTTTGCAGATTAGACATGCAATCCCGGGATAAAACATGTCCAACATAAGAAGATCATGAATTACCTACTACTTCCTCATGAGCTAAAACAGAGGCACAAAACAGGAGTAAATTTGAATAATTTCGAGATGGTACAAGAAAGTCTTCGTTAGGATGGCCGGTAAATACCACATAGGAAGGTATGGTGGACTCATATGGAATAACTGGTTTGAAAGGATTTGGATGCACAAGCAGAATTCCGCTTAGTGCGAGCGAAGGCTAGCAAGAGACTGGGAAGCGACCAACTAGAGAGCAATAACGGTCATAATCATGCAGAGCGACAAAGCAACATTGAATTGGGCATGAAAGTGATATAACTATTCTGAAACTCAAAGATCATCAAGGCAAAGCAGACTTTTTAGTCTTAAACATGTGTAAACATGTGCCAAGTCAATCCAAGAATTCTCCAAAGGGAAATACCACCTTAGTATACCAAACTATGAACAATGCAATGCATGTAAATCATTTCAATAACATATTATATACTCTAGCTATTTGAGATTAGCCACAAGGAAAGCATGAACCACTGGGAAAGCATTGTAAACATAGCACTATGTCACTACAAGCTGGTCTCTAGATCATAAGTACAAGCATATGTACAAAAGTAGAAACAAGAAGAGTTCATACCGGTTTTCCTTGTTCCTTCCCTTCCGTCGATCTTCGTCATTACTGCCTTGTCACTTGCACGATCGAACGTAGGAAATATAATTAAATGCCATCACGGACTCGAGCTGAAATCTGAAAACAAAGCAAACTAAAGAGAGAAAGGAAATCTTTTTGGGTTTTTTTCAAAGGTTGAACGAAAGCAAAAGAAAGAGAAAATCTTTTTGTTGTTTTTGCAAAGAAAGAAACAAAGAAGAACGGGCAAAAACTTCGAAAAGATCAAAGCGAACAAAAATAAAACGGATAATACAATGGAAAAGTGAGAAGGGCACGTACTCCCCCAAGCTTAGGCTTTTGACCTAAGTAGGTAGTAGCTACTGCCCCCAGGAGCCTCCTGCTCCGGGGTGGTACTGATGAGTCCAAGAGTCGTATAAGGATTCCGGCGCGTACACTGAAGTCCTCGGATCCTCCCACGAAGAAGGGTCCGCACTCCAAGCAGAGGAAGACCCTTCACCAAACTGGGTGACGGTCTCCCCCTGAAAAGGTGGTAACTCACCGTGCTCCTCCTCGTCGGGCACAACCCCCTCCATGGGGTTATGAAACTGATGCTGGACCATGAACTCATCGAACTGGATAACATCAAAGGACCATCCGTTCCTGCGAGAAAAATCAAACAAAAGAGGTGCAGGTAGACGGATCTTGCGTTCCGCGGTAGTTCCGAAACGCAAGATATAAACAAGGTTACCAAACTCAGAAGTCATGGTAACAAACTTATGCCTTTTCATAGCAGCAAGATCAAAACTTAAATAAGTAAAAGGCTTATCATCAGGGTGTGGGGTGCCTTTAAGATAATCGAAGATAAGTGTGGCATAAACGCCACCAAATAAATTTCCCTTGTTATCGTTCATAGCAAGGCGTCGAGCAATTAAGGCACCCACATTATAATCAAACCTCCCTGAGAGGGCGGTTGCCAGGATAGCAATATCCGGCGCAGAAATGTTGCTCGTGTTGTCACGAGCTAACACCCCTCTAGCAACATAATACGCAAAATACCTGAGGTGAGGGAATAAGATGCTGGAGATTTTTGACCGATGAAAATCCCTCGTATCCATGCTGCAGAGAGAGTTGAAGACGCTTTTCAGCTCGGAGGGCTGAGAGGTCATCTTCGCGGTCCGCCCAACGTTTGGCACACCTATTATTTCACAAAACTTTTCCAAGGGCATGGTCAAAAGATTATTGTAAATTTTAAACTCAATAGAACCAGTATCAAGGTTATATCTAAAACTGTTAATGAAACCGGAGGTGAGTTTTTGATAGTGAGCAACATGGCATGCGACGAGCCGTGTCAGACCTGCATTAGCACAAAGATTATAAAACTCGTCCTTAATTCCTGCAGCTTCAAGGAATTCATCATATGGGAACATCATCGCACGTGCTGGATTTGTGTCTTCCAACAACTCTAGGGGCACATGATCTTCATTGTAGCTCACCCTAGCAGTCGAGGGTGAAGCTGCGGCTATAGTAACTCGATCGGAGCGCGCGGGCTTCTTCTTCTCAAGCCACCCCTTTGCCCTTCCTAACAAACTCATTTCTGAAATTTTTGGCAAATTACAAAAACAAGGATTTAAACAAAGTGGGTTAAGGCAAACTACTCAACTCACTTACCTAAGGCATAAACTTGCATCAAAACTTGGAAAATAAATTTCTACACATGCATGCAAGCTCATCTACACAGCACCAAGAACTACTAAATACTAACAAATGAAGCCACCAACCAAAAATCTAATTGGAGGGGTGGAGGAGTTACATACCAGGGAGTATTTGTTCAAAATCTCAGCTCGAATGATAGGCTGTAGAGAGAGATCAAAAATTGCCTCCAAGAACATCAAAAACACAAGAACAGGTGCAGAACTCGTGTTTTCGGAGAGAAAGATAGAGAGAGGAAGAAGACTCACCTGGAGGCGGGACCTGTGGGCCCCGGGCGCCCTATGGGCGCGGCCAGGGGGCAGGCCGTGCCAGCTGGCCGCCTGGGCCACTGGTGGCCCCCCCTAGTCAGCCCCAGGTGCCTCTGGGTCACTCCCGGCATGGAAATTTTTATTTTTATTTTTCGGGAATTTTTCTGAAAACTTCACTGTTGAAATTTTTTCGAAGTTCAAAAAGCTGCAAAACTTTCTGAAAACTTAAAGCAGTGATTAGTATTGTGAAGCTTCGAAAACACAAACACTTGGTACAACAAGGAGAACAAAAGCTAAAACAAATGAAAACATAACAAGCTCAACTTTTTACGTATATAAAACATGCTCACTAGTAAGGTTGATCAAGTCTTACCAACAAACCGGTGATATATAGAGCAAAAAGTCCCACCTCTTACGAAGTGATCATTGCACCTTTACTTTAATGGACATTGTCCCCACCATAATAGTTTTGTATTTGTGGTGCACATGTAGTGGACAGTCCCATTCTCCAATCTTCACGGTCTCGATATTTTCTATAGAGTTGAGGCCATGCCTCTTGTCGGTCTTCTTTGGAAAATACACCGTGTGTTCTTTATCATTCACATTGAAGGTAACCTTTCCTTTATTGCAATCAATAATAGCACCTGCGGTGTTAAGAAAAGGTCTACCAAGAATAATGGATCTGCTCCCATCCTCGGGCATGTCAAGTACGACAAAATCAGTAAGGATCAAAGAATTAGCAACTTCTATGGGAACATCCTCACAAATACCTATCGGGACGGTTGTTGACTTGTCAGCCATCTGAAGAGAGATATCTGTAGGAATTAGTTTCTCTAAACAAAGCCTCTTGTAAAGGGAGAAAGGCATAACACTCACTCCTGCCCCAAGATCACATAAAGCAGTTTTGACATAATTATTCTTTATGGAGCAAGGAATGGTGGGTATACCTGGATCACCAAGCTTCTTAGGAATCTTGCGACTGAAAGAGTAGTTAGCAAGCATAGTAGATATTGCTTCATTAGGAACTTTTCTTTTATTAGTAACAATATCTTTCATATATTTTGAATAGGGGGGTAACTTAATAGCATCAGTCAAAGGGATTTGAAGAAAAAGAGGTTTCATCCACTCACAAAACTTATTGTAATGCTCTTCTTCTTTAGATTTGAGAGACTTACCTGGAAAGGGCATGGGTTTCTATATCCATGGTTCTCTTTCCTTCCCATGTCTTCTTTCGACGAAGTCTTCTCTAGTGTACTTCTTGCGTTTGTCAGGTGCTTCTTCTTCTCGAACTTCAGGCGGATCATTCTTCTCCTTATCCTTATTATCAGGTTCGGCACCGTCTTCAGTCTCAGCATCGGAGGTAGATATACTGTTGGGATCAACAGCTGGCTCTTCACTTGTAATAGGATCATTGGAATTGTCAGTCTCCTTGTGTTTCTTCTTCTTCTTCTTTGGAGAGCCAACAATTTCTTCTTCCTGCATTTGAGAATCTTGCTGGATTCTCCTCGGATGCCCCTCTGGATAGAGAGGATCTTGAGTGCTAGTTCCTCTTCGGGTCTTAATCCCGAAGGCCTGTAAATCATCTTGTTTGGTATTGTTAGCAAGCAAATCTTTTTGCACATTAGAAATTTGTTCAAGCTGAGTTTGAACCATATGAAAATGCTTCACAAGACATTTAACATCATTAACTGTTCTACCTAGAACTTCAAGAAAACTTTTGATAGCAAGGGAATTATCATGCAATTGACTTTGTATCCTCTCATTAAAATGACTTTGCTTCATAATAAAATTATCAAGCTCATCTAAACATTGATCAGGAGGCTTACCATGAGGGATGTCACTTGCGTTGAAATCTAAAAGAGAGTGTACCTCTACCATAGGAGGGTGAGTGGTAGGCTCACACAACTTCTCAATATGGGGTAGATTCGTCACGTCTTCAGTTTTAATACCCTTCTCTTTAATAGACTTCTTTGCTTCTTGCATATCTTCGGGGCTTAGAACAAGCATGCCCCTCTTCTTTGGTGGTGGAGGTGGTTTAGGGACGGACCAATCTTCATGGTTTTTGGCAATCCTGCCCATCAATTCTTCTGCATCATCCGGTGTTCTTTTCCTAAAAACACAACCAGCACAACTATCCAAATAGGACCTGGATTCATCAGTTAGACCAGCATAAAATATATCGATTAATTCATTCTTAGGGACTCCATGTCCTGGTCTAGCCTGGATCAGACTACAGTACCTCCCCCAAGCTTTAGGGAGGTGCTCATCCTGCAACTGTTTAAAGTTATAAATTCTTTGTAAAGCAGCATGTTGCATATGAGCAGGAAAGTACTTATCAACAAAAGAGTGAGCTAAGTCTTGAGGACTCTTAATGGAACCACATGGTAGTGCATCATACCATGTTTTAGCACCTTCCTTCAAAGAGAAAGGAAGAAGCTTAGTCACATAAAAGTTTCGTATCTTTTCATTCGTGGTAAACAAGCCACCCAACTCAGTGAGTTTGGTCAGGTGTGCAATAGCATCATCAATTTCTATGCCATAAAAGGGGTCAGCTTCAACCATAGATATAAGTGAAAGATCAACAGAGAAATCATAATCAGGATCATTGATGCATATAGGAAATGTAGCAAATTCAGGATCAGGAACAGTCTTGTTCTTCAAGGAGTGTTTTTCAAGCAGCTTCTTCATAGCTTCAGGGTCAGAGTCGGCAAACTCTGTCAGTTCCCTGCATAAATCATCATCAAGCATAATGTAATCATCATCAAGGAGTCTCTCCTTGAGTTTACTCAAATCAGGATAATCATAAGTTCCACCAATAGGGTAGCGAGTAACAGGAATTTCAATTCCAGATTTTTTTGCAGCAGCAGCGATCTCTTTCTCAAGAGCATAACCAAGTGAACCAATATCATCAAGAGTAGTAGAAGCATCATCAAAAGTATTGGACATAGTAACAGATTCAGTAGAAGCATCATGTGGTGGTGGTGAGGCAAACTTACTCATAACAGAAGGTGAATCAAGTGTAGCACTAGTGTTCAGAACAGTACCTCTTCTTGTAGTGGATAGTAAGATCGGAACCTTGGGGTCTCCTTTCTTACCCATAGCGGATGAAGTGCAGCAGGTAGGATACTTCAAGTAGACTTGTAAATATTGCTATGCTCCCCGGCAACGGCGCCAGAAAACGGTACTTGATAACCCTCAACCGTAAGGGATCGAGATAGTCTTCGCGGGTAAGAATAACCCAATTTATAGATTCGACACACGGGGAGCCAAAGAGTATTTATAAGCTTTGACAGTTGAGTTGTCAATTCTACCGCTCCTGAAATATACTTACTTGCAACAAAAGATAAGTGGTAACGGTGATATGATAGTGATGGTGGTGACAGCAAAAGTAACAACTAATAGCCAGCAGGATTGAAACACTGTAGGCTAGGGAGATGGATGGTTGGGCGCTGCATGGATGAGATACATCATGAATCTAACTTGGGGCAAGGCACACAGAAAAGTAATGATCATCTAGGCAAATATCAAACATTAGGCATGTATCCCACAGGTAGTTGTACGTGCTTGCAATAAGAACTTGCACAACATCTTTTGTCCTACCATCCCGCTACGAACGGGGCCAAAAGGAACTTATGGAGATTAAGGTGCTCCTGTCAAAGAGCACAGGAACAAAGCAATAAACTCAATGGATACATGGAATCCTAAAATTATGGACCATCCCCTTTGGTGTCCCAAGCTGTCACCTTTGGGATCGCCGATTCCTGACCATAATAGGTGCAAACAACTCATAGATAGGATCAAGAACACAAATATATTCATGCAAACACATAGGGTTCAGATCTGAAAACATGGCACTCGGGCCCAAAGTGACAAGAATTAAGAGCAACAAGTTGAAGCACATATGATAAACACCAACGTACATGATAGGCAACATGCCCCCAACAATCTGATAAACTATTACATGATCTAACTCATCCAATCCCTACCATCCCCTTTGCCTACAGCAGGGAATTACTCACACATGGAAGGAGAAGTCATGGAGGGAGGATGGAGTGGTGATGATGATGACGATGGCGACGATCTCCCCTCTCCGGAGGCCAAATCAGCCTCCAGATTAGCCCTCCCGGAGAAGAACAGAGGGTGGCGGCGGCTCCGCGACGGAAACTGGAAAAACGACTTCTGTTCTGGGGTTTCCTCGCCACGGGAATAAATAGGAGCCAAGGTAGGGCACCAGAAGGGGGAGGACCCTCCCAGGCGGCCTCCTGGCGCGGCCAGGGGTGGGGCCGCGCCAGCAGGGCGCCTGGGGCCCCCTGGCTGCCCTCTGGCCCCACTTCTGGCACAATGGCCCTTCGGGTGCGTGGATTTTCTGTGATTTTTCATGGAATTTTCTGAGACACCTCAAAATCCATTTTCCTGCACACAATAAAACCATACAGGCAGCTCTGCTGAAAACAGCGTCAGTCCGGGTTAGTTTAGTTCAAATCATGCAAGAATGAGGGCAAAACAATAGCAAAAGTGTTTGGAAAAGTAGATACGTTTGAGACGTATCAGCCGCCGCCGCCGCCCCCCGCCGACCTGCACCACCACCATGCCGCCCGTCGCACGACGCCACGCCGCAGTCGCCGGCCCACTCCTGAGTGCCGCCGCACCGCTACGCCCGGGATCGAGCGCAGCATCCCAGCCGGCGAGATCCGACCTCCGCCGCACCTCTCGTGCAAGGAGACGAAAGGGCCCCGCAGCCGCCGGCGCAGACCGGGCCTCGCCCGCTCGGGCCCCTGGCGACGGCGAGGGAGGGGGGAGAGAAGGAGGGGGTGGCGACGGCGGCGCTAGGGTTGCCTCCCGGACACCCGCGGGAGCGTCGCGGGAGGGGAGGGGGGGTGCTCGACATAAGAAGGTTAGCCACTCAGGTATGCATATCATGCGCGGGATTTCGTAGAGGCTCTGGATCATTGACCGAGAGAAAAACCTGCGATGGTCGGTCTTGAAAAGAAGAGTTGTCTTTTGTCCACGATCTATTGATGGTCCGCAGTAGAGCAAGTCTGATGTGAAGATCAATGATGGCCTTGATACGATGCCAAAACAGTAGGTTTAGAAGCAATCAGAAGCAACCAAGGCAGCGACAGATCGGTTCAGCGGTGGCAGCATGCAGGCAACGTGCAATGTTTTAAGGGGCTGTTTGGATTGCAACCATTGCCTGCCATGTCAAAATATTTGCGTTCGGTGACGAGTGGATGATTGTTCGGATGGCTTCCAACTTTTTGGCACGCCAAGCCCACCACGGCTCTCTCCATGTGTTCTGACGCCAAATCATGGGCGGATCACGGGCGGGCAAAACCAGCACCAATATTTTGGCAGCCCCAGATTTGGTCAGGCGGGCATGGGCAAGAACCAAACAACCCCTAAATCAAGTCGATCTCAGTGAGATCGATGGCGATGGACAGAACGCAACGCAAGGCAGGCCAATGGGCCCAGCGCAAGCAGCAGCTGCTACGAAGGTGCGGATGAAAGCCCACACTAGTAGAAAACAGGGCTTTGGTCCAGGCCAGAAAAAGGCATTAATCCCGGTTCACCAACGTACCGGGATCAATTGGTGCATCAGTCCCGGTTCGTGAGTCCAGAGCGCCGGTCGGGCCTCGGGGGCCATTGGTCCCGGTTCATTTGATCCCTTTGGTCCCGGTTCCAGACACGAACCGAGACCAATGGGCCTCGCTCCTAGCGCAACACCTTTAGTCCCGGTTGGTGACTGGAACCGGGACTAAAGGCCAGTCTTCTGTCCCGGTTCTAGCCACCATCCGGGACTAAAGAGATGCCTATATATACCCTCGCCCCTGCCCGCTCACTCCTCTATTTTTTTGGCCGTGCAGGAGGTGTGTGCATGCGCTGTTCTGTCTCCCTTCTATGCATGCACATGAGGTGTTCGATGAAATGCCCGAGACACACTTAAGCTTTCTCCTCTCCAAGCTCGACCTCCAAGCTCCATTTCCCCCAAGATTTGTCTAGGTTTGGCGGTCCGTCCTGTCCCGTCCCCATCCTCACCGCAGTCGACCGCCCGTGCCGACCTTGTCGCCGGCACCACCGTGGTGAGCCTCTTGTTCTTATCTTCTTTTTACAAGAAAAAAATTCTTACTTGTATGGTTTAGATAGATACTTGTATGATTTTCTTACTTTTATTATTGCTTGTTATTATATAGTGCCATGGTTTTTGGTATCCGGCCCCGCCGACCCTCGTCCTATCTATGATTCAGATGTGGTATATTATCTTCTATTATAATTTGTTTCATTCTGTGTTTATGACAATTATGTCGACCAACGTGACATAGATGTTTTTATCTAGGAGGTATGTAACCGGAAATTCCAACCGACCCTCTTGTCGAGAGGTTAAATTTAGTTGAAAAAGAAAACAATTACATGAAGAAAAAATTGAAAATAATTGAGGAGGAGAAGATGGAATTGGAGTTGCATGTTGCGGATGTCGTCGATAATCACAAGATCAAGATGGATGCAATGCGCTTGAAGATTAGAAAATATGCCATTCATAATGAGGCTTGGTATCATTATGCCATTGGATAAATTATTACCTTAGTTGCGATTATGACCGCATTTGTTGTTGCATTTAAATGTTTTCATAATTTCAATGTATGTTTTAATTAGATGCTCTAGAGAGCTATATGTTGTTCTATGAGGACTATGTATGAACTTTATGTATTTTTTCAGTAATAACATTTGATCACTACTGTACTTTGGTTTTAATGTGATGATGAACTTGTATTAATTTGGTCACTTCTCTATTCATTATGTTCTGTAATGGTTTTTGATACACTTAATTATATAATGCACGCAGATGAATCGGCAATGGATGTACGGTGACCCATGCACCGATGACTACATTGATGGCCTGCATATTGTTCTCGAGGTGGCTGAGGCAAACAAGTAGAATGGTTTTATTTATTGTCCATGTACTGTGTGTGAGAATACGAAGGATTACTCTTTCGTGAAAACCCTTCACTGGCACCTCCTTGATAAGGGTTTCATGCCATACTATAATGTTTGGACCAAGCACGGAGAAAGAGGGGTTATGATGGAAGACAACGAAGAAGAAGAGGATGATGACAACTATCCCCCTGAATACGGTGATACTGCAATGGGGGGAGCTAAAGATCAAGAGGAACTAGACGATGTAGCCGATGATGATCTTCAGCAGGGCATTGTTTATGCAAAGAGAGAATGCCAAAGTGAAAGGGAGAAGTTGAAGTTCGATCGCATGTTAGAGGATCACAAAAAAAGGTTGGACCCAAATTGCGAAAATGACAACACAAAGCTTGGTACCACACTGGAATTGTTGCAATGGTATCCGACAACGGATTTGGGAAGCTAATGAAAATAATGAAGAAGCTTCCAAAGGAGAACGAATTGCCCGATAGTACGCACGAAGCAAAGAAGGTTCGGCCTCTAGGATTGGAGGTGCAGAAGATACATGCATGCCCTAATGACTGCATCCTCTACCGCGGTGAGTACAAGGATTTCAACGCATGCTCGGTATGCGGTGCATTGCGTTGTAAGATCAGACTAGATGACCCTGGTGATGTTGAGGGCGAGCGCCCCAGGAAGATGGTTCCTGCCAAGGTGATGTGGTATGCTCCTATAATACCACGGTTGAAACGTCTTTTCAGAAACAAAGAGCATGCCAAGTTGATGCGATGGCACAAAGAAAATCGTAAGAAAGACGGGAAGTTGAGAGGACCTGCTGACGGGTCGCAGTGAAGAAAAATCGAGAGAAGGTAAGGCGACTTTGCAGGTGGCGCAAGGAACATATGGTTTGGTTTAAGTATAGATGGCACTAATCCTTTTGGGGAGCAGAGCAGCAATCATCACATGGCCATTGACTTTATGTATCTATAACCTTCTGCTACTTCTTGAGCTTGCGTTGGTTTTTCCCTTGAAGAGGCATGGGTGATGCAGCAAAGTAGAGATAAGTATTTCCCTCAGTTGAGAACCAAGGTATCAATCCAATAGGAGAAGAACACGCAAATCACTAATACATGCACAAACAATCAAACAATTGCACCCAACGCTATAAAGGGGTTGTCAATCCCTTCACGGTTACTTGCAAAAGTGAGATATGATAGAGATAGATAAATAAAAGATAAAATATTTTTGTTTTGTTTTGTAGAACTGAAAGTAAAAGATTGCAAAATAGTAGATCGGAAACTAATATGATAGAAAATAGACTAGGGGCCATAGGTTTCACTAGAGGCTTCTCTTAGGATAGCAAATAGTACAGTGGGTAAAAAAATTACTGTGGAGCAATTGATAGAAAAGAACAAAGTTATAACAATATCCAAGGCAATCACGTCCGTATCAAGTAGACCGACTCCTGCCTGCATCTACTACTATTACTCCACACATCGACCGACTCCTACCTGCATGTAGAGTATTAAGTTCATAAAGAAAAGAGTAGCGCATTGAGTAAGATGACATGATGTAGAGGAATAAACTCAATCAATATGATGTAACACCCATTTTTATCCTCGATGGCAACAATACAATACGTGCCTCGCTACCCCTACTTTGTCACTTGGTGAGGACACTGCAATATTGAACACAAAGCCAAGCACTTCTCCCATTGCAAGAAAAAACCAATCTAGTTGGCCAAACCAACTGATAATTGAAGAGAATTACAAGGATATCAAATCATGCATATAAGAATTCAGAGAAGATTCAAATAATATTCATAAATAAGCTGATCATAAATCCACAATTCATCGGATCTAGACAAACACACCGCAAAAGAAGATTACATCGTATCGATCTCCAAGAATATCAAGGAGAACATGGTATTGACTATCAAAGAGAGAGAAGAAGTCAATCTAGCTACTAGCTATGAACTCGTAGGTCTGTGGTAAACTACTCACGCTTCATCAGAACGGCAATAGAATTGATGTAGATGCCCTCCATGATCGAATCCCCCTCCGGCAGGATGCCGGAAAAGGCCACAAGATAGGATCTCATGGGTACAGAAGGTTGCGGTGGCGGAAAAGTGTTTTCGTGGATGCTTCTGAGGGTTTCAGAAAATTTCTGTATTTATAGGATAAAGAAGTAGGTCGGTGGAGTCGGGGGGGGGCACAAGGCAGGGGGTGCGCCCACCCCCCCCCTAGGGCGCGCCCTCCACCTTTGCCGCCACTTCGTGGCTCTTCTGACTTGGATCTCAAGTCCCCTGGGTGTCTTCTGGTCAAAGAAAAATAATCGTAAAGTTTCATTCTTTTTGGACTCCGTTTGATATTCCTTTTCTACAAAACTCAAAACCAAGGAAAAAACATAAACGAGCACTGGGCTCTAGATTAATAAGTTGGTCCCAAAAATAATATAAATATCATATTAATGCATATAAAATATCCAAAACAGATAATATAATAGCATGGAACAATAAAAAATTATAGATACTTTGGAGACGTATCAAGCATCCCCAAGCTTAATTCTTGCTCGTCCTCGAGTAGGTAAATGGTAAAAACAGATTTTTTTTAATGTGGAATGCTACCTAACATATTTATCAATGTAATTCTTCTTTATTGTGGCGTGAATGTTCAGATACATAAGATTCAAAACAAGATTATCAATATCAAAACAATAATACTTCAAGCATACTAAAAATCAAATTATGAAGCTTAAAAAATAACATGGCTAAAGAAAGTTATCCCTACAAAATCATATAGTCTTGTTATGCTCCCTCTTCTCAACACAAAGTATAAATCATACCCATCCCCGTGTCATCCAAGCAATTGTTTCATACTTTTTAAGACGCTTCAACTTTTTCAACTCTTCACACAATACATGAGCGTGAGCCATGGACATAGCACTATTGGTGGAATAGAAGGTGGTAGTAGGCAGAAGGAGAGAGAAAGTTGTGCCTGCTGCAACGAAACCTGCACATGACCGAGGAGTAGTGGTTGTAGGTCTGAACCTTCAGTCAAAGTCCTAAGATGCGCACAACGACGAGGTCGCCGGGGACGATCCGGTGGCGGCGGCAGAAGTAGTTTAGCCCCGACCAAGCACTATGTGCCCCTCGAAGTTCTGCACCTGCACCCAGAACATGCACCACATGTTCACCGACGCCCTGACCACGCGCGAGAGCCACTTGATGACCAACCACCACGAACTTGCGTGGGACGACGAGCATGGCGAGGTCTGATATGTCTCCAACATATCTATAACTTTTGATTGTTTCATGCTATTATATATTCTGTTTTGGATGTTTAATGGGATTTATTATACACTTTTATATTATTTTTGGGACTAACCTACTAACCCAAGGCCCAGTGCAAATTGCTATTTTTTTGCCTATTTCAGTGTTTCGCAGAAAAGGAATATCAAACGGAATCCAAACGGAATGAAACCTTCGGGAGAGTTATTTTTGGAACGATATCAACACAAAAGACTTGGAGTACACGCCTGGAAGCGAGAGAGGCGGCCACGAGGGCAGGGGGCGCGCACCCCACCCTCATGGGCCCCCTCTGGCTCCCCTGACGTGCCTCTTCAGCCTATATATACTCTCATACCCTGAAAACATCGAGGCAGTTGATGAAACCCTAATTTCACCGCCGCAACCTTCTGTACCCTTCAGATCCCATCTTCGGGCCTCTTCCGGAGCTCCGCCGGAGGGGGCATCGATCACAGAGGGCTTCTACATCAACACCATAGCCTCTCCGATGAGTTGTGAGTAGTTTACCACAGATCTTCGGGTCCATAGTTATTAGCTAGATGGCTTCTTCTCTCTCTTTGGATCTCAATACAAAGTTCTCCTCGATCTTCGAGGAGATCTATCGATGTACTCTTTTTGCGGTGTGTTTGACGAGCTCTGATGAATTGTGGGTTTATGATCAAGATTATCCATGAACAATATTGGATTCTTTTCTGAAATCTTTTATGCATGATTTAAATATCCTTGCAAGTCTCTTCGAATTATCGGTTTGGTTTGGCCTACTAGATCTATAGTTCTTGCAATGGTAGAAGTGCTTGATTTTGGGTTCAATCTTGCGGTGTCCTTTCCTAGTGACAGCAGGGGCAGCAAGGCACCTATTGTATTGTTGCCATCAAGGATAAAAAGATGGGGTTTATATCATATTGCTTGAGTTTATCCCTCTACATCATGTCATCTTGCTTAAGGCGTTACTTTGTTCTTATGAACTTAATACTCTAGATGCATGCTGGATAGCGGTCGATGTGTGGAGTAATAGTAGTAGATGCAGAATCGTTTTAGTCTACTTGTCACGGACATGATGCCTATATACAATGATCATGCCTAGATATTCTCATAACTATGCACTTTTCTATCAATTGCTCGACAGTAATTCGTTCACCCACCGTAGAAATCTGATATCATGAGAGAAGCCACTAGTGAAACCTATGGCCCCCGGGTCTATTCTCATCATATTAATCTTCCATCCACTATTTACTTTATTTTGCATTATTTACTTTCAATCTGTATATCAAAAATACCAAAAATATTAGCTTATCATATCTATCAGATTTCACTCTCGTAAGTGACCGAGAAGGGATTGACAACCCCTTTTATCGCGTTGGCTGCGAGGTTCTTATTTGTTTGTGCAGGTGCGAGGGACTCGCGCGTGGTCTCCTACTGGATTGATACCTTGGTTCTAAAAAACTGAGGGAAATACTTACGCTACTGTGCTGCATCACCCTTTCCTCTTCGAGGGAATACACCGCAAGCTCGAGAAGTAGCAAGAAGAATTTCTAGCACCGTTGCCGGGGAGACTTACGCTAAGTCAAGTAAAGATTTGATCTCCCGTCAACTTGCCAATTTCTGGCGCCATTGTCGGGGAGATCTACACAAAATCCATATACCAAGTACCTATCACAAACCCTTATCCCTCACATTACATTATTTGCCTCTCGTTTTCCTCTCCCCCACTTCACCTTTGCCGTTTTATTTGCCTTTTTGCTCCGTGTGTTTTCCCATTCGCTTGCCTCTTTTGTGTTCGTCTTTATTGCGGTTTGTCGTTATCATGTCTGAGATGGGGGAGGATGTCATTGAAAAGGGTAGTAACACTGAGGGCAACTTTGCTTTTGTTGACCCTCCTGATGAAACTACCACTTTACATACTAAGAAGTTCTGGGTTGGTAGTGGTAATATTATTGGAAAAGGAGTTCTTCAAGACTTCTTTACTTGTGCCTGTGCTTTACCCACTATGGGTGGATCTATTCTTTATAGAACTAGTAGTCTTGCGGATGCCATATCTATGCTCATTGTTGAACTTGAAAGGCAATTTATCCATATGCATCCTTGCATTCAGAGAATTTTTCTAGATTTTTCCAATATCGAGCATTCTTCTGTTAAGCATGTAGCTACTATCTTTTTGGCTCACGAGTTCAGATTCATAATGAAAGAGGCCAAAGAAATCTTTACACATTATAAGGTAGACGCTGGTCGTCCTCCCGTAGAAGCTATCTTATTTAATCAAGAGGACATTATGTGTTTGCAATCTTTAGATCATGTTGCTATTAATGAAAACCTTAGGAAAAAGGTTCCTACTGATATCTTGGTCGATAGAATCTCTGAATTGAATGATGATTTTGCTATTCAAAACAATGGGTTAGGTTTTTCTCTCGAGCGAAGGCTCACGACCTTTTGCCAAAAGAATGCTTATGATGATGAATTGGTTGTGCAATATGAAGGGCCAAAGGAGGAACCTATACCTCCTGAGCTTGATATGGGGGACTTTTTGTCCTATTAAATTTAGCCCTTTTGATTATTTTTGATTGCCACAAAGTAAACTAGCTACTGAACGTAGGGAGTATGAGATGAGTTTTCGCGATCTATCTTATAATTATGGCAATACGTAGATTTATCCTTGTATCGTGCCTAGCTAGGGGCGTTAAACGATAGCGCTTGTTGGGAGGCAACCCAATTTTATTTTCTTTGTTTTTGCTTCTGCTTAGGAATAAATATTGCATATATCTTCTGTTTAGATGTGGTTTTGTGTTTTAATTAGTTTTTGTGCCAAGTAGAACCTTTGGAAAGACTTGGGTGAAGTTTATGCGATCATGCTGTAAAAAACAGAAACTTTAGCGCTCACGGGATTAGCTACCATTTTTTACTGGAGAGTGCTTTTTAGTCAATTATTTTTGCAAATGATTAATATACAAATTCCTCATGTCCACAATTTTTTTTAGAGTTACAAAAATATTCGGAAGTTACAGATTGCTACAGACTGTTCTGTTTTTGACAGATTCTATTTTTCGTGTGTTGTTTGCTTATTTTGATGAATCTATGAGTAGTATCGGGGGGTATGAATCATAGAGAAGTTGGAATACAGTAGGTTTAATACCGTTGTAAACAAATAATGAGTTCATTACACAGTACCTTTCAGTGGTGGTTTGTTTTCTTATACTAACGGAGCTCACGAGATTTTCTGTTAAGTTTTGTGTTGTGAAGTTTTCAAGTTTTGAGTAAGGATTTGTTGGACTATGGAACAAAGAGTGGCAAGAGCCTAAGCTTGGGGATGCCCAAGGCACCCTAAGGTAAAATTCAAGGACAACCAAAACCCTAAGCTTGGGGATGCCCCGGGAAGGCATTCCCTCTTTCGTCTTCGTCTATCGGTAACTTTACTTGAGACTATATTTTTACTCACCACATGATATGTGTTTTGCTTGGAGCGTCATGTATGATTTGAGTCTTTGCTTTTTAGTTACCACAATCATCCTTGCTGGACAGACCTTTTGAGAGAGATACACATGAATTGGAATTTATTAGAATACTCTATGTGCTTTACTTATATCTTTTGAGCTAGATAGTTTTGCTCTAGTGCTTCACTTATATCTTTTAGAGCACGGTGGTGGTTTTATTTTGTAGAAATTATTGATATCTCATGCTTCACTTATATTATTTTTAGATTCTCTTAAGAAGAACATGGTAATGTGCTTTTGTTATAAAACTAGTCCTAATATGATATGCATCCAAGACGGGTATAGTAAAAACCTTCATAAAAGTGCATTGAGTATTATGAGAAGTTTGATACTTGATTATTATTTTGAGATATGAGGATGGTGATATTAGAGTCATGCTAGTAGAGTAGTTGTGAATTTGATAAATACTTGTCTTGAGGTTTGCAAGTCCTGTAGCATGCACGTATGGTAACCGTTGTGTGATAAATTTGAAGCATGAGGTATTTCATTGAGTGTCATCCTTTGTGTGGAGGTCGGGATCGCGCGATGGTTAACTCCTACCAACCATTCCCCTAGGAGCATGCGTGTAGTACTTTGTTTTGATGACTTGTAGATTTTTGCAATAAGTATGTGAGTTATTTATGACTAATGTTGAGTCCATGGATTATACGCACTCTCACCCTTCCACCATTGCTAGCCTCTCTTGTACCCCAGAACTCTCGCCGGTACCATACACCCACCATATACCTTCCTCAAAACATCCACCATACCTACCTATCATGGCATTTCCATAGCCATTTCGAGATATATTGCCATGCAACTTTCCACCGTTCCATTTATTATGACACACTTAATCATTGTCATATTGCCATGCATGATCATGTAGTTGACATCGTATTTGTGGCTAGGCCACCATGCATAGTTTTTCATACATGTCACTCTTGATTCATTGCATATCCCGGTACACCGCCGGAGGCATTCATATAGACTCATACTTTTCTCTAGTATCGAGTTGTAATATTGAGTTGTAAATCAATATAAGTGTGATCATCATCATTATTAGAGCATTGTCCCAAAGGAAAAAAAGGAAAGAAAAAAAGGAAGAAATGCCAAAGAAAAAAAGAAAGGCCCAGAAAAAAGAATAAATAGAAAAGAAAAAGAAAAAAGGGACAATACTACTATCTTCATGCACACTTGTGCTTCAAAGTAGCACCATGATCTTCATGATAGAGAGTCTCTTGTTTAGTCACTTTCATATACTAGTGGGGAATTTTCATTATAGAACTTGGCTTGTATATTCCAACAATGGGCTTCCTCAAATGCCCTAGGTCTTTGTGAGCAAGCAAGTTGGATGCACCCACTTAGTTTCTTTTGTTGAGCTTTCATACATTATAGTTCTAGTGCACCCGTTGCATGGCAATCCCTACTCACTCACATTGATATCTATTGATGGGCATCTCCATAGCCCATTGATACGCCTAGTTGATGTGAGACCATCTTCCTCTTTTGTCTACTCCACAACCACCACTCTATTCCACATATAGTGCTATGTCCATGGCTCATGGTCATGTATTGCGTGAAAGTTGAATAGGTTTGAAATTTTTTAAGTATGAAACAATTGCTTGGCTGAAACCGGGGTTGTGCATGATTTGAGTATTTTGTGTGACGAAGATGGAGCATAGCCAAACTATATGATTTTGTAGGGATGAACTTTCTTTGGCCATGCTATTTTGAGAAGACATGATTGCTTTGTTAGTATGCTTGAAGTATAATTATTCTTATGTCAATATAAACTTTTGTCTTGAATCTTTCGGATCTGAACATCCATGCCACAATAAAGAAAATTACATCGAGAATTATGTTAGTTAGCATTCCACATCAAAAATTCTGTTTTTATCATTTACCTACTTGAGGACGAACAGGAATTAAGCTAGGGGATGCTTGATACGTCTCCAACATATCTATTAATTTTGATTGTTCCATGCTATTATATATTCTGTTTTGGATGTTTAATGGGCTTTATTATACACTTTTATATTATTTTTGGGACTAACCTAATAACCCAAGGCCCAGTGCAAATTGTTGTTTTTTTCCTATTTCAGTGTTTCGCAGAAAGGGAATATCAAACGGAGTCCAAACGAAATAAAAACTTTGGGAGAGTTACTTTCGGAACGATATCAACACAGAAGACTTGGAGTACACACCTGGAAGCGAGAGAGGCGGCCACGAGGGCAGGGGGCGCGCCCAGGGGGGTAGGCGCGCCCCCACCCTCGTGGGCCCCCTATAGGTCCCCTAACGTGCCTCTTCAGCCTATATATACACTCATACCCTGAAAACATCGAGGCAGTCGAAGAAACCCTAATTCCATCGCCGCAACCTTCTGTACCCGTGAGATCCCATTTTGGGGCCTGTTCCGGAGCTCCGCCGGAGGGGGCATCGATCACGGAGGGCTTCTACATCAACACCATAGCCTCTCCGATGAGTTGTGAGTAGTTTACCGCAGACCTTCGGGTCAATAGTTATTAGCTAGATGGCTTCTTCTCTCTCTTTGGATCTCAATACAAAGTTCTCCTCGATCTTCGAGGAGATCTATTCAATGTAATCTTTTTGTGGTGTGTTTGTCGAGATCCGATGAATTGTGGGTTTATGATCAAGATTATCTATGAACAATATCGGATTCTTTTCTGAAATCTTTTATGCATGATTTAAATATCCTTGCAAGTCTCTTCGAATTATCGGTTTGGTTTGGCCTACTAGATCTATAGTTCTTGCAATGGGAGAAGTGCTTGGCTTTGGGTTCAATCTTGCGGTGTCCTTTCCCAGTGACAGCAGGGGCAGCAAAGCACGTATTGTATTGTTGCCATCGAGGATAAAAAGATGAGGTTTATATCATATTGCTTGAGTTTATCCCTCTACATCATGTCATCTTACTTAAGGCGTTACTGAAGGAAATATGCCCTAGAGGCAATAATAAAGATGTTATTTGTATTTCCTTATATCATGATAAATGTCTTTTATTCATGCTAGAATTGTATTAACCGGAAACTTAGTACATGTGTGAATACATAGACAAAACAGCATGTCCCTAGTATGCCTCTACTAGACTAGCTCATTGATCAAAGATGGTTATGTTTCCTGGCCATAGACATGAGTTGTCATTTGATCAACGAGATCACATCATTAGGAAAATGATGTGATGGACTAGACCCATCCGTTATCTTAGCACTATGATCGTTTAGTTTTACTGCTATTGCTTTCTTCATGACTTATACATGTTCCTATGACTATGAGATTATGCAACTCCCGAATACCGAAGGAACACCTTGTGTGCTATCATACATCACAACGTAACTGGGTGATTATAAAGATGCTCTACAGGTGTCTCCGAAAGTTTTCGTGGTGTTGGCATAGATCAAGAATAGAATTTGCCACTCCGAGTGTCGGAGAGGTATCTCTGGGCCCTCTCGGTAATACACATCATAATATACCTTGCAAGCAAATGACTAATTAGTTAGTAACGAGATGATGTATTACGGAACGAGTAAAGAGACTTGCCGATAACGAGATTGAACTAGGTATTGAGATACCGACGATCGAATCTCGGGCAAGTAACATGCCGATGACAAAGGGAACAACATATGTTGTTATGCGGTTTGACCGATAAAGATCTTCGTAGAATATGTAGGAGCCAATATGAGCAGCCAGGTTCCTCTATTGGTTATTGACCGGAGATGAGTCTCGGTCATGTCTACATAGTTCTCGAACCCGTAGGGTCCGCATGCTTAACCTTTGATGACGATCCGTATTATGAGTTTATGAGTTTTGATGTACTGAAGGTAGTTCGGAGTCCCGGATGAGATCACGGACATTACGAGGAGTCTCGAAATGTCCGAGACATAAAGATTGATATATTGGACGGCTACATTCGGACACCGGAAGTGTTCCGGGTTATTTCGTAAATAACCGGAGTGCCAGAGGGGTTACCGGAACCCCCCGAGGAAGTATTGGGCCTTAGTGGGCCTTTGGGAAGAGAGAGGGTAGCAACCCAGGAGGTGGCGCGCCCCCTCCCATGGGGAATCCGAATTGGACTAGGGGAGGGGGGCGCGACCCCTCTTTCCCTCTCCCTCTCCCTCTCTTTCCTTCCCCCTTTCCCCTTCCTAGTAGGACTAGGAAAGGGGAGTCCTAGTCCTACTAGGAAGAGGACTCCTCCTCTCCTTGACGCGCCTAGGGCCGGCCGGCCTCCTTCCCTTGCTCCTTTATATACGGGGACAGGGGGCACCCTATAACACACAAGCTACATTGTTTTAGCCGTGTGCGGTGCCCCCCTCCACAGAAACACACCTCGGTCATACCGTTGCAGTGCTTAGGCGAAGCCCTGCGCCAGTAGCTTCATCATCTCCGTCACCACGCCGTCGTGCTGACGAAACTCTCCCGTGAAGCTCAACTGGATCAAGAGCTCGTGGGACGTCATCAAGCTGAACGTGTGCTGAACGCGGAGGTGTCGTACGTTCGGTGCTTGATCGGTTGAATCACGAAGACGTTCGACTACATCAACCGCGTCACTAGACACTTCCGCTTTCGGTCTACGAGGGTACGTAGACACACTATCCCCTGTCGTTGCTATGCATCTAGTAGATAGATCTTGTGTGATCGTAGGAAATTTTTGAAATACTATGTTCCCCAACAGTGGTATCATGAGCTAGGTCTATGCGTAGATGATATGCACAAGTAGAACACAGGTGAGTTGTGGATGATACTAGTCATACTTCTTACCAGCATGTCATACTTTGATCCGGCGGGAAGCGGCCCGGACCGACATTACGCGTACGCTTACGCGAGACTGGTTCTACCGACGTGCTTCACACACAGGTGGCTGGCGGGTGTCAATTTCTCCAACTTTACTTGAATCGAGTGTGGCTAAGCCCGGTCCTTGTGAAGGTTAAAACATCACATACTTGACAAAAAATCGTTGTGGTTTTGTATGCGTAGGTAAGAACGGTTCTTGCTAAGCCCATAGCAGCCACGTAAAACTTGCAACAACAAAGTAGAGGACGTCTAACTTGTTTTTGCAGGGCATGATGTGATGTGATATGGTCAAGACATGATGAGTTATACGTTATTGTATGAGATGATCATGTTTTGTAAAGTTATCGGCAACTGGCAGGAGCCATATGGTTGTCACTTTATTGTATGAAATACAATCGCCATGTAATTGCTTTACTTTATCACTAAGCAGTAGCGATAGTCGTGGAAGCAATAGTTGGTGAGACGACAACGATGCTACGATGGAGATCAAGGTGTCGCGCCGGTGATGATGGTGATCATGACGGTGCCTTGGAGATGGATATCAAAAGCACAAGATGATGATGGCCATATCATGTCACATATTTTGATTGCATGTGATGTTTATCTTATTATGCTTCTTATTTTGCTTAATACGGCGGTAGCATATAAGATGATCCCTTACAAAATTTCAAGGTACAAGTGTTCTCCCTGAGTATGCACCGTTGCAAAAGTCCGTCGTGCCGAGACACCACGTGACGATCGGGTGTGATAAGCTCTACGTTCACATACAACGGGTACAAGCCAGTTTTGCACACGCAGAATACTCGGGTTAAACTTGACGAGCCTAGCATGTACATACATGGCCTCGGAACACTGGAGACCGAAAGGTTGAGCGTGAGTCATATAGTAGATATGATCAACATAAAATGTTCACCATTGAAAACTACTCCATATCACGTGATGATCGGATATGGTTTAGTTGATTTGGATCACGTGATCATTTAGATGACTAGAGGGATGTCTATCTAAGTGGGAGTTCTTTAGTAATATGATTAATTGAACTTTAATTTATCATGAACTTAGTCCTGATAGTTTTCGCATATCTATGTTGTTGTAGATCAATGGCCCGTGCTACCGTTCCCTTGAATTTTAATGCGTTCCTAGAGAAAGCTAAGTTGAAAGGTGATGGTAGCAATTACACGGACTGGGTCCATAACTTGAGGATTATCCTCATTGCTGCATAGAAGAATTATGTCCTTGAAGCACCGCTAGATGACAAGCCCCCTCCTGCTAATGTAGACGCTTTGAATGTCTGGCAGACGTGGTCTGATGACTACAAGATAGTTCAGTGTGCCATGCTTTACGGCTTAGAACCAGGACTTCAACGACGTTTTGAACGTCGTGGAGCATATGAGATGTTCCAGGAGTTGAAGTTAATATTTCAAGCAAATGCCCGGATTGAGAAATATGAGATTTCCAATAAGTTCTACAGCTGCAAGATGGACGAGAATAGTTCTATCAGTGAACACTTGCTCAGAATGTCTGGGTACTACAATCATATGACTCAACTTGGATGCAAAGTTGATTAAGATAGTGTTATTGATAGAGTTCTTCAATCACTGCCACCAAGCTGTAAAGGCTTCGTGATGAACTATAACATGCAAGGGATGCAGAAGACAATTCCCGAGCTCTTCGCTATGCTCAAAGCTGCAGAGGTAGAAATAAAAAAGGAGCATCAAGTGTTGATGGTTAACAAGACCACTAGTTTCAAGAAAAAGGGAAAGGGGAAGAAGGGGGACTTAAAGAAGAATAGCAAGACAATTGCTACTCCCACGAAGAAACCCAAGTCTGGAGCCAATCTTGAAACTGAGTGCTTCTACTGCAAAGGGACTGGAAACTGGAAGCGGAACCGCCCCAAGTATTTGGCGGATAAGAAGGATGGCAAGATGAAAAAAGGTATATGTGATATACATGTTATTGATGTGTACCTTACTAATGCTCGTAGTGGCACCTGGGTATTTGATACCGGTTCGGTTGCTAATATTTGTAACTCGAAACAGGGGCTACGGATTAAACGAAGATTGGCTAAGGACGAGGTGACGATGCGCGTGGGAAATGGTTCCAAAGTTGATGGGATCGCCGTCGGCACGCTACCTCTACATCTACCTTCGGGATTAGTTTTAGACCTGAATAATTGTTATTTGGTGCCAACGTTAAGCATGAATATTATGTCTGGATCTTGTTTATTGCGAGACTGTTATTCATTTAAATCTGGGAATAATGGTTGTTCTATTTATATGAGTAATATCTTTTATGGTCATGCACCCTTGAAGAGTGATCTATTCTTGTTGGATCTCGATCGTAGTGATACACATATTCATAATATTGAAACCAAAAGATGCAAGGTTAATAATGATAGTGCGACTTATTTGTGGCACTACCGTTTAGGTCATATTGGTGTAAAGCGCATGAAGAAACTCCATAGTGATGGACTTTTGGAATCACTTGATTATGAATCACTTGGTGCTTGCGAACCATGCCTCACTAGCAAGATGACTAAAACTCCGTTCTCTGAAACAATGGAGCGGGCAACATATTTGTTGGAAATCATACATACTGATGTATGTGGACCGATGAGTGTTGAAGCTCGCGGCGGGTATCATTATTTTTTGACCTTCACTGATGATTTGAGAAGATATGGGTATATCTACTTGATGAAGCACAATTCTGAAACATTTGAAAAGTTCAAAGAATTTCAGAGTGAAGTAGAGAATCATCGTAACAAGAAAATAAAGTTTCTACGATCTGATCGTGGAGGTGAATATTTGATTTACGAGTTTGGTCTTCATTTGAAACAATGTGGAATAGTTTCACAACTCACGCCACCTGGAACACCACAGCGTAATGGTGTGTCTGAATGTTGTAACCGTACTTTATTAGATATGGTGCGGTCTATGATGTCTCTTACTGATTTACCACTATCATTTTGGGGTTATGCTTTAGAGACAGCTGCATTCACGTTAAATAGGGCACCATCTAAATCCGTTGAGACGATGCCTTATGAACTATGGTTTGGCAAGAAACCAAAGTTGTCATCTCTTAAAGTTTGGGGCTGTGATGCTTATGTGAAAAAGCTTCAACCAGATAAGCTCGAACCCAAGTCGGAGAAATTTGTCTTCATAGGATACCCAAAGGAGACTGTTGGGTACACCTTCTATCACAGATGCGAAGGCAAGATATTCGTTGCAAAGAATGGATCCTTTCTAGAGAAGGAGTTTCTCTCGAAAGAAGTGAGTGGGAGGAAAGTGGAACTTGATGAGGTAATTGTACCTTCTCCCGAATTGGAAAGTAGTACATCACAGAAACTAGTTCTAGTGATTCCTACACCAATTAGTGAGGAAGCTAATGACGATGATCATGAAACTTCGGATCAAGTTACTGCTGAACTTCGTAGATCAACCAGAGTACGTTCCGCGCCAGAGTGGTACGGCAACCCGGTTCTGGAAGTCATGTTACTAGACCATGATGAACCTACAAACTATGAGGAAGCGATGATGAGCCCAGATTCCGCAAAATGGCTTGAGGCCATGAAATCTGAGATGGGATCCATGTATGAGAACAAAGTGTGGAATTTGGTTGACTTGCCCGATGATCGGCAAGCCATTGAAAATAAATGGATCTTCAAGAGGAAGACCAACGCTGACAGTAATGTTACTGTTTACAAAGCTCGACTTGTTGCGAAAGGTTTTTGACAAGTTCAAGGAGTTGACTACGATGAGACTTTCTCACCCGTAGCGATGCTTAAGTCTGTCCAAATCATGGTAGCAATTGCGGCATTTTATGATTATGAAATCTAGCAAATGGTTGTCAAAACTGCATTCCTGAATGGATATCTCAAAGAGGAGTTGTATATGATGGAACCAGAAGGTTTTGTCGGATCCTAAAGGTGCTAATAAAGTGTGCAAGCTCCAGCGATCCATCTATGGACTGGTGCAAGCATCTCGGAGTTGGAATATACGCATTGATGAGGTGATCAAAGCATATGGTTTTATACAGACTTTTGGAGAAGCCTGTATTTACAAGAAAGTGAGTGGGAGCTCTGTAGGATTTCTGATATTATATGTGGATGACATATTATTGATTGGAAATAATATGGAATTCCTGGATAGCATAAAAGGATACTGGAATAAGAATTTTTCAATGAAAGACCTCGGTGAAGCTGCTTACATATTGGGCATCAAGATCTATAGAGATAGATCAAGACGCTTAATTGGAATTTCACAAAGCACATACCTTGATAAAGTTTTGAAGAACTTCAAAATGGATCAGTCAAAGAAAGGGTTCTTACCTGTGTTACAAGGTGTGAAGTTGAGTAAGACTCAATGCCCGACCACTGCAGAAGATAGAGAGAAAATGAAATTCATTCCCTATGCCTCAACCATAGGATCTATCATGTATGCAATGCTGTGTACCAGACCTGATGTGTGCCTTGCTATAAGTTTAGCAGGGAGGTACCAAAGTAATCCAGGAGTGGATCACTAGACTGCAGTCAAGAACATCCTGAAGTACCTGAAAAGGACAAAGGATATATTTCTCGTTTATGGAGGTGACAAAGAGCTCGTCGTAAACGGTTACATCGAGTCAAGCTTTGACACTGATCCGGATGAATCTAAGTCACAAACCAGATATGTATTTTTATTGAACAGTGGAGCTGTGAGTTGGTGCAGTTTCAAGCAGAGCGTCGTGGCGGGATCTACGTGTGAAGCGGAATACATAGCTGCTTCGGAAGCAGCAAATGAAGGAGTCTGGATGAAGGAGTTCATATCCGATCTAGGTGTAATACCTAGTGCATCGGATCCAATGAATTTTTTTTGTGACAACACTGGAGCAATAGCCTTGGCGAAGAATTCCAGGTTTCACGAGAGAACAAAGCACATCAAAAGACGCTTCAATTCCATCCGCGATCAAGTCAAGGAGGGAGACATAGAAATTTGCAAGATACATACATATTTGAATGTCGCAGACCCGTTGACTAAGCCTCTTCCACGAGAAAAACATGATCAACACCAAGACTCCATGGGTGTTAGAATCATTACTTTGTAATCTAGATTATTGACTCTAGTTAAAGTGGGAGACTGAAGGAAATATGCCCTAGAGGGAATAATAAAGATGTTATTTGTATTTCCTTATATCATGATAAATGTCTTTTATTCATGCTAGAATTGTATTAACCGGAAACTTAGTACATGTGTGAATGCATAGACAAAATAGTATGTCCCTAGTATGCCTCTACTAGACTAGCTCATTGATCAAAGATGGTTATGTTTCCTAGCCATAGACATGAGTTGTCATTTGATCGAGATCACATCATTAGGAGAATGATGTGATGGACTAGACCCATCCGTTAGGTTAGCACTATGATCGTTTAGTTTTAGTGCTATTGCTTTCTTCATGACTTATACATGTTCCTATGACTATGAGATTATGCAACTCCCGAATACCGGAGGAACACCTTGTGTGCTATCAAACGTTACAACGTAACTGGGTGATTATAAAGATGCTCCACAGGTGTCTCCAAAAGTGTTCGTGGTGTTGGCATAGATCAAGAATAGGATTTCTCACTCCGAGTGTCGGAGAGGTATCTTTGGGCCATCTCGGTAATACACATCATAATAAGCCTTGCAAGCAAATGACTAATGAGTTAGTCACGAGATGATGTATTACGGAACGAGTAAAGAGACTTGCGGGTAACGAGATTGAACCAGGTATTGAGATATCGACGATTGAATCTCGGGCAAGTAACATACCAATGATAAAGGGAACAACGTATGTTGTTATGCGGTTTGACCGATAAAGATCTTCGTAGAATATGTAGGAGCCAATATGAGCATCCAGGTTCCGCTATTGGTTATTGACCGGAGATGAGTCTCGGTCATGTCTACATAGTTGTCGAACCCGTGGCACTAGTAGAAAAAGGGCCTTTTGTCCCGGTTCGTGCGGGCCTTTAGTCCCGGTTCGGGAACGGGGACTAAAGGGTCGATACAAATGCTCCACCCTTTAGTCCCGGTTCTTATACGAACTGGGACTGAAGGCCCTCCACGTGGCTGCTGCCTGGAGGTCCACCTTTAGTCCCGGTTGGTAACTCGAACCGGTACTAAAGGATTTATTTTTGGATTTTAAAAAAAATGATTTTTTTTGAAATATTTTCTCGATTTTCAAATTTCTGAATTATTTAACCTCTAATCTCTAATCACCCCTCATCACTGCTCAATTTAACTCTAATCACCCTCATCATTCCAAATCATCTAACTTCCCGAAGGGTCACCCATCCTCCCACTCCCCCAGCCTGAGCACGCTTAACTTCCGGGTTCTATTCTCCCTCGTTTCTAAGTCTGCACTTGTTGTTTTCCTGACAATAGTAAGATGTCAATCCTATTAACCCTCAGGAGTTTAGCTTGAGCATGAAGTCACACATTTCACTATTTGAGTTTGAAACTATTGTTCTAAAAAACAATAATTATTTAGTAACACTAATATTTCTTGAATAAGTAGTTTGACCAGATTTGACCAAAATTCAAATAAACTGAAATAATTATTTAGTAACACTAATATTCTTGAATAATTATTTAGTAACACTAATATTCTTGAATAATTATTTAGTAACACTAATACTTCTTGAATAAGTAGTTTGACCAGATTTAACAAAAATTTAAAAAAACTGAAATTTGAGCATAACTTTTTTCCTTTTGGAATTTGAGGATTTTAAAAATTTGCAAATAGGCCGTAGGCTGTCTCTATCGGATGCGGATTTTCGTGCTGAACATTTTGATATATTATACGTTTTTTCTCACATTGTATGCAAAAGTTATAGCCATTTTACATTTTCCCTAGACTTTTTGCAAAACATGTCCAGATTTAAGTCTTTAAATTTTCCTAACTAGTAGATGTGGTAACATAACTACATCTCGAAGGATTTTAACTTTTGAAGTTTTTATCATTTTCTTTTGCTTTTTACAAAGCTGAAAAGGCGATACACCCGGGGGGTAGGATTTGAAAATTGCACCATTAGTACCGGTTCGTGCCACGAACCGGTACTAAAGGTCTCAACCCCATTAGTACCAGTTCGTGGCACGAACCGGTACTAAAGGTTAGACCTTTAGTATCGGTTCGTGCCACGAACCGGTACTAATGGGCATCGCACCCTTTAGTATCGGTTCGTGGCGCCAACTGGGACTAAATGTCCCATTTGAACCCTGAGTAATGCTCACCCCTTGCTCCTTTATATACGGGGGTAGGGGGCACCCTAGAACACACAAGCAACATTGTTTTAGCTGTGTGCGATGCCCCCCTCCACAGAAACACACCTCGGTCATATCGTTGCAGTGCTGAGGCGAAGCCCTGCGCCGGTAGCTTCATCATCTCCGTCACCATGCCGTCGTGCTGACGAAACTCTCCTGTGAAGCTCAATTGGATCAAGAGCTCGTGGGACGACATCAAGCTGAACGTGTGCTGAACACGGAGGTGCCGTACGTTCGATGCTTGATCGGTTGAATCGCGAAGACGTTCGACTACATCAACCGCGTCACTAGACGCTTGCGCTTTCAGTCTACGAGGGTACGTAGACACACTCTCCTCTCTCGTTGCTATGCATCTAGTAGACAGATCTTGCGTGATCATAGGAAATTTTTGAAATACTACGTTCCCCAACAGTTACTCTGTTCTTATGAACTTAATACTCTAGAGGCATGCTGGATAGCGGTCGATGTGTGGAGTAATAGTAGCAGATGCATAATCGTTTCGGTCTACTTGTCACGGACGTGATGCCTATATATAGTGACCATGCCTAGATATTCTCATAACTATGCGCTCTTGTATCAATTGCTCGACAGTAATTCGTTCGCCCACCGTAGAAATCTGCTATCATGAGAGAAGGCACTAGTGAAACCTATGGCCCCCGGGTCTATTCTCATCATATTAATATTCCATCGACTATTTAATTTACTTTGCATTATTTACTTTCAATCTCTATATCAAAAATACCAAAAATATTATCTTATCATATCTATGAGATCTCACTCTCGTAAGTGACCGAGAAGGGATTGACAACCCCTTTTATCGCGTTGGCTGCGAGGTTCTTATTTGTTTGTGCAGGTGCGAGGGACTCGCGCGTGGTCTCCTACTGGATTGATACCTTGGTTCTCAAAAACTAAGGGAAATACTTGCGCTACTATGCTGCATCACCCTTTCCTCTTCAAGGAAATAAAACGCAAGCTCGAGAAGTAGCAAGGTCCTCGTTGTCCTTGATCTGCTTGTAGAAGCGCATCGGCTCCGGGGCCCCATCCTCGTGGCCCTGCCTCGGAGATCATCCCCTTGAACGAACCAGGCTCATGAAGGCTATCCTGCCAGGCAGGTCCACCATCCTGAGCCACCTGTTCGTGGGGATGAAATCCTCGGTGCCCTCAGCTCCGGCCACCACCTGAACTCGCCCACCAGCCACATCCCAGTCACTCTTCAATATCTTGTCAGGAAAGATGACAAGTATTAGTGCACAAACTCTTTTCAAAATGGCACTGATCAGAGACATTTTCCCAAGAGCAAATGCCACTGCTCAGTGCACAAACTCTTTGCCAAATGCCACTTATCAATGGCACTTGTTGTTGGGCAAATGCCATTGATCAGTGGACTTGCCCAACAACAAGTGCCACTGATCAGTGGTAGTTTCCCATGAGCAAATGCCATTGATCAGTGGCACTTGTTGTTGGGCAAGTACCACTAATCAGTGGCACTTGTTGTTGGGTAAGTCCACTGATCAGTGGGACTTGTTGTTGGGTCAGTCCACTGATCAGTGGCATTTTCCCAAGAGCAAGTGTCATTGATAAGTGGCATTTGCTCATGGGCAACTATCGTTGGGCAAATGCCACTAATCAGTGGCACTGATCACTGGACTTGCCCAACAACAAGTGCAACTGATCAGTGACTGATGGCTTCTTGCCCCTCGTTGGTTATCCCAAGTGGAAGGTTTGAGATGTAGCGTAGCGGCAAATTTCCCTTGGCAAAGATACCAAGGATCGAATCCCGTGAGACTCCGAGGGCGAAAAGAAGGTGTCAATAGCGCCAGAAACTTTTGCTTGATAGGACCTGCACACAGATACAAATAACTTTGCTCCCAACGAGTACAGAGAGGTTGTCAATCCCTCCGGCCTTGTCGTTTATAAAGGATCAAACGCAAGAGATAATAGTGATAGGTATGACTGCAACTAGGAAATAAGAACAGGAAGTAAATAGCGGGTGTAATCAGTGATGGTAATATGGACCGGGGTCCCATGATGTTCACTAGTGATGTCTCTCTCCCAAAAGACGATAAAACAGCTAAGCGAGGTAAACAAATTACAGCTGGGCAATTGACATGATTATGTGCGCAAACCAATGCTAACTATGCTGCAAAGAAAGGTAGAGGCTCAAAAGCATGTGGCGGTACGCCAAGGCAAGTAGACTGAAATCCATCTGCATCTACTACTAATCATCCACCTTGAGATATCTATCCAGAACATCTCGCTGGTATTAAGTTGCGAGTCCCACCCATAGTGTAAACTCAAAGAAACAGACAACTGCATTAAAAGAACTTTGCATAAAGTAAACAATCCTTGCACCCGCAAGTACAAGCACCGTTGTTTTCCCCCTTGTGGCAACAGCACATCCCCTAGACTCATGCTTCTGTCACTCAAGCTAGTCATCGAGGGGCATGAACCCACAATCAAGCATAATGTTCCCTCTTGGAGTTACTACCTACTACTCGGCCAAAGCAATAAATAGCAACGGAGAACATGCAAGAATTACTCAAGAACATAAATATAAAAGAGGTGAATCAAATATATTACTCACACACAATTTGAACATAATCTCATAATCCATCGGATCCCAGCAAACTAAGCAGAGCAACAGCATAAAGATTACATATGTGCCTCGATCATGTAGGGCAGCTCACGAGGTCTAATCGATGAAGAACAAAGAGGGGAGGAGAACATCACATAGCTACTGGTCATGGACCCATGGTCCAAGGGGGACTACTCACAACTCATCCGGGAAGCGTCCATGGTGGTGGAGAAGCTCCCGGTGGTGGTTCTCCCCTCCGGCAGGGTGCCGGGAAGAGTTCTCCTGGTGCTCCCGATCTTGGAAGCGCGGCGGCGGCGGAACAGAGATGAGATCGCGAAAAAGGGTTCCGTCCTCGAAGGTTTCGGGACGCGTGCAATATATATGCCAAAGGGGGTCACCAGAGGCGGAGGTGGGGCCCCAGGCGCCCCCCTGGCGCGGCCAGGGGTGGGGCCGCGCCGGGTGGCCGCCTGGGCCACCCCAGGCTCCCCTCTGGCCCTGCCTTGGTTTTTCTGGAAGCTCCCGATACGCTGATTTTTCCTGTATATTTCCCGGAATTTTTAGGGCACTTTTAATATGGGGGAAACCTGAAATAGAAAAACAGGAGAAAACAGGAACTGGCACTGTGGTGCACTGAGTTAATAGGTTAGTCCAAATATGATCAAAAGTATATGGAAGTGCATAAATATCATAGCAATATCACACAAAAGAGGCATGGAGCAAGCAGAAATTATAGATACGTTTTGGACGTATCAACATCCCCAAGCTTAATTCCTGCTCGTCCTCGAGTAGGTAAATGATAACAAGCATAATTTCTGTGGTGACATGCTATCAACCATATAAGAACTTTTAAGTAAAGCAATCAAGGCATGTAATTCAATTCAAGTCATAACAAACAAGAGTCTACATTAGTATTGTAACAAGCAACATAAGAACATAAAGGTGCAAGAGCTCTCGCTGTCCGTGACTCGAATGTCTCCAAATGGTGTTTGCGTGCAAGAAAGGGGATAGGGATATATGAGAGAGTAAAACATAGTTTTTGTATTGTTGATAACTTAATCTAGTAAAGTTTCACACTTGGTCTTCTTTGGAATCTTATCTTGACTCATCCCCAGACCGTCAGCCAGGTACAAGTCAAAATGATCCACTCCCTTTCGATATTTTGAGAACTCATGCAATGGATGAGCGAAGCAAGAAATTCGACACTTAGGATGGCAAAGAGAGAAAAATGATAGAGGGGGAAGACAAAAAAGGTGTGAAAGGCTCACATCAATGAGGACAATCATTGGCGAGAGAAAGCCAAATGATAGATATGATGTGAGGAGTAGGGATTGCCATGCAACGGATGCACATATGAGCTAAGGTAAGCTCTCCAATGGAACTAGTGGGGGTGCATCCAACTTGCTTGCTCAAGAAGACCTAGAGCTCTTTTGAGGAGGCTCGTCATTGGAATATACAAGCCAAGTTCTATAGTGTAAAGGTCCCCACATAGCTATATGCATAAATGATAATCTCTATGGAGTACAAGGTATAAGATGGAGTACGAGTGTGGATCTCTCAAAAGAAATAGTAGTGTGCCCCCTTCTCTCTTTTTATTTCTTTTACTTTTTTTATTTTTTTTATTTTTTTGTGGCCTCAATGGCTCTTTCTATTTATCTCTCATTTGTCCTTTTTGGGATCTTTTGATTTTGTCCTCTTTGGGATCTTTTGATTTGTCCTCTTTGGGATCATTTCCTCACTTTAGGGGAAACACTCTATGTATTACAAGAAGTATAAAAGATCTTTCACACTTTACAAAAGTACTCAACATAAAAAAATGAAACTATCATGATGTATGCAAATGTATGCCTCTGCCAGTGTAGCAGGATATGCAATGATACTAGCGCGTCATGTAGCAATGATTAGGGCAAGGCCCAACTAGCATGCGGCTCATCGATCAAGCAAAAAGCATGTATGACATGAAGATTAAGTCATGAGAGGATGGATGTTGCATGGCAATGTATCTCCGAAAGGCTATGGAAATGCCTTAATAGGTAGGTATGGTGGCTGTTTTGAGGAAGGATATAATGAGGCTTATGATGATAGAGCGTATCATGCCAAGGATTTGGATGCACCGGCGAAGTATGCGCCAACTCTCGAGGTGAGAAAGGGCAATGCACGGTACCGAAGAGGCTAGAAAAATATGGATAGGTGGAAGTGTCAACTTTCGAATACTCACATTAGTCCGAAGAACTCATGCACTTATTATCGGTAACTCTCAATCTAATTAGGAGGTTCACAAAGAGACAAGTACCCTGAGGAGGTGTGTATGGGGGTTTGGTTACCCTTGCGCATCCTCGACCCATGGTACGTGAGTGTACTCTAATATTCGATGCCTCCAAAGATTAGTGATCCATTTAGTAGCTAAAGTTCTCAACTATTTTGTAGGTTTTCAAAAATAAACACGGATTGCCCAAAATACGACATCTATCACTAATAGGCTAAAGCTCTTGACACCAAAAGTTCAGACGTTACTCATGGCAACACCTCAAAACTATTGCAAGTTACTACTAAAATTAAATAGCAACCTCAATTACCTACTTTAAGTTAAGACACACAACTCAGTGCAACAGACAAACTCTCTTAACAAGATAAACATGAAAACTCAAGAGAGTTCAACAACCAACTAAACAAAAGCTCTTTAAAAAGAAAAGCATGAAAACTAAGAGATAAACATGACAGTAGCTATGGAAAGACAAAGAACACACACAGCAAAGATAAGCATGAAAATCATATGTTGTGTTCTAGGTTGAAGTGGAGCGTGTTTCTCTCCCACACAAAGAAAGCTCGGTTCTAACTCGTTATGAACAGCAAGCAAAGCTAAAGAAAACTAAAAAGGAAACTAAAAGCAAGACGCTCCAAGCATAGCACATAACGCATGAAGTGATTAAAATATAGTGGAACGAAAGACGAACTGATAATTGTTGATGGAGAAGGGGATGCACGGGGGCATCCCCAAGCTTAGACGCTTGAGTCTTCTTGAATATTTCTTGGGGGTGCACGGGGGCATCCCCAAGCTTGAGCGTTTGACCCTCCTGAATCTTTTTATCATCTTCCCTCGCACACTTGAAAACTCCCTTCATACATAACTCATCATAATCTGATTAGCGAGGTTAGTACCCATAATAAAATAATTTTTTCCTTGCTGGAAATAAAGATAATCTTGAAGAGCTACTGTTTCTCAAGATTGCCAAAAGGTTTTTGCAAAGAAAAACAAGCTCAAGGTTTGCAAAACGAAGAAAAGGCAAAACAGGACAGAATCTGTGAAAAACAGACCAGCAAGTAGTAAATAATTTTTTCGGGGCACTTCTGCAACTCAAATCAAAAAACTCAGAACAGACGCTCGAAAGCCAATTGTATAGAGCACGTTGTCAAAAAAATTCAGATCAAAAAGATGATCTGGTGATTTTATACGAATTTTTCTGTCCAAGGACAGAATCTGTTTTCTGGACTGCACGTCACAACTTTTTGAACTTTCTTGCAATCGGAGGCTAAACTTGGCACAAAGCTGAAAAGAAAAGATACAATGATGATGCTACTGTAGTAACAAACATCAAGACACAACAAAAGCACAATAAAACTTTATTCGTTGTGGGCTGCCTCCCAAAAGCGCTTTCTTTTATGCCTTTAAGCTAGGCATGATGCAAAAGGAGAAAATCAAGTTTTATCAAGAGTAAGAGAATAGCTAGCCCGTGTAACGGACTCAAAAGGTAACTTAATCTTCTTTCTAGGGAAGTGTTCCATTCCTTTCTTGAGAGGGAATTGGAATTTTATATTCCCCTCTTTCATGTCAATGATAGCACCAACGGTCCGAAGAAAAGGACGTCCCAAAATAATTGGAAATGAAGGTTCACATTCAATATCCATAATAGTAAAATCAACGGGAACATAATTGTCATTGACAATGATAAGAACATCGCCGATCTTCCCCAAAGGTTTCTTTACAGAAGAATCAACAAGACGAACACCAAAAGAACAAGGATCAAAAGATTTCAATTTAAGCATATCATATATTCTTTTGGGCATAACGGAGGTACTAGCTCCAACATCACATAAAGCATAGCAAGAGAAGTTATTCAACTTAATTTTAATCATAGGATCCCAACCATCTTCTAGCTTTCTAGGTATGGAGGCTTCTACCCTAAGCTTCTCCTCCCTAGCTTTGATGAGAGCATTAGTGATATGCTCTGTGAAGGCAAGGTTAAGTGTGCTAGTGTGGGGATCTCTAGACATATTGTGAAGAAAATCAATAACTTCAGAAAGGGTGCAATTATCAAAATCAAGGTCACTACTATCAAGTAAAGTGGTAGTGGTGTCCTTTAGGCTCACTTGTTTGGTAGCTTCTATGGTCATAGGAGTTTCTACGGTTGAGGTCATAGCATCACCATTAATAGGTCCAATGGGACTAGGAGTGCATTGGGTGCTAAGAGTTTGGATATCCTCAACAACTTTGATAGTATCAGCAGTGTGGTGGGTAGGAAGGCTCTTAATTCTATCTTCTTCCTCCTTCAGGGGTGCAACCACTTCGGGTTCAGCTGCCATTTGGTTTATCAAAGTGGCTTGTGTGTGGGACATATTGGAAACTTGGGTCTCAGTGATAGTGAGCCTAGTCTGGAGGTTAGAAATCTCAATATTTAGGCTCTCCAGTTGTCTACCAATGTCTTGCAAGATAGCAGTATGCTCATCTAATTGCCTCGAGAAGGTCTTGTTTTGTTCATATTGGGTGTGCATGTAGTTCTTAGTGGCCTTCTCTATTTCTAGAAGTTTTTCATAACTAGGCATGTCTCTATCTCTTTGGGTGGAGTTCTTGGTGCTAGGATAAGCATTGTTGTTCCCATAGGAATTAGAGGGGAACGGTCTAGGGTTGCTACCAAAATTACTCCTATAAGCATTGTTATTGAAATTGTTTCTAGAGATAAAGTTCACATCTACTTGATCTTGAGCAATCAAAGAATTTAAAGGAACATCATGAGGATCAATAGAAGATTGCTTGGAAAGTAGAGACATGATCAAGTCAACTTTTTCATTTAGGGAGGAAATCTCCTCGACAGAGTTTACCTTCCTACCTGTTGGAGCGCGTTCGGTGTGCCATTGGGAATAATTGGTCATCATCTCATCGAGAAGTTTCGTGGCAGCACCAAGTGTAGTTGACATAAAGGTTCCTCCCGCGGCTGAATCTAACAAGTTCCGCGAGGTAAAGTTCAAGCCTGCATAAAAAGTTTGGATAACCGTCCAAGTAGTCAAACCATGAGTAGGGCAGTTCTTGACAAGAGATTTCATGCGTTCCCAAGCTTGGGCAACGTGTTCATTATCCAATTGTTTAAAATTCATTATGTTACTCCTTAGTTGGATAATTTTAGCAGGGGGATAGTACTTCCCAATAAAGGCATCCTTGCACTTGTCCCAAGAATCTATGCTATTTTTAGGCAAGGATTGAAACCAGATTTTAGCTCCTCCTCTCAAGGAGAAAGGAAAAAGCTTAAGCTTAACAATATCACCATCTATTTCTTGGTACTTTTGCATATCACAGAGTTCAACAAAATTATTTAAGTGCAAAGCAGCATCATCTCCAACACCGGAGAATTGATCTTTCATAACTAGGTTCAGTAAAGCAGGTTTAATTTCATAAGAAGGTGCTGAAGTGGCAGGTGTAGTAATAGGCGTGCAGATAAAGTCATTGTTGTTATGACTGGTGAAGTCACACAACTTGGTGTTCTCGGTGGAACCCATAGCAGCAGCAAGCAAGATAACTATTTTTGTGATTTTTGATAGAAGACACTAAAGCAAAAACTGAAAGGTAAACTAACAAGACTAAAAAGCAAAGATAAAAGATAGCGTGCAACTCCCTTATCTTGAAGAGTGGAGTCCCCGGCAACGGCGCCAAAAACTTGCTTGATGGCTTCTCTCCCCTCGTTGGTTACCCCAAGTGGAAGGTTTGAGATGTAGCGTAGCGGCAAATTTCCCTTGGCAAAGATACCAAGGATCGAATCCCGTGAGACTCCGAGGGTCGACAAGAAGGTGTCAATAGCGCCAGAAACTTTTGCTTGACAGGACCTGCACACAGATACAAATAACTTTGCTCCCAACGAGTACAGAGAGGTTGTCAATCCCTCCGGCCTTGTCGTTTACAAAGGATCAAACGCAAGAGATAATAGTGATAGGTATGACTGCAACTAGGAAATAAGAACAGGAAGTAAATAGCGGCTGTGATCAGTGATGGTAATATGGACCGGGGTCCCATGATGTTCACTAGTGATGTCTCTCTCCCAAAAGATGATAAAACAGCTAAGCGAGGTAAACAAATTACAGCTGGGCAATTGACAGGATTATGTGCGCAAACCAATGCTAACTATGCTGCAAAGAAAGGTATAGGCTCAAAAGCAAGGGCGGTACGCCAAGTCAAGTAGACCGAAATCCATCTGCATCTACTACTAATCATCCACCTTGAGATATCTATCCAGAACATCTCGCTGGTATTAAGTTGCGAGTCTCGCCCATAGTGTAAACTCAAAGCAACAGACAACTGCATTAAAAGAACTTTGCGTAAAGTAAACAATCCTTGCACCCGCAAGTACAAGCACCGTTGTTTTCCCCCTTGTGGCAACAGCACATCCCCTAGACTCATGTTTCTGTCACTGAAGCTAGTCATCGAGGGGCATGAACCCACAATCAAGCATAACGTTGCCTCTTGGAGTTACTACCTACTACTCGGCCAAAGCAATAAATAGCAACGGAGAACATGCAAGAATTACTCAAGAACATAAATATAAAAGAGGTGAATCAAATATATTACTCACACACAATCTGAACATAATCTCATAATCCATCGGATCCCAGCAAACTCAGCAGAGCAACAGCATAAAGATTACATATGTGCCTCGATCATGTAGGGCAGCTCACGAGGTCTAATCGATGAAGAACAAAGAGGGGAGGAGAACTTCACATAGCTACTAGTCATGGACCCATGGTCCAAGGGGGACTACTCACAACTCATCCGGGAAGCGTCCATGGTGGTGGAGAAGCTCCCGATGGTGGTTCTCCCCTCCGGCAAGGTGCCGGGAAGAGTTCTCCTGGTGCTCCCGATCTTGAAAGTGCGGCGGCGGCGGAACAGAGATGAGATCGCAAAAAAGGGTTCCGTCCTCGAGGGTTTCGGGACACGTGCAATATATATGCCAAAGGGGGTCACCAGAGGAGGAGGTGGGGCCCCAGGCGCCCCCCTGGCGCGGCCAGGGGTGGGGCCGCGCCGGGTGGCCACCTGGGCCACCCCAGGCTCCCCTCTGGCCCTGCCTTGGTTTTTCTGGAAGCTCCCGATACGCTGATTTTTCCTGTATTTTTCCCGGAATTTTTAGGGCACTTTTAATATGGGGGAAACCTGAAATAGAAAAACAGCAGAAAACAGTAACTGGCACTGTGGTGCACTGATTTAATAGGTTAGTCCAAATATGATCAAAAGTGTATGGAAGTGCATAAATATCATAGCAATATCACACAAAAGAGGCATGGAGCAAGCAGAAATTATAGATACGTTTTGGACGTATCAGTGACATCTGCTTTCCTGCAACTGCCACTCATCAGTGCACTATCCTAGTCATGGAAATATCTAAAAATAGCAACAGCAAGTGCCAATAGCACCCATGTGCACCCATGCACATTTGGCAGCATCCTAAAATGGTCTTACTATATGCACGTATAACAATCAACACAAACCCTAGCTTGAACATTTATGTAGCAACATGAACAACATAGATCCTAGGATACACTTGCAGTAGCAGAAGAAAATTACCCTAGGACACACATAGTACGAAACAAGAACAGATCAGTCCGATAGGATTCGATTGGGATCGCATCCAATCGGATATACTCGAATCCTATCTAATCCTATCGAATCCACTAAGTAGTAGCACATGCCTAAGAAATAAACCATAATCTACATCTATGAGCAAGCATTGAGGGGGTTTGAGTCACCGGAGCTTGCGCAGTCGCAGCGAACCGAGGCCGGGGTAAAAACCACAGCAGGAAAGAGAGAGGTGGCGGAGCAGAGGAGGAGCCGGCCCTGGCGACGTCCTGTGGCATCGGCCCCGTGCTCATGGCCACGCGGAGGTCGAGGATGATGGCCTGCCGACAGGAGAAAACCCTTGGACGGGGGTCAAGAAAACCTCCCTGCCCAATGGGGTCCCAATAATCGGCGGCTCCGTGGACGGCGCCGGCGCCCAGCCCAGGACCACGAGGTCCGGAATCGGCGACGGAGCAGAAACGGCCGTCACCGCATTGGTCGGCGCTCGTGGTGGCCGACAGCAGATGGGGGACGGCGCTCGCAGCACCGACGCCAGGTCCTGGCCCGAGTTCTGGAGCCCGACCAGCTAGCGCTCCTGGATGATGGCGATGTGCTGGTCGGCGGGGGTCAGAAGACAGCGCGACGGTGGGCGAGGCGGAGCCATGTGAGGAGAGGAGAGGGAGGGGCGGTGAGGGAGAGAGGGAGCGGTGGGAACAGTGCGATTGGACGGTGATAGGAGAGTGTGTGGGGGGAGTTATGAGACATCCCCTCCGTCTCCGGCGCTCCCCGAGGCGTGCAACTCCCTCGCATGCGTGGCCGCGCCGAGCCAGGCTTGTGAGGAACTGCCGATTATCCGCTGGGCTAGGCCGAGGCCTGCTTTGAGGTCTGTGCGGGCCACAAAATGCATGCAACCCAGGCAACTAAACAGGCCGCGCATATCCCGCGCAGGCCTGGTTGGGCTGCATGCGGGCAGCCAAACACGCCCAAAGTGATAAGTAACACAAGAAGAAAGGAATCCCAAGAAAAGTAAATAGAAAATCTAGACAATCTTTTTTACAGGCTGTTGCGGACACGCACACAAGTCGCTCGGGACATGTTATAACCACCCTTCGGAAGCAGGAAGCAAGCAGCCAAGCACACACACTTTTTGCGTGAATGTGAATCACCCTGTTTTCCGTTTCCGAAGAAAATGGGAGTGATACTGAACATCGAGGTTGGCCTAAACGACGTTGCCTTGGTGACCCTGGTGTTCAAGTGCGCATGCGGCATGCCAGCGGCAAAGATGGTGTCTTGCTCCGGGAAACATGAAGGGAAGCAGTTCTACCGTTGCGACGTTGGATACGTGGAGAACAGCATAATTGACTTGAACACCGGCACGGAGGATCCTAGCTGGGAAAGGGTAATGTTTCATTTTTTTTCCTAACCCATTCAACAGTTTTTTTATCGTGGCTTTCTTTTCTATGACGTTTTATGCTAATTGTTATCCACTGAAAAACAACTTTTCCAGCACTTGGCATGTGATGTGTGGGTGTTGGCGGAGGTTATAGACCAGTTCGCCAAGGATGTTTTTGAAGTGAACAAGCTTTCTGATGTAGACCTCAGGGCATTTCTACTAGGAATCGAAATCGGCAGGTTCACCATGGTAGAAGACTAGGAATGAATGACATCGCATGAATAAATAAGAGTCTTGTGGGAAATCCCCCAGTGGAAACATGTACTCCCTCCGTCCGGAAATACTTGTCATCAAAATGAATAAAATGGGATGTATCTAGATGTATTTTGGTTATAGATACATCTCTTTTTGTCCATTTTGATGACAAGTATTTTGGGACGGAGGGAGTATCATTTTGCATCTTATTTCAGAAGTAGAAATTTTATTCTTCATAAAATAGAATGTTCTACTTCACGAGCCACAGCAGCCATGTACCAAGCCAGATAGAGAACACTAACCATCTGCATCTGAAACAACCATACGTCGGAGCCTTAAATCGATCTAAATGCAGGGTAGAAAGGCGGAGATAGCCCATGGCCTGGGTGAATCGGGAATGGGGGTCGGCTACCATATGTCGGAGGCACCCCCCTCCCCCACCCGCCACATCGGACCATATCTACGTGCTCGCAAAGCGAGGATGGCTATTTCCTACCCACCATGGAGTCGGCACGCATGCGGTGGTAAGCTCAGAAATGTAAAACCGGGATGAACGACTAGGAGGAGGGGGAAACGCACACGAAACTCCCCTCTCTCGCCGAGCAACGACAACCATGAAGGCCGCACGGGCCATGGCGAAATACATGAAGTCGCGCATCAACACAAACCCCGTCGCCCGACGTGCCAGTTTTTTAGAACGACGAGATGGGGGGATGCGCGGTTGGGGATACATAACCTTCAAGTTAGTACAAAGTTGGGTCATCTATTTTGGAAGGGAGAGAGTAGAACGCAAGCTAACATGAGACAAGAACTGAACACAGTATACCAAGTAGTTGGGGATAGAAACCCGTTTTTAACGCGCTGTCGACCACCTTAATACCCAACGACACATCACCAAAACCACAAGGATGTAGAACCGACGCTAGACTTGGTGTCCAAGAAAGCCGAGGAAGACTAAACAGGAACCGGGGCGGTGATGCGTGATCGCACAACAGCAGAAAAAAGATCACCCCAAAGTGCAACCATGATCCCCCCGGGGGTGGGGGGGATAACATCACATAAGCAGCTAAAGTGAAGCATCACGATACAAGAAAATAGTTCGAGGAGCAACACACTACAAAATGATAGTTTTTTTAGAAAAGGAGGATGACCCCCGCCCTCTGCATCTGAGAGATGCATGTGGCCATTTTATTGATTATTCTCGAGGAGTGTTTAGATCACTACTTTATAGAGGGAGTAGGATATAAGAAGATTTTTGTAAAAAACAATCCAGGAAAACACACCCTTGGATGTTGGTCCCGAGGCGATCATGTGCTATGGTAGTCCAATGGCCAAATCCATATAACTTATTATTGTTGTTAAATCTAATTCTATAATTAGGGGAAAATCTCCCCTTGCCCAAACCGTCGTTGCGGTTTGTCCCGCAACCGACGCCTCCCTTCAATCTCCTGGAACCGACGCCTTCTCGAGGGATCGTCGTGTCTCTTCAGGACATATAAAAGAGGCCTGTAACCATCGATCAAGACTGTCGATCACTTCTGATTCGAAACACGTTATCACGCATGTAGAACAGCCAGCGAGAGCGAAAAAGGCAACAGAGAAAGGAGAAGAGAGGGAGCACTCGCCGCCGGTGAGATGCCTGGCCTTGTTTCCTTCTTTCTCCGCTTGATCCGTGAGGACGGTCGTCGCTACCATCGCCACTACCATGGCGTTGGTGGCCTCCGACGCTTCCGTCGCAGGATGCAAGCCGTCCGTCGTTTCGGCCGTTGCGTCGCTGGCCGTTGTGGTCACCGCACCACTGGACGTGGCGCTCGTGGTGGTCACCGAGCCGCTAGACGCGGCCATGGCTTCGATGTACACGCCGCTCCAGGTGCTCCCCACGCCCACGGGCACGGCCTCGGCACTGTTGCGCGTGCGCCGTCAGTGAACAGGGGACTCGACCCATGGCTTGTGGCCGGTCCGAGCGCCCCTATGGTGCACAGCGCCGGAACCCCCAGATCTCCGCCTCCACCCCCTCCTCCACCGGCTGGGTGGTCCCGAGCCGCCGCCCGCATGGCTATGCCCCGGTGCTGTTGCGCTCTGTGGTGAATGAGGAGGAGGCGCTCGCCTTCGTCTCCGCGCCAACCGATGCCTCCGGCGTCGTCCGTCTTGGTGCCGGCATGGAGACGTCAACGCCAACGCCCCACTTCAGTAGGAGACGGCAGCGGGCTCAAGCAGCCGCGCGGCACGGTGCTTCGGGCGTCTCTTCAGGCGCGCCGTTGCAGCCATCGACCGCCGCCCCAGTTCATGGGCTCCGGCGAGCCTCGGCCTCGCTAGCGCCCCGCTAGAGGGTGCACGCCCGGACCCCGTCCTTATTGCGTCTTCTTCGAACGAGGAAGGCTCGTCGGTGCTATGCCGGTGACCCCGACGCCGTGAGGGGCTGCGGCGGCCAATCCAATCGCCGGCGCCGTGCAGGGAAGGGGATCAAGCGGGTGGTGCGGTTTTGGTCTCAGACCCTTATCCGTAACGGCTGCTTCCTCCCTCTCACTTATGCGGTGGGGCTACGGGTGGGCTGGCCAAAGGCCATGTAGGCCCAGGCCCAGGCGCCTGCTGTGTCCTCCAGCCGCCTCCTGCTACTTCTCGAGCTTGCGTTGTATTCCCTCGAAGAGGAAAGGGAGATGGAGCACAGTAGCGTAAGCATTTCCCTCAGTTTTTGAGAACCAAGTTATCAATCCAGTAGGAGACCACACGCGAGTCCCTCGCACCTGCACAAACAAATAAGAACTTCGCAGCCAACGCGATAAGGGGTTGTCAATCCCTTTACGGTCACTTACGAAAGTGAGATCTGATAGAGATGATAGTTTATATTTTTGGTATTTTTGTTTATAAGAACAGAAAGTAAAAGCAGAAAAAGTAAAGTAGATGTAGATTGATATGTTGAGAATAGACCCGGGGGCCATAGGGTTCCCTAGTGGCTTCTCTCATGATAGCGATATTCTACGGCGGGTAAACAAATTACTGTCGAGCAATTGATAGAAAAGCGAATAATTATGAGATTATCTAGGCATGATCATTGTATATAGGCATCACGTCCGAGACAAGTAGACCAACTCCTGCCTTCATCTACTACTATTACTCCACACATCGACCGCTATCCAGCATGCATCTAGTGTATTGAGTTCATAAGAACAGAGTAACGCCTTAAGCAAGATGACATGATGTAGAGGGATAAACTCAAGCAATATGATATAAACCCCATCTTTTTATCCTCGATGGCAACAATACAATACGTGCCTTGCTGCCCCTACTGTCACTGGGAAAGGACACCGCAAGATTGAACCCAAAGCCAAGCACTTCTCTCATTGCAAGAACTATTGATCTAGTAGGCCAAACCAAACCAATAATTCGAAGAGACTTGCAAGGATATTATGAGCACACATAAAGAGTTCAGAAAAGAACCAAATATTTCTCATAGATAATCTTGATCATAAACTCACAATTCATCGGATCTCGACAAACACACCGCAAAAAAGAGATTACATCGAATAGATCTCCTCGAAGACCGAGGAGAACTTTGTATTGAGATCCAAAGAGAAAGAAGAAGCCATCTAGATACTAGCTATGGACCCGAAGGTCTGTGGTAAACTACTCACAACTCATGGTGAGGGCGATGATGATGATGTAGAAGCACTCCGTGATGGATCCCCCCTCCGACGGAGCTCCGGAACAGGCTCCAAGATGGGATCTCACGGGAACAGAAGGTTATGGCGGTGGAATTAGGGTTTTCTCTCTGTTGCTGATGGCTTCGGGGTACGTAGGCTTATATAGGAGGAAGGAGGACAGCGGGGGACTCACGAGGGACCCACGAGGCAGTGGGCGCGCCCCCCACCCTCGTGGGCACCTCGTGGCCCCTACTCAGTGGTTCTCAAGTCTCCTGTGCGTGTTTTTTGTCCAAAAAATATCTCTCCCGAAGGTTTCATTCCGTTTGGACTCCGTTTGATATTCCTTTTCTGCAAACCCCTGAAACAGGAAAAAAAACAACAATCTGGATTGTGCCTTTGGGTTAGTAGGTTAGTCCCAAAAACGATATAAAAGTGTATGACAAAGCCCATTAAACATCCAAGACATCATAAATAATAGCATGGAACAATAAAAAAATTATAGATATGTTGGAGACGAATCAAGCATCCCCAAGCTTAATTCCTGCTCGTCCTAGAGTAGGTAAATGATAAAACCAGAATTTTTGATGTGGAATGCTAACCAACATAGTTTTTCAATGTAATTCTCTTAATTGTGGCATGAATGTTCAGATCTGAAAGATTCAAGATAAAAGTCTATATTGACATAATAAATAATAATACTTCAAGCATACTAACAAAGCAATCATGTCTTCTCAAAATACTATGGCTAAAGAAAGTTATCCCTACAAAATCATATAGTCTGGCTATGCTCCCTCTTCATCACACAAAATATTCATATCATGCACAACCCCGATTTCAGCCAAGCACTTGTTTTCATACTCTATTATTTCAAACCTTTCAACATTCACGCAATACATGAGAGTGAGCCATGGACATAGCACTATGGGTGGAATAGAGAGGTGGTTGTGGAGAAGATAAAAAGGAGGGAGATAGTCTCACATCAACTAGGCGTATTGACGGGCTATGGAGATGCCCATCAATAGATATCGATGTGATTGAGTAGGGATTGCCATGCAACGGATGCACTAGAGCTAAATATGTATGAAAGCTCAACAAAAGAAACTGGTGGGTGTGCACCCAACTTGCTTGCTCATGAAGACCTAGGGCATTTGAGGAAGCCCATTGTTGGAATATACAAGCCAAGTTCCATAATGAAAATTCCCACTAGTATATGAAAGTGACTAAACATGAGACTCTCTACAATGAAGAACATGGTGCTACTTTGAAGCACAAGTGTGGAAAATAAGACAGTAGCAATTGTCCCTTTTTTGGGGCCTTTCTTTTTTTCTTTGGCCTTTTTTTTCTTTTTTGCGGAGGGGCTTTATTGATTTAGCCTCCCATGGGACAATGCTCTAATAATGATGATCATCACACTTTCATTACAACTCGATATTACAGCTCGATACTAGAACAAAGTATGACTCTATATGAATGCCTTCGGCGGTGTACCGGCATGTGCAATGAATTAAGAGTGACATGTATGAAAAATTATGCATGGTAGTTTTGCCACAAATACGATGTCAACTACATGATCATGCATGGCAATATGACAATATTAAGCGTGTCATATGAACAGAACGGTGGAAAGTTGCATGGCAATATATCTCAGAATGGTTATGGAAATGCCATGATAGGTAGGTATGGTGGCTATTTTGAGGAATATATATGGTGACAGTTTTGAGGAAGGATATATAGTGGGTGTATGGTACCGGCGAAAGTTGCGCGGTACAAAAGAGGCTAGCAATGGTGGAAGGGTGAGAGTGCGTATAATCCATGGACTCAACATTAGTCATAAAGAACTCATATACTTATTGCAAAAATCTATGAGTCATCAAAACAAAGCAATCAACGCATGCTCCTAGGGGGGAGATTGGTAGGAGTTAACCATCGCGCGCCCCCGACCTCCACACAAAGGTTGACACTTTACAAATACCTCATGCTCTAACTTCGTCACATAGGGTTCACCATACGTGCATGCTACGGGAATCACTAACTTTAACACAAGTATTTCTCAGTTTCATAATAACTCCACTAGCATGACTCTAATATCACTATCCTCATATCTCAAAACAATTATCAAGCATCCAACTTCTCATCATATTCAATGCACTTAGTATGAAAGTTTTCACTACATTGATTTTGGATGTCTATCATGCGATGGCTAGTTTTATAGCAAAAGCACATTACCATGCTGTTTTAATAGACTCTCAAAAGGATATAAGTGAAGCATGAGAGTTCAAAAATTTCTACAAAATATAATCACCACCGTGCTCTAAAAGATATAAGTGAAGCACTAGAGCAAAAACTATTCAACACAAAAGATATAAGTGAAGCACATGGAGTGTTCTAACAATTCCTAGGCCATATTTAACTCTCTCAAATAGGTGTGTACAGCAAGGATAATTGTGGAAAACTAACAAGCAAGGACTCAAATTATACAAGACGCTCCAAGTAAAACACACATCATGTGGTGAATAAAAATATAGCTCTGAGTATAGTTACCGATAGATGAAGACGAAAGAGGGGATGCCTTCCCGTGGCATCCCCAAGCTTAGGCTTTTGGTTGTCCTTGAATTTTACCTTGGGCTCTTGCCACTCTTTGTTCCATAGTCCATCAAAGCAATACTCAAAACTTGAAAACTTCACAACACAAAACTTAGACAAAAATCTCGTGAGCTCAGTTAGTATAAGAAAACAAAACCACCACTTAGGTATTGTTGTGAACTCATTCTTTGTTTATATTGGTGTTAAACCTACTGTATTCCAATTTCTCTATGGTTCATACTTCCCAATACTACTCATAGATGCATTGAAATAAGCAAACAACAAACGAAAAACAGAATCTGTCAAAAACAAAATAGTCTGTAGTAATCTATAGTTTTCGCATACTTATGTAACTCCGAAAAATTGAATTAAATTGGTAAACATGAGGAATTTGTCTATTAATCATCTGCATAAAGAATCATCTAAATACCACACTCCAGTAAAATATGGTGATCATTCTAGCGAGCGCTAACGATTCTGTTTTTCACAGCAAGATCATATAAACTTCACACAAGTCTTCCCAAAGTTTCTACTTGGCACAAACACTAATTAATACACAAAACCACATCTAAACAGAAGCTAGATGCAATATTTATTCCTAAATAGAAGCAAAAGAAAATAAAATAAAATTGGGTTGCCTCCCAACAAGCGCTATCGTTTAACGCCCCTAGCTAGGCATGATGATTTCAATGATGCTCGCATAAAAGATATGAATTGAAACATAACGGGAGCATCATGAAGAATATGACTAGCACATTTAAGCCTAACCCACTTCCTATGCATAGGGATTTTGTGAACAAACTACTTATGGGAACGATAATCAACTAGCATAGGAAGGGAAAACAAGCATAGCTTCAAAATTTTAAGCACATAGAGAGGAAACTTGATACTATTGCAATTCCGACAAGCGTATGATCCTCTCTCATAATAATTTTCAGTGGCATCATGAATGAATTCAACAATATAACCAGCACATAAAGCATTCTTTTCATGATCCCCAAGCGTATAAATTTTATTACTCTCCACATAAGCAAATTTCTTCTCATGAATAGTAGTGGGAGCAAACTCAACAAAATAATTATCATGTGAGGCATAATCCAATTGTAAACTAAAATCATGATGACTAGTTTCACGGTTATCATTATTATTAATAGCATACAAGTCATCACAATAATCATCATAGATAGAACTTTGTTCTCATAATCAATTGGAACCTCTTCAGAAATAATGGATTCATCACTAAATAAAGTCATGACCTCTCCAAACCCACTTTCATCAATATAATCATCATAAATAGGAGGCATGCTTTCATCATAATAAATTTGCTCATCAAAACTTGGGAGACTAAAAATATCATCTTCATCAAACATAGCATCCCAAAGCTTGTGGCTTTGCATATCATTAGCATCATGGGTATTCAAAGAATTCATACTAACAACATTGCAATCTTGCTCATCATGCACATATTTTATGCCAAGCATTCTATGTAATTCTTATTCAAGTAATTGAGCACAATTTTCCTTCCCATCATTTTCACGAAAGATATTAAAAAGATGAAGCATATGAGGTAACCTTAATTCCATTTTTTTAGTTTTCTTTTATAAACTAAACTATTGATAAAACAAGAAACTAAAAGATTCGATTGCAAGATCTAAAGATATACCTTCAAGCACTAACCTCCCCGGCAACGGCGCCAGAAAAGAGCTTGATGTCTACTATGCACCCTTCTTCTTGTAAACGTTGTTGGGCCTCCAAGTGCAGAGGTTTGTAGGAAAGTAGCAAATTTCCCTCAAGTGGATGACCTAAGGTTTATCAATCCGTGGGAGGCGTAGGATGAAGATCGTCTCTCTCAAGCAACCCTGCACCAAATAACAAAGAATCTCTTGTGTCCCCAACACACCCGATACAATGGCAAATTGTATAGGTGCACTAGTTTGGCGAAGAGATGGTGATACAAGTGCAATATGGATGGTAGATATAGGTTTTTGTAATAAGAAAATATAAAAACAGCAAGGTAGCAAGTGGTAAACGTGAGCATAAACGGCGTTGCAATGGTAGGAAACAAGGCCTAGGGTTCATACTTTCACTAGTGCAAGTTCTCTCAACAAGGATAACATAATTGGATCATATTACTAGCCCTCAACATGCAACAAAGATTCACTCCAAAGTCACTAATAGCGGAGAACAAACGAAGAGATTATGGTAGGGTACGAAACCACCTCAAAGTTATTCTTTCTGATCGATCTATTCAAGAGTCCGTAGTAACGTTCAATCTATCATAGAGTTCGTACTAGAATAACACCTTAGGACACAAATCAACCAAAACCCTAATGTCACCTAGATACTCCATTGTCACCTCAAGTATCCGGCGGAACTCCCGATGTAGTTTAATTTCCGGAGGTTTCAGTATTTATAGGATTTTTTGGCGTAGGGCGCAAGTCAGGGGGCCGTCCGGGCCGTCCACGAGATAGGGGGGCCACCACCTGGAGTGGGCGTGCGCCCCACCCTCGTGGGCAGCCCGTGGCTCTCATGGCCCAACTCTTTTACTTCGGGGGCTTCTTTTGGTCCAGAAAAAATCATCAAAAATTGGCACGTCAATTGGACTCCGTTTGATATTTCTTTTCTGTAAAACTCAAAAACAAGGAAAAAACAGAAACTGGCACTGGGCTCTAGGTTAATAGGTTAGTACCAAAAATCATATAAAAGTGTATGACAAAGCCCATTAAACATCCAAAACATCATAAATAATAGCATGGAACAATAAAAAATTATAGATATGTTGGAGACGTATCAACTGGCAATACGGAAAGGTTCCGTATAGCCACGCAAACCCGGCACCGATGGTGAGTCCCTTCTCCCTATATTTTGCCGCCGCTCATCTTCTTATCTGCCCGGACGCGACGCGGGAGGTGCTTCTGAACGCCATCCGGCATCCTTACGACCGGACGGGGACGCAGGTGGTGCGCGCCACCTCGGAGGAGCCCGAGGCCCATGGCGGAGGGGAGGGAGCGGTCGCCGAGGCGGGCGCGGAACGCCGAGCAGGTGCGCCTATCTACTCTTCTTTATGTTTCGGCTTCTGGGCGGCGTCGGAGGTGCTGACGTGAGTTGCTGATGTAGCGGCGTCGGGCGGATGGGGCGGCGGCGCGGCCGGGGCCAGATCGTCCCGAGCGGTGACGACGGCGGCAGGAGGCCGAGGTGGCGGCGCGGCTGGAGCCGTGTCATCTCAGGTGAGGCCGGCGGTAGGGCGGCCTCATGGGAAGGGCAGCGCCGTTCCATCGGCTCCCCCCACGAAGCGTGCCGTGGGAGCAGTTGGGGGTGCAAGGCCGGCCGCCAAGAGGATGCGCGTTGCCCAGCCGTCGAGGAGCGCCGTGCCGGTGCTGCCGGGGTAAGTTCTTCTTCTTTGGTTCCGATCCGGGCGGCTCCGTTGAGCCCCCCTTTGTGCTAATTTGTCCCGATATTTAAGATCGCCAATCTCGCTAGCGTTGGCGGCGGTGGAGGGCGCGTCCCCTGATGTTGCTGGGTTTCGGACGAGTCGATCCAGCACCGTCGATCCGGGTGACGAGGAGGATCGGGTTAAGGCCGCGCTGAAGGCGGCGTCGACCCGGGCTTGGACCACGGCCGCGGAGGCGTGGGCGCGAGCCGTCGAGGAGCCGGCGTGGCCGGAGATGCTGGCCGGAACTACGGTGGCGACGACGGTGTTCGTCCCGCCGTTGGAGGAGGGGCACGGCCGGGGCGGCCATGCCGACCCGATGGACCTTGACCAGGAGGTCGTGGTCATGACGACGAGACCCCGCCGCGGGCTGACATGGTCGGGCGGGTGGGGACCGGTGGAGGCGGCGGCGATGCCGTCTTGGGGACGCCGACGATGTCGGCGCCGGAGAGGGCGCCGGCCGCGGGCGAGGCGGCCCGCGGTGAGCACGCCTTGGTGCTTCTGCCCGGGGGTCGACGGGCTGTGGAGCCGGCGCTGCCGCGACGCGGAGCCGGCGATGTCTTCTTCAGTCCCCCAACCCAGGAGGAGGCGGCCATGGCCGCCGTGACTCGGCGCCTGCAGGGGCGGAAGGAACGGGTCGAGTCCTATGCCCGAGCCGAGTTGGAGCAGGCGCGGGAGCTGGAGGACGCTGTGCTCGTAAGTCTTCTCCTCCTGGTGCTTGTTTCTTTCTAGTGGGGGCGTGCTAGCGCACCCACTGGGTGTAGTCCCCTAGATTTGGGCCAACTGCGTAGCAGTTTGGCCGAATCTTAAAATCGCTGTCTTCTTTGCTGATTGTTGTTTCGTTGCGCAGCAACTGGACTCCTATCGGGTTGGTGCCTTCAACCGGCTCCTTGATGCGCACGAGCGGCTCAAGGAGCAGCTGGGCGCCAAGAAGGAGGAGCTCCGTACCGTGACGGGTATATGCTCTTTCCTTTTCCCCTTCTCTCTTATGAGTCTACGGGGTGTTTTTGTATCTGAGTCGTTCTGCTGCAGTCGCGATGGTGCGGGCGAGGTAGGAGGCGACGGGGGCCCGGTAGGCGCTTGACGAAGCCGGCCAGTTGCAGAAGCGGCTGGCGGGCGACAAGAGCCGCCTTAGGGCTGAGGTGGAGCGGCTCCGGGCGGAGACCGCCAAGGTAGCGGAGGCGCAGCTGGACGTTGCCGAGGCGGACCAGCAACACGGCAAGCTGTCCGACGACATGGGCCAGCTCCAGGGCGAGGTGGAGTGCCTGAAGGGACTGGTGGCCGTGGCGGAAGAGGCCAAGCAGGGCGAGGCCCAGCGCCGTGAGTTGAAGGAGGCCCTTGCCAAAGTCGCCCAGCTAGAGGAGGCGGTCAAAGACCGCAACCACACTCTCGACTGGGAGGGGCGCGGTACGTTGCTTGAAGCGCAGCACCTGGAAGAGTCCTTCTACAGTGAGTGCTTTTCTTGAGTCTTTTGCCGGACTGAGGTTCCGGCTTCTTTTTTCATTGCGAATTTCTTCTGATTCTTTTCTTTGACAGGGGTCTTCTCGGAGAAGCATGTCGGTGTACTAGAGTAGGGGTACCTTAGTATCCCGAACTTGTGCACGGGCAGTCGCAGCACCCCGCGGCAAGGCTTGCCGGGTGACCGCCAAGGTCCTCCGTGGTTCCTTTGGAGCCATTCAAGAACAAAGTATTCAAGCCAAGGAGGCAAGGCCCCGGCAAGAGGAGCTTGCCGGGAAGGCCACTCAAGGCACAAGACACCTGCAAGAGGAGCTTGCCGGGAAGGCCAACCAAGGCATCTCAAGGAACTTGCCGCGACGCGCCACGCGTCCCGGCAAGAACCGGTGAGCGGCAAGCTCCCGGACGCGAAAAGACAGCGACCGCGGCAAGACGCTTGCCGCGGCAAGCTACCACTCTGTACCCGTGCTCCAGCACATCCACCAACGTGTCGCTCTGGGACCCTTCCAGGCATACGTGGCGTGAGGCTGTGCAGCCAGCGGTGCGCGGTGGCAAGCAGCGCTGACAAGATTGCCATCGTGGCGAGCGGTGGCGTCCCTGACGGTCCCTTTTTGCACTATTTGGGCGACGCAGACGGGTATTTAATGCCCTTGTCCCCTGTCGTCAGGGTTAGGTATGATACACTGTATAGGTAGATGTACCTACCGCAACACCTTTCCATTTTTACCCTTGTCTACGTTGCCACCTATCGGTGACCCCTTGGGCATATAAAAGGAGGCCCATGCGCAACGTAGAGGAAAAAAGACAAAAGCAGAGAAGAACACTCACGCTCGGTCTCGTCAGCTGCTGGTGTGTACTGTAGCACTCAGCGCTCCCGAGCAAGAACACAATACAAACCACAAAGAAGGAGTAGGATTTTACGCATCCGTGCGGCCCAAACCTGGGTAGACTGCTCATGTGTTTCGCCTCGATCCGCTCTTCGTGTGATCTCCGCCCCCGCCGAACCGAAAGGGACTCGGTCCGCCGGTCCCATAGGTGCTCGTGGATCAGTTTTCCCGACAACGCAGGACTTGGCGGAGGAGGCGGTCCATTTCCGGCGTGATCGAGGGGGCATGGTTGGTTCCGGGACCGACCCGCACATGGCCTGGACCTTCCCAGAGATCATGGCCGCCGAGGCTCGTCTGCAAGCCTTGGGGGTGCAGATGGTGCGGCTTTCCGAGGCCGGCACGATGATGTCTACTACACAATCTTATTCTTGTAGACATTGTTGGGCCTCCAAGTGCAGAGGTTTGTAGGACAGTAGCAAATTTCCCTCAAGTGGATGACCTAAGGTTTATCAATCCGTGGGAGGCGTAGGATAAAGATGGTCTCTCTCAAACAACCCTGCAACCAAATAACAAAGAGTCTCTTGGGTCCCCAACACACCCAATACAATGGTAAATTGTATAGGTGCACTAGCTCGGCGAAGAGATGGTGATAAAAGTGCAATATGGATGATAGATATAGGTTTTTGTAAACTGAAAATATAAAAACAACAAGGTAGCAAGTGGTAAACGTGAGCATAAACGGTGTTGCAATGATAGGAAACAAAGCCTAGGGTTCATACTTTCACTAGTGCAAGTTCTCTCAACAAGGATAACATAATTGGATCATATTACTAGCCCTCAACATGCAACAAAGAGTCACTCCAAAGTCACTAATAGTGGAGAACAAACGAAGAGATTATGGTAGGGTACGAAACCACCTCAAAGTTATCCTTTCTGATCGATCTATTCAAGAGTCCGTAGTAAAATAACACGAAGCTATTATTTCCGTTAGATCTATCATAGAGTTTGTACTAGAATAACAACTTAAGATACAAATCAACCAAAACCCTAATGTCACCTAGATACTCCATTGTCACCTCAAGTATCCGTGGGCATGATTATATGATATGCATCACACAATCTTAGATTCATCTATTCAACTAACACAAAGTACTTCAAAGAGTGCCCCAAAGTTTCTACCGGAGAGTCAAGACGAAAACGTGTGCCAACCCCTATGCATAGATTCCCAAGGTCATGGAACCCGCAAGTTGATCACCAAAACATACATCAATCGAATCAATAGAATACCCCATTGTCACCACAAATGGGACCCCCACCCCCACCTGCTGGAGAACCCCCACATGTGCCCACGTTCGATGAATGGGTGGCACTAGGCAATAAGACTCTGGTTAGTACATTTGCCTAACTACTGACAAACTAGTCCTCATTCATTCAACACTATCATATCATATTTACCGTTAGAATCTCTTGTCAAACATGTAGGTGACTGGTGGCTCGACTCCTGCTTCGTCGACCCCAGTCACTCCGACCTGGCAGAGTGGTGCAGGTCTTGGCGGTGGCGGTCTTGGCGGTGGCTTTCTTGGCTGATGTGTTTTGACAATGTTGAGGATCTTTAGATGATGAACTTGACTATCATTAGATGATGATGATGATCTTCAGTATCTCTATAGATCTGTATTATTTCTGTGTGTATATGGATATTTTCATATTTTCTGGTTTTAAATGATGTCAAATTGAATTGAAAAAGAGAAAACATAGCAAATAAAAAAACAGCACAAATCTAAGCCGACGGCCTTGCCGTCGGCATAGCCATGCCCAGGAGCGCCCAGAGGCCGCCACATGGCAGCATAGATAAAAGTCTATGTCGACGGCCAGGCCGTCGGCATACCTCTGCTGACAGGAGCGCCCAGCGGCTGCCACATGGAATAGGTATGCCGACGGCCAGGCCTCGTGGCAACGACCAGGCCGTCGGCATACCTTTGCCACGTGGCAGTCGGTGGTTCGTCAGCGTGTTTAATGGCGCCGTCAGTTGCCGTCAAGCGATAATTTCTATCGATGGTGTATATATGCCGACGGTCGTACGGACGTCGTCGGCATATGTGCCTGTGCCGACGGCCTTACTATGTCGACGGTTTGACACACATACGCTGGCGTGATCTACGTCGATGGGTTTGTGCCGACGGTGGCCGTCGGCAAAGACCTAAGTTGACAGCGGAGGGCCTATGCCGAAGGCCGGAGGCCGTCTGCTTAGGGTGGCAGTCTGGTAGCGTCTAATATAGCAATCTCGTTGAAACCATCAAAACCCTTAACAACAACGATTTCATCCGCAGACTCACACAGAGGTGAAGCAACACCGTCGACAGGGTCTCCCTAAAAATGGTAAAAATATCAGTTTTTGCCAGATAAAGAAGTCATACTAACAGAATAAGCGAAGAAAAACACCATTGCTAATAGCTTGGGAGCGACGAAATATCAGTAAAAGGGATGAAAAAGAAGAGAAAAATATCTCAACATGCTCGCTACCAGTACCACTAAGGGTAGCTAATGAGGATCTGGCATGGTTCAAATCGGATGCCATTTTTTCACGACAAAGCGGTGAGAGAGAGGGAGAGCAAGGAAGAAGAGCAGAGGGGGGAGGATGAGAGAGCCGTTTTTTTTAAAACGAGCTGGGGGGATGATGGAGTATGATGGGGATGTTGTTTAATAATGGAGCCAACCCCCCGACCCTACTGGGAGGCGTTTTGTATTTTTCCTATGTTTGATAAAGGCAACAGTAGAATCTGCAAGTCAGAGAACAAACAGTTTCCCGGCATACACAAGTATAAAAAGGAAGATCAGAAAAAAATACTTCCAGCTACAACTCTCGGGGCCACAAGGATAAAAGTATTTTTTTAGGGTCAACATTTATTTCTTTTAGAACCCTTTTTTGTTTGCACATGCAAAATAGAGGTAGCCAATGCAGGAGCATAGAACAACATCTAGTACCTTCTCCACAGGGCCATTCCTATCGGCGTTGCTACCAACAGAGACAGGACCAACATTCGCACATTCTATGAAATTCTCCAAGGCCTATTTGAGTAAAACAAAGAAAAATAGTTTAGGCTTTCAACATGGACTAAAGACCGCCAGAACCAAAAAATGGAATGAATAGTAGTAGCATGGGGAAAACAACCAAAAGAAGTGGCGGAGAAAGAAACCTGGTAAGAACTAGAGTTCATTCCCAACTGTTCCCAGGAAGCAGGTGGATCGCCTGGGCCGGCACCCTGCAAAAAAATCAATGCACTGTTACATAGAGGCCACCAGCCGGCAGGGGGGTACTTGAGGTCCGGGAGTACTTGCAATGAGTGAAGGAAAACGATGATTACAACCGTCAAATGATGACGGTTAGTTTTGCCCTCTTAAAACCAAGCTAAAATTTGCACTTTCATTCCTTCTGACCTTCTAGTTTTCTTTGTTAACTAACATGCAGGCTATGTTGGCGTCTTGGACTAACCGCACGGATCCACCACAAATGGGACGCCCACCCCCACCTGCTGGAGAACCCCCACACGTGCCCACGTTCCATGAATGGGTGGCACTAGGCAGTGAGACTCTGGTTAGTACATTTGCCTAACTACTGACAAACTAGTTCTCATTCATTCAACACTATCATATCATATTTACCGTTAGAATCTCTTGTCAAACATGTAGGTGACCGGTGGCTCGACTCCTGCTTCGTCGACCCCAGTCACTCCGATCTGGCAGAGTGGTGCAGGTCTTGGCGGTGGCGGTCTTGGCAGTGACTTTCTTGGCTGATGTGTTTCGACGATGTTGAGGATCTTTAGATGATGAACTTGACTATCTTTAGATGATGATAATGATGATCTTGAGTATCTCTATAGATCTGTATTATTTCTTTGTGTATATGGATATTGTCATATTTTCTGGTTTTAAATGATGTCAAATTGAATTGAAACAGAGAAAATAGAGCAAATAAAAAAACAGCACAAATCCATGCCGACGGCCTTGCCGTCGACATAGCCATGACCAGGAGCACCGAGAGGCCGCCACGTGGCAGCATAGATAAAAGTCTATATCGATGGCCAGGCCGTCAGCATACCTCTGCTGACAGGAGCGCCCAGCGGCTGCCACATGGAATAGGTATGCCGATGGCCAGGCCTCGTGGCAGAGGTATGTCGACGACCAGGCCGTTGGCATACCTTTGCCACGTGGCAGCCGGTGGTTCATCAGCGTGTTTAATGGCGTTGTCAGTTGCCGTCAAGCGATAATCTCTATCGATGGTGTATATATGCCGACGGTCGTACGGACGTCGTCGGCATATGTGCATGTGTCGACGGCCTTACTATGTTGACGGTCTGACACACCTACGCTGGCGTGATCTACGCCGACGGGTGTGTGCCGACGGTGGCCGTCGGCATAGACCTAAGCCGACAGCGGAGGGCCTATGCCGAAGGCCGGAGGCCGTCGGCTTAGGGTGGCAGTCCGGTAGCGTCTAAGATAGCAATCTCGTTGAAACCATCAGAACCCTTAGCAGCAACGATTTCAGGCGCAGACTCACGTAGAGGTGAAGCTACACCATCGACAGGGTCTCCCAAAAAATGGAAAAAATATCAGTTTTGCCAGATAAAGAAGTGATATTAACAGAAGAATGGAGAAAACACCATTGCTATAGCTTGGGAGGGACGAAATATCAGTAAAAGGGATGAAAAAGAAGAGAAAAATACCTCAACATGCTCGCTACCAGTACCGCTAAGGGTATCTAAGGGAGATCCGGCATGGTTCAAATCGGATACCATTTTTTTCACGAGAAGGCGGTGAGAGTGAGGGAGAGCAAGGAAGAAGAGCCGAGGGGGGAATATGAGAGAGCCATTTTTTAAAACGAGCTGGGGGAGGATGATGGAGTAGGATAGGGATGTTGTTTAATAATGGAGCCAACCCCGACCCTACTGGGAGCGTTTTTTATTTTTCCTAAGTTTGACAAAGGCAACAGTAGGATCTGCAAGTTAGAGAACCAACAGTTTCCCGGCATACACAAGTATAAAAAGGAAGATCTGAAAAATAATTCCAGCTACAACTCTTGGGGCCACATGGATAAAAGTATTTTTTAGGGTCCACATTTTTATTTCTTTTAGAAACCTTTTTTTGTTTGCACATGTGAAATAGAGGTAGCCAATGCAGGAGCCTAGAACAACAGCTAGTACCTTCTCCACTGGGCCATTCCTATCGGCGTTGCTACCAACAGAGATAGGACCAACATTCGCACATTCTATGAAATTCTCCAAGGCCTATTTGAGTAAAACAAAGCAAAAGAGTTTAGGCTTTCAACATGGACTAAATACCGCCAGAACCAAAAAATGGAATGAACAGTAGTAGCATGGGGAAAACAACCAAAAGAAGTGGTGGAGAAAGAAACCTGGTAAGGACTAGAGTTCATTCCCAACTGTTCCCAGGAAGCAGGTGGATCGCCTGGGCCGGCAGCCTGCCAAAAAATCAATGCACTGTTACAAAGGGGCCACCAGCCGGGGGGGGGTACTTGAGGTGCGGGAGTATTTGCAAAGAGTGAAGGCAAACGATGATTACAACTGGCAAATGATGACGGTTAGTTTTGCCCTCTTAAAACCAAGATAAAATTTGCACTTTCATTCCTTCTGACCTTCTAGTTTGCTTGGTTAACTAACATCCAGGCTATGTTGGCGTCTTGGACTAAGCGCATGGATCCACCACAAATGGGACACCCACCCCCACCTGTTGGAGAACCCCCACACGTGCCCACGTTCGATGAATGGGTGGCACTAGGCAGTGAGACTCTGGTTAGTACATTTGCCTAACTACTGACAAAGTAGTTCTCATTCATTCAACACTATCATATCATATTTACCGTTAGAATCTCTTGTCAAACATGTAGGTGACCAGTCGCTCGACTCCTGCTTCGTCGACCCCTGTCACTCCGATCTGGCAGAGTGGTGCATGTCTTGGCGGTGGCGGTCTTGGCGGTGTCTTTCTTGGCTGATGTGTTTTGACGATGTTGAGGATATTTAAATAATGAACTTGACTATCTTTAGATGATGATGATGATGATCTTGAGTATCTCTATAGATCTGTATTATTTCTGTGTGTATATGGATATTGTCATATTTTCTGGTTTTAAATGCTATCAAATTGAATTGAAATAGAGAAAACAGAGCAAATAAAAAAATAGCACAAATCCATGCCGACGGCCTTGCCGTCGGCATAGCCATGCCCAGGAGCGCCCAGAGGCCGCCACGTGGCAGCATAGATAAAAGTCTATGTCGACGGCCAGGCCGTCGGCATACCTTTGCTGACAGGAGCGCCCAGCGGCTGCCACATGGAATAGGTATACCGACGGCCAGGCCTCGTGGCATAGGTATGTCGACGACCAGGTCGTCGGCATACCTTTGCCACGTGGCAGCCGGTGGTTCGCCAGCGTGTTTAATGGCGCCATTAGTTGCCGTCAAGCGATGATCTCTGTCGATGGTGTATATATGCCGACGGTCGTACGGACGTCGTCGGCATATGTGCCTGTGCCGACGGCCTTACAATGTCGACGGTCTGACACACCTACACTGGCGTGATCTACGCCGACGGGTGTGTGCCGACGGTGGTCGTCGGCATAGACCTAAGCCGACAGCGGAGGGCCTATGCCGAAGGCCGGAGGCCGTCAGCTTAGGGTGGCAGTCCGGTAGCGTGTAAGATAGAAATCTCGTTGAAACCATCAGAACCCTTAGCAGCAACGATTTCAGGTGCAGACTCACGTAGAGGTGAAGCTACACCATCAATAGGGTCTCCCTAAAAATGGTAAAAATATCATTTTTTTTCCAGATAAAGAAGTGATATTAACAGAAGAAACGGAGAAAAACACCATTGCTAATAGCTGGGGAGCGACGAAATATCAGTAAAAGGGATGAAAAAGAAGAGAAAAATACCTCAACATGCTCGCTACCAGTGCCGCTAAGGGTATCTAAGGGAGATCCGGCATGGTTCAAATCGGATACCATTTTTTTACGAGAAGGCGGTGAGAGAGAGGGATAGCAAGGAAGAAGAGCCGAGGGGGGAAGATGAGAGAGCCATTTTTGCAAAACGAGCTGGGGAAGGATGATGGAGTAGGATGGGGATGTTGTTTAATAATGGAGCCAACCCCGACCCTACTGGGGGCATTTTTTTATTTTTCCTATGTTTGATAAAGGCAACAGTAGGATCAGCAAGTCAGAGAACCAACAGTTTCCCGGCATACAAAAATATAAAAAAAAAAAGATCAGAAAAAAATACTTCCAGCTACAACTCTCGGGGCCACAAGGATAAAAGTATTTTTTAGGGTCAACATTTTTATTTCTTTTAGAAACCTTTTTTTGTTTGCACATGCAAAATAGAGGTAGCCAATGCAGGAGCATAGAACAACAGCTAGAACCTTCTTCATAGGGCCATTCCTATCGGCGTTGCTACCAACAGAGACAGGACCAACATTCGCACATTCTATGAAATTCTTCAAGGCCTATTTGAGTAAAACAAAGCAAAACAGTTTAGGCTTTCAACATGGATGGACTAAAGACCGCCTGAACCAAAAAAATTGAATGAACAGTAATAGCACGGGGAAAACAACCAAAAGAAGTGGCGGAGAAAGAAACCTGGTAAGGACTAGACTTCATTCCGACCTGTTCCCAGGAAGCAGGTGGATCGCCTGGGCCGGCAGCCTGCCAAAAAATCAATGCACTGTTACAGAGAGGCCACCAGGCGGGGGGGGGGGGTACTTGAGGTGTGGGAGTACTTGCAACGAGTGAAGGCAAATGGTGATTACAACCGTCAAATGATGATTGTTAGTTTTGCCCTCTTAAAACCAAGCTAAAATTTGCACTTTCATTCCTTCTGACCTTCTAGTTTGCTTGGTTAACTAACATCCAGGCTATGTTGGCGTCTTGGCCTAACCGCAAGGATCCACAAATGGGATGCCCACCCCCACATGCTGGAGAACCCCACACGTGCCCACGTTCGATGAATGGGTGGCACTAGGCAGTGAGACTCTGGTTAGTACATTTTCCTAACTACTGACAAACTAGTTCTCATTCATTCAACACTATCATATCATATTTACCTTTAGAATCTCTTGTCAAACATGTAGGTGACCGGTGGCTCAACTCCTGCTTCGTCGACCCCAGTCACTTCGATCTGGCAGAGTGGTGCAGGTCTTGGCGGTGGCTTTCTTGGCTAATGTGTTTCGACGATGTTGAGGATCTTTAGATGGTGAACTTGACTATCTTTAGATGATGATGATGATGATCTTGAGTATCTCTATAGATCTGTATTATTTCTGTGTGTATATGGATATTGTCATATTTTTTGGTTTTAAATGATGTCAAAATGAATTGAAACAGAGAAAACAGAGCAAATAAAAAACAGCACAAATCCATGCCGACGGCCTTGCCATCGGCATAGCCATACCCAGAAGCGCCCAGAGGCCGCCACGTGGCAGCATAGATAAAAGTCTATGTCGACGGCCAGGCCGTCGGCATACCTCTGCTGACAGGAGCGCCCAGCGGCTGCCACATGGAATAGGTATGCCGACGGCCAGGCCTCGTGGCATAGGTATGTCGACGACCAGGCCGTCGGCATACCTTTGCCACGTGGCAGCCAGTGGTTCGTCAGCGTGTTTAATTGCGCCGTCAGTTGCCGTCAAGCGATAATCTCTGTCAATGGTGTATATAAGCCGACGGTCGTACGGACGTCGTCGGCATATGTGCCTGTGCCGACGGCCTTACTATGTCGACGGTCTGACACACCAACGCGGGCGTGATCTATGCCGACGGGTGTGTGCCGACGATGGCCGTCGGCATAGACCTAAGGCGACAGCGGAGGGCCTATGTCGAAGGCCGGAGGCCGTCGGCTTAGGGTGGCAGTCCGGTAGGGTCTAAGATAGCAATCTCGTTGAAACCATCAGAACCATTAGCAGCAACGATTTCAAGCGCAGACTCACGTAGAGGTGAAGCTACACCATCGACAGGGTCTCCCTAAATATGGTAAAAATATCAGCTTTTGCTAGATAAAGAAGTGATATTAACAGAAGAAACGGAGAAAAACACCATTGCTAATAGCTTGGGAGCGACGAAATATCAGTAAAACGGATGAAAAAGAAGAGAAAAATACCTCAACATGCTCGCTACCAGTACCGCTAAGGGTATCTAAGGGAGATCCGGCATGGTTCAAATCGGATACCATTTTTTTCACGAGAAGGCGGTGAGAGAGAGGGAGAGCAAGGAAGAAGAGCCGAGGGGGGAAGATGACAGAGCCATTTTTTCAAAACGAGCTGGGGGAGGATGATGGAGTAGGATGGGATGTTGTTTAATAATGGAGCCAACCCTACTGGGGACGTTTTTTATTTTTCCTATGTTTGATAAAGGCAACAATAGGATCTGCAAGTCAGAGAACCAACAGTTTCCCGGCATACACAAGTATAAAAAAGAAGATCAGAAAAAAATACTTCCAGCTACAACTCTCGGGGCCACAAGGATAAAAGTATTTTTTAGGGTCAACATTTTTATTTCTTTTAGAAACATTTTTTTGTTTGCACATGCAAAATAGAGGTAGACAATGCAGGAGCATACAACAACGGCTAGTACCTTCTCCACGAGGCCATTCCTATCGGCGTTGCTACCAACAGAGACAGGAACAACATTCGCACATTTTATGAAATTCTCCAACGCCTATTTGAGTAAAAGAAAGCAAAAGAGTTTAGGCTTTCAACATGGACTAAAGACCGCCTGAACCAAAAAATGGAATGAACAGTAGTAGCACGGGGAAAACAGCCAAAAGAAGTGGCGGAGAAAGAAACCTGGTAAGGACTAGAGTTCATTCCGAACTGTTCCCAGGAAGCAGGTGGATCGCCTGGGCGGCAGCCTGCCAAAAAATCAATGCACCGTTACAGAGAGGCCACCAAGCGGGGGGGGGGTACTTGAGGTGCGGGAGTACTTGCAACGAGTGAAGGCAAACGATGATTACAACCATCAAATGATGACGGTTAGTTTTGCCCTCTTAAGACCAAGCTAAAATTTGCACTTTCATTCCTTCTGACCTTCTAGTTTGCTTGGTTAACTAACATCCAGGCTATGTTGGCGTCTTGGACTAACCGCATGGATCCACAAATGGGACGCCCACCCCCACATGCTGGAGAACCCCCACACGTGCCCACGTTCGATGAATGGGTGGCACTAGGCAGTGAGACTCTGGTTAGTACATTTGCCTAAGTATTGACAAACTAGTTCTCATTCATTCAACACTATCATATCATATTTACTGTTAGAATCTCTTGTCAAACATGTAGCTGACCGGTGGCTCGACTCCTACTTCATCGACCCCAGTCACTCCGATCTGGCAGAGTGGTGCAGGTCTTGGCGGTGGCGGTCTTGGCGGTGGCTTTCTTGGCTGATGTGTTTCGACGATGTTGAGGATCTTTAGATGATGAACTTGACTATCTTTAGATGATGATGACGATCTTGAGTATCTCTATAGATCTGTACTATTTCCGTGTGTATATGGATATTGTCATATTTTCCGCTTTTAAATGCTGTCAAATTGAATTGAAACGGAGAAAACAGAGCAAATAAAAAAACAGCACAAATCTATGCAGCCATGCCCAGGAGCGCCCAGAGGCCGCCACGCCCGGCCGTCGGCATACCTCTGCTGACAGGAGCGCCCAGCGGCTGCCACATGGAATAGGTATGCCGATGGCCAGGCCTCGTGGCATAGGTATGCCGACGACCAGGCCGTCAGCATACCTTTGCCACGTGGCAGCCGGTGATTCGTCAGCGTGTTTAATGGCGTCGTTAGTTGTCGTCAAGCGATAATCTATGTCGATGGTGTATATATGCCGTCAGTCGTACGGACGTCGTCGGCATAAGTGCCTATGCCGACGGTCTGACACACCTACGTTGGCGTGATCTACGCCGACGGGTGTGTGCCGACGGTTGCCGTCGGCAAAGACCTAAGCCGACAGCGCGGTAGCGTCTAAGATAGCAATCTCGTTGAAACCATCAGAACCCTTAGCAGCAACGATTTCAGGCGCACACTCATGTAGAGGTGAAGCAACACCATCGACAGGGTCTCCCTAGAAATGGTAAAAATATCAGTTTTTGCCAGATAAAGAAGTGATACTAACAGAAGAAACAGAGAAAAACACCATTGCTAATAGCTTGGGAGCGACGAAATATCAGTGAAAGGGATGAAAAAGAAGAGAAAAATACCTCAACATGCTTGCTACCAGTACCGCTAAGGGTAGCTAAGGGAGATCCGGCATGGTTCAAATCGGATACCATTTTTTTCACGAGAAGGCGGTGAGAGAGAGGGAGAGCAAGGAAGAAGAGCCGAGGGGGGAGGATGAGAGAGCCGTTTTTTTAAACGAGTTGGGGGAGGATGATGGAGTAGGATGGGGATGTTGTTTAATAATGGAGCCAACCCCCGGACCCTACTGGGGGGCGTTTTTTATTTTTTCTATGTTTGATAAAGGCAAAAGTAGGATCTGCAAGTCAGAGAACCAACAGTTTCCCGGCATACACAAGTATAAAAAAGAAGATCAGAAAAAAATACTTCCAGCTATAACTCTCGGGGCCACAAGGATAAAAGTATATTTTTTAGGGTCAACATTTTTATTTCTTTTAGAACCCTTTTTTTGTTTGCACATGCAAAATAAAGGTAGCCAATGCAGGAGCATAGAACAACAGCTAGTACCTTCTCCACAAGGTCATTCCTATCGGTGTTGCTACCAACAGAGACAGGACCAACATTCGCAGATTCTATGAAATTCTCCAAGGCCTATTTGAGTAAAACAAAGCAAAAGAGTTTAGGCTTTCAACATGGACTAAAGACCGCCAGAACCAAAAAATGAATGAACAATAGTAGCACGGGGAAAACAACCAAAAGAAGTGGCGGAGAAAGAAATCTGGTAAGAACTAGAGTTCATCCCCAACTGTTCCCAGGAAGCAGGTTGATCGCCTGGGCCGGCAGCCTGCCAAAAAATCAATGCACTGTTACAGAGAGGCCACCAGCCGGGGGGGGAGAATGTGAAATAAATGCGAAGAACAAGAACTAGCAGTTCAAGCAAGAGCAGGGACAAGAATTAAATGAGGTCTAAGGAGAAATGAATGCTCAGAAACAAGAGAACTTACTGCACGAGCGATGGTGGCGCGACTAACTACATCGTCAAGAAGACAGCCGACATGGACATTGCCAAACATGGTGCCGAAAGAGCAGTCTCCAACTATGGAGGGCAATGGAGCAAGAGCGCTAGTATCGACAAGGGGAGTGTTTCCCATGACTAGAGCTGAGTGGGAATGGAGAACGTAATGGAGCATGCAAACTAGGAGGGAGCTATGAGGAGGCGGAGGGATGCGGATGATGAGTAAAGTGGATATTTGGAAGCAAGCAGAGAAGAAGAAAGCGGGACGGAGAAGAAAGGGAAGGATGAGACTTTCAAGCAAGGACCCACACAAAGTTGAACCAAGAGCATCTCCAGCCGTTGGCCCCTCAGGAGGCGCGTAAAATCGCCGCCTGGGGCAAACCGGCGCTAAACCGCGTCATGGGGGCGTGATGCTCCCTGGTCGCCGCCCCTACAGCGCATTTTCGTTTTTTTCGAAAACAAAATTCGGCCACACAATCGGGAAAACAAGGCGCAAATTAAACCAACTTCGGTGAGTTCATCAAAAAAATTACAAAAAAGAAGAAAAAAAAAGGGAACTACTAGACCCGCCCTCACCCTAGCCCTCGCAGTTCCTCGCCGCCCAGATACGTCCAAAACGTATCTATAATTTCTGCTTGCTCCATGCGTCTTTTGGGTGATATTGCTATGATATTTATACACTTCCATACACTTTTGATCATATTTGGACTAACCTATTAACTCAGTGCACCCCAGTGCCAGTTTCTGTTTTCTGCTGTTTTTGTATTTCAGGTTTTCCCGTCACGTAAACTGCCAGAAAAATCACGGAAAATTTATATAAAAAATCAGTGTTCCAGAAGCTTCCCGGCAGCCAAAGTAGAGCCGGAGGGGGGCCACCAGGGCTCCAGGCGCCCTGGTGGCGCGGCCCCCCTCCTGGCCGCGCCGGGGGGGCGCCTGGGCCCCCCAGGCCTCCGCTGATGCCCCCCTTTGGCATATATTTATATCATGTCCCGAAACCCTCGAGACGGGAACCCTTTTTCGCGATCTCATCTCTGTTCCGCCGCCACCGCGCTTCCAAGATCGGGAGCACCAGGAGAACTCTTCCCGGCACCCTGCCGGAGGGGAGGATCACCACCGGGAGCCTCTCCACCACCATGGACACCTCCCGGATGAGTTGTGAGTAGTCTCCCTTGGACCATGGGTCCATGACCAGTAGCTATGTGATGTTCTCCTCCCGTTCTTGTGCTTCACTAATTAGAGCTCGTGAGCTGCCCTACATGATCGAGGCACATATGTAATCCTTATGCTGTTGCTATGTTGAGTTTGCTGGGATCCGATGGATTGTGAGATTATGTTCAGATTGTGTTTGAGTAATATATTTGGTTTACCTCTTTTATATTTATGTTTGTAAGTAATTCTTGCGTGTTCTCCGTTGTTATTTATTGCTTTGGCCAAGTAGTAGGTAGTGACTCCAAGAGGGAACGTTATGCTTGATTGTGGATTCATGCCCCTCGATGACTAGCTTGAGTGACAGAAACATGAGTCTAGGGGATGTGCTGTTGCCACAAGGGGGAAAACAACAGTGCTTGTGCCCGCGGGTTCAAGGATTGTTTACTTTACGCAAAGTTCTTTTAATGCAGTTGTCTGTTGCTTTGAGTTTACACTATGGGTGGGACTCGCAACTTAATACCAGCGAGATGTTCTGGATAGATATCTCAAGGTGGATGATTAGTAGTAGATGCAGATGGATTTCGGTCTACTTGCCTTGGCGTACCGCCCATGCTTTGAACCTCTACCTTTCTTGCAACATAGTTAGCATTGGTTTGCGCACATAATTTTGTCAATTGCCCAGCTGTAATTCGTTTACCTCACATAGCTGTTTTATCGTCTTTTGGGAGAGAGACATCACTAGTGAACATCATGGGACCCCGGTCCATATTGCCATCATTGATCACATCCGCTATTTACTTTCCGCTTTTACTTACTATTTGCAGCAATACCTATCACTATTATCACTAGCGTTTGATCCTTTGTAAACGACAAGGCCGGAGGGATTGACAACCTCTCTGTACTCGTTGGGAGCAAAGTTATTTGTATCTGTGTGCAGGTCCACGTTGATTGCTAATATCTGGCGCCGTTAGCAGTTGACACCTACTTGTTGAAACTAGGAGTCTCAGGGGAAATCGATCCTTGGTATATTTGCCAAGGGAAAACTTCCGCTACACTGCATCTCAAACCTTCCACTTGGGGTAACCAACGAGGGGCGAGAAGCCATCAAGCAAAGTTTTCTGGCGCCGTTGCCGGGGACTCCACTCTTCAAGAGCTCGTGAGCTGCCCTACATGATCGAGGCACATATGTAATCCTTATGCTGTTGCTATGTTGAGTTTGCTGGGATCCGATGGATTGTGAGATTATGTTCAGATTGTGTTTGAGTAATATATTTGGTTTACCTCTTTTATATTTATGTTTGTAAGTAATTCTTGCGTGTTCTCCGTTGTTATTTATTGCTTTGGCCAAGTAGTAGGTAGTGACTCCAAGAGGGAACGTTATGCTTGATTGTGGATTCATGCCCCTCGATGACTAGCTTGAGTGACAGAAACATGAGTCTAGGGGATGTGCTGTTGCCACAAGGGGGAAAACAACGGTGCTTGTGCCCGCGGGTTCAAGGATTGTTTACTTTACGCAAAGTTCTTTTAATGCAGTTGTCTGTTGCTTTGAGTTTACACTATGGGTGGGACTCGCAACTTAATACCAGCGAGATGTTCTGGATAGATATCTCAAGGTGGATGATTAGTAGTAGATGCAGATGGATTTCGGTCTACTTGCCTTGGCGTACCGCCCATGCTTTGAACCTCTACCTTTCTTGCAACATAGTTAGCATTGGTTTGCGCACATAATTTTGTCAATTGCCCAGCTGTAATTCGTTTACCTCACATAGCTGTTTTATCGTCTTTTGGGAGAGAGACATCACTAGTGAACATCATGGGACCCCGGTCCATATTGCCATCATTGATCACATCCGCTATTTACTTTCCGCTTTTACTTACTATTTGCAGCAATACCTATCACTATTATCACTAGCGTTTGATCCTTTGTAAACGACAAGGCCGGAGGGATTGACAACCTCTCTGTACTCGTTGGGAGCAAAGTTATTTGTATCTGTGTGCAGGTCCACGTTGATTGCTAATATCTGGCGCCGTTAGCAGTTGACACCTTCTTGTTGAAACTAGGAGTCTCAGGGGAAATCGATCCTTGGTATATTTGCCAAGGGAAAACTTCCGCTACACTGCATCTCAAACCTTCCACTTGGGGTAACCAACGAGGGGCGAGAAGCCATCAAGCAAAGTTTTCTGGCGCCGTTGCCGGGGACTCCACTCTTCAAGATAGGGGAGTTGCACGCTATCTTTTACCTTTGCTTTTTAGTCTTGTTAGTTTACCTTTCAGTTTTTGCTTTAGTATCTTTTATCGAAAATCACAAAAATAGTTATCTTGCTTGCTTGCTGCTATGGGTTCCACCGAGAACACCAAGTTGTGTGACTTCACTAGTCACAACAACGATGACTTTATCTGCACACCTATCACTACACCTGCCACTTCAGCACCTTCGTATGAAATTAAACCTGCTTTACTGAACCTAGTTATGAAAGATCAATTCTCCGGTGCTGGAGATGATGTTGCTTTACACTTAAACAATTTTGTTGAACTTTGTGATATGCAAAATTACCGAGAAGACAGTGATATTGTTAAGCTTAAGCTTTTTCTTTTCTCCTTGAGAGGAGGGGCTAAAATTTGGTTTCAATCTTTGCCTAGAAATAGCATAGATTCATGGGACAAGTGCAAAGATGCTTTTATTGGAAAATACTATCCACCTGCTAAAATTATCCAACTAAGAAGTAACATAATGAATTTTAAACAATTGGATAATGAACACGTTGCCCAAGCTTGGGAACGTATGAAATCTCTTATCAAGAACTGCCCTACTCATGGTTTGACTACTTGGATGGTTATCCAAACTTTTTATGCAGGCTTGAACTTTACCTCGCGGAACTTGTTAGATTCGGCCGCGGGAGGAACTTTTATGTCAACTACACTTGGTGCTACCACAAAGCTGCTCGATGAGATGATGACCAACTATTCCCAATGGCACACCGAACGCGCTCCAACAGGTAGGAAGGTAAACTCTGTCGAGGAGATTTCCTCCCTAAATGAAAAAGTTGACTTGATCATGTCTCCACTTTCGAAGCAATCTTCTGTTGATCCTCGTGATGTTCCTTTAAATTCTTTGATTGCTCAAGAACAAATAGATGTGAACTTTATCTCTAGAAACAATTTCAACAACAATGCTTATAGGAGTAATTTTGGTAGCAATCCTAGACCGTTCCCCTCTAATTCTTATGGGAACAACAATGCTTATCCTAGCACCAAGAACTCCACTACTGAACTAGAGATTATGCTTAAAGATTTCATCACTACCCAAAAAGCCTTTAATAAGAGTGTAGAAGAAAAACTAAACAAACTAGATGATCTCTCTTCGAATGTAGACAATTTAGCCCATGAGGTAGAATTGCTTAAAATTAGAACTTCTCCTCTTGAGGAGAGGAAGGTCACTCCTATGAATGCTATTCAAGTGCAAATTAATGAAAACATTAGGATGTTGGCTAAACTTAAAGAGAGATGGGCTAGAGAAAGGGAGGAAGAAGATAGAATTAAGAACCTTCCTACCCACCACACTGTTGCTACTATCCAAGTTGTTGAGGATATCCAAACTCTTAGCACCCAATGCACTCCTGGTCCCATTGGACCTATTAATGGTGATGCTATGACCATAGAAACTACCAAACAAGTGAACCTAAAGGACACCACTACCACTTTACTTGATAGTAGTGACCTTGATTTTGATAATTGCACTCTTACCGAAGTTATTGATTTCCTTCACAAGATGTCTAGAGATCCCCGCACTAGCACGCTTAACCTTGCCTTCACAGAGCATATCACTAATGCTCTCATCAAAGCTAGGGAGGAGAAACTTAGAGTAGAAGCCTCCATACCTAGAAAGCTAGAAGATGGTTGGGATCCTATGATTATAATTAAGTTAAATAACTTCTCTTGCTATGCTTTATGTGATGTTGGAGCTAGTACCTCTATTATGCCCAAAAGAATATATGATATGCTTAAATTGAAACCTTTTGATTCTTGTTCTTTTGGTGTTCGTCTCGTTGATTCTTCCATAAAGAAACCTTTGGGGAGGATCGACGATGTTCTTATCATTGTCAATGACAATTACGTTCCCGTTGATTTTACTATTATGGATATTGAATGTGAACCTTCTTGTCCAATTATTTTGGGACCTCCCTTTTTACGCACCGTTGGTGCTAACATTGACATGAAAGAGGGGAATATAAGATTCCAGTTTCCTCTCAAGAAAGGGATGGAACACTTCCCTCGAAAGAAGATTAAGTTACCTTTTGAGTCCGTTATACGGGCTAGCTATTCTTTTACTCTTGATAAAACTTGATCTTTTTGCATTATGCCTAGCTTAAAGGCATAAAAGAAAGCGCTTTTGGGAGGCAGCCCACATGAATAAATTTTATTTTGTTTTTGTTGTGTCTTGATGTTGTTACTACAGTAGCATCATCATTGTATCTTTGCTTTTCAATTTTGTGCCAAGTGTAGCCTCTGATTGCAAGAAAGTTCAAAAGTTGTGACGTGCTGTCCAGGAAACAGATTCTGTCCTTGGATAGAAAAATTCGTATAAAATCGCCAGATCGTCTTTTTGGTCTGAATTTTTTCGACAGCGTGCTCTATAAAATTTTCTTTCGTGCGTCTGTTTTGAGTTTTTTTCTTAGAATTGCAGAAGTGCCCCGAAAAAATCATTTACTACCTGCTATTCTGTTTTTCACAGATTCTGTCCTGTTTTGCCTTTCCTTCATTTTGCAAACCTTGAGCTTGCTTTTTCTTTGCAAAAACCTTTTGGCAATCTTGAGAAACAGTAGACCTTCAAGAATATCCTTATTTCCAGCAAGGAACAATTATTTTATTAAGGGTACTAACCTCGCTAATCAGATTATGATGAGTTATGTATGAAGGGAGTTTTCAAGTGTGCGAGGGAAGATGATAAAAAGATTCAGGAGTGTCAAGCGCTCAAGCTTGGGGATGCCCCCATGCACCCCCAAGAAATATTCAAGGAGACTCAAGCGTCTAAGCTTGGGGATGCCCCCGTGCATCCCCTTCTCCATCAACATTATCAGTTTGTCTTTCGTTCCACTATATTTTTATCACTTCATGTGTTATGTGCTATGCTTGGAGCGTCTTGCTTTTAGTTTTCCTTTTTAGTTTTCTTTAGCGTTTCATAACGAGTCGGAACTCAGCTTTCTTTGTGTGGGAGAGAAACACGCTCCACTTCTACCTAGAACACAACATAAAATTTTCATCTCTATCTTTGATGTGTGTGTTCTTTGTCTTTCAATAGCTACTATCATGCTTAGCTCTTAGTTTTCATGCTTATCTTTTTAAAGAGCTTTTGTTTAGTTGGTTGCTTGAACTCTCTTTAGTTATCATGCTTATCTTATTAAGAGAGTTTGCTTCTGTTGCATTGGTCGATATGTCTGTGATAAAAATGCTACGTGCATAATGGTGCTTAGTAGTTCATGTTTTCTTATGGTTAGTCTCAAATAGCTGGGGGGGTTCCCAATGTGTTATTGGAGTACCAACATGATTTGTTTGCCTATGATGTGGTATGGTTTAGTAATATCTTCCTTCGAGAATTTATTTTGATTGACTTGGCGTATGCTCACGCATATTTAAGACTGTAAAGAAAGTCTGTCAAGCCTTGATGATCTTTTGTTTCTGAGTAGCGATATAACTTCCATGCCTGATTCAATGTTGCTTTGTCGCTCTGCATAATTATGACCGTCATTGCTCTTTTAGTTGGTCGCTCCCAGTCTTTTGCTAACCTCCACCTGTACTAAGCAGACTGACTGCTTGTGCATCCAAAATCCTTTAAACCAGTTATGCCATATGAGTCCACCATACCTTTCTATACATGGTATTTACCTGCCATTCCTAACGAAGACTTTCATGTACCATCTCGAAATTATTCAAAAAAATGCATTCCTATTTTGTGCCTCTGTTTTAAGTTCATGAGGAAGTAGTAGTTAATTCATGATCTTTTTAAGTTGGACAAGCTTCACCCCGGGATTGCATGTCTAATGTGCAAACCCATAATACGAGAAGGAACTGGCAAAGAGTGCGCCCGGCTCAAAAATAATATAACAAACAAACCCTCCTTCACGCTTTGTTCATGAGAAATCAGAAAACTTTGGCAGTGATAAACAAAGGAGATTAAGAGGATGTGATCGTCCTCATTCGGGAGCCGTTCCTCGAAACTTGTCCATCTCAAGAAGTGATTGAGTTGTGTGCTAGCATTCGTTGACGGAACATGCATAATCTAAAAAAATATTATTACTTCTGTTTTTAAAACCAAGAGCTCTGGTACATGCTTTGTCTTTGTTTCCGACCACGGGTTTTCAACCTTGCCAACAAAAGCCACGGTTCGAGAGTCTCCACCTTCTTTTAAAGCACCAACTACTGAGAGCATGATTGTCATTCTGAGTGTAATGTGCATTGTCCCAAAGTAGCATTGTCTTTTGCATGATTGCGATATTGTTTATTCTGAAATCATTGTATCAAGTAATCACTTAAACCTTGGAGGTGCCCCTGCATTTATGTTTTGCTTCACTAAAGGGGGCAAGCTAGATATCACTTTATCATATTTGCACACCATGTTCATTACAAATCTATTTGATGTTTAAGTATCATATTGTAAAACTTTCAGTTCTTTGTGATTTTCTCATGAGGCAACTTAATTACTACAGATTCATTGTCTCAGTAAGCTCTTGTCATATGACTATGAAAAGTCCTATATGGTTAATAGCATGTCACCACAGAAATTAAGCTTGTTATCATTTACCTACTCGAGGACGAGCAGGAATTAAGCTTGGGGATGTTGATACGTCCAAAACGTATCTATAATTTCTGCTTGCTCCATGCCTCTTTTGGGTGATATTGCTATGATATTTATACACTTCCATACACTTTTGATCATATTTGGACTAACCTATTAACTCAGTGCACCCCGGTGCCAGTTTCTGTTTTCTGCTGTTTTGTATTTCAGGTTTTCCCGTCGCGTAAACTGCCAGAAAAATTCCGGAAAAATTATATAAAAAATCAGCGTTCCAGAAGCTTCCCGGCAGCCAAAGTAGAGCCGGATGGGGGCCACCAGGGCTCCAGGCGCCCTGGTGGCGCGGCCCCCCTCCTGGCCGCGCCGGGGGGCGCTTGGGCCCCCCAGGCCTCCGCTGATGCCCCCCTTTGGCATATATTTATATCGTGTCCCAAAAGCCTCGAGACGGGAACCCTTTTTCGCGATCTCATCTATGTTCCGCCGCCGCCGCGCTTCCAAGATCGGGAGCACCAGGAGAACTCTTCCCGGCACCCTGCCGGAGGGGAGGATCACCACCGGGAGCCTCTCCACCACCATGGACGCCTCCCGGATGAGTTGTGAGTAGTCTCCCTTGGACCATGGGTCCATGACCAGTAGCTATGTGATGTTCTCCTCCCGTTCTTGTGCTTCACTAATTAGACCTCGTGAGCTGCCCTACATGATCGAGGCACATATGTAATCCTTATGTTGTTGCTATGTTGAGTTTGCTGGGATCCGATGGATTGTGAGATTATGTTCAGATTGTGTTTGAGTAATATATTTGGATTACCTCTTTTATATTTATGGTCCTAAGTAATTCTTGCATGTTCTTCGTTGTTATTTATTGCTTTGGCCAAGTAGTAGGTAGTGACTCCAAGAGGGAACGTTATGCTTGATTGTGGGTTCATGCCCCTCGATGACTAGCTTGAGTGACAGAAACATGAGTCTAGGGGATGTGTTGTTGCCACAAGGGGGAAAACAACGGTGCTTGTGCCCGCGGGTGCAAGGATTGTTTACTTTACGCAAAGTTCTTTTAATGCAGTTGTCTGTTGCTTTGAGTTTACACTATGGGTGGGACTCGCAACTTAATACCAGCGAGATGTTCTGGATAGATATCTCAAGGTGGATGATTAGTAGTAGATGCAGATGGATTTCGGTCTACTTGCCTTGGCGTACCGCCCATGCTTTGAACCTCTACCTTTCTTGCAACATAGTTAGCATTGGTTTGCGCACATAATTCTGTCAATTGCCCAGCTGTAATTCGTTTACCTCACATAGCTGTTTTATCGTCTTTTGGGAGAGAGACATCACTAGTGAACATCATGGGACCCCGGTCCATATTACCATCATTGATCACATCCGCTATTTAATTTCCGCTTTTACTTACTATTTGCAGCAATACCTATCACTATTATCACTTGCGTTTGATCCTTTGTAAACGACAAGGCCGGAGGGATTGACAACCTCTCTGTACTCGTTGGGAGCAAAGTTATTTGTATCTGTGTGCAGGTCCACGTTGATTGCTAATATCTGGCGCCGTTAGCAGTTGACACCTTCTTGTTGAAACTGGGAGTCTCAGGAGAAATCGATCCTTGGTATCTTTGCCAAGGGAAAACTTCCGCTACACTGCATCTCAAACCTTCCACTTGGGGTAACCAACGAGGGGCGAGAAGCCATCACGCCCTGACACTCTACATGCCGAGGAGGCTATAGAACTGCGTGTAGTCGCCGCCGTCGTCGTCGTCGCCTCCGCCACGGCCGCCGTTCCTGCTGCTCCCCTGCCCAAGGTCATCGAGGCGTGGTGGGTTGGACGGTCCAGGGGCGTCCTCGTCGTCACTGTCGAGGATGACGACGCCGTCCTACCCCTCGCACCCACGCCGGCGGGCGGCTATCTCCTCCAGGGCTCAGCACTGCCGGTGCCGGACAATCTCGTCACGGAGGTAGTCGTCCTGCGCCCACTGTAGGGCGGACTCGTCGGAGAAGCCAGACCAGGCAATGGCCTCGTACTACGCGGGGAGGCCCGACTCAACCTTCGTCCTGACGAGCCGGGCAGAGGTGGTGGAGGAATCGGTGATGCGGATGCCGTCGCTGCGGGTGCGCCGACTGATCGGCGTGTCCTAGGGCTCCGGCTTGACGGGGAGGAGGGAGGGAGAGCCGGACGAGCGGCCAGACGAGGAGGAGGACGCCGGGTCCATGCGTCTCGGCGTCCACGAGCTACCACGCTGGCGGGAGAAGGTGCGAGGCGCGGGGTACTCCAGCCTCGGCGTGTTGCCGCCCTCGGTGTACTCGACGACAACCTCCAGCGTGTGGCTAGGAACGCCCCACCATCAGCAGCGCCCTTCGGAGTTGTAGTTTCCGGTGCGCACGACGCCATTGGTGGCCTCGAGCTGCTCGGCGTGGCGGCGCCAGAAGTACGGCTCCAACAGCGTGCTGTCGGAGGCGTACCTCGGCTCGTCTCTCGCCGCCTGTGGCAGAGAGGAGCGGATGCGGGCGATCTCCGCACGCCTGGCCGCCCCGGTGGGTGGCGGTGGCACGGGACCCCGCCGGCGCTTATTTTCCACGTCCTGGGCACCCGCATGTCCGGCGGGATCGGATACTCGGCCTCATAGAGAAACCGGGCTTCGTCCTCGTGAAGGTAGCGGCGGCCGAAGCCGTTCGCCGCCGCACCATCGCCTAGGTAGCGCTCGGCCATGGGGTGAAACGGAAACGGCGAGAAGAGAGGAGAAACGGGTGGCGTCGGCGGTGGAGAGGGATGTCAGTGCGCGGCTCACCAGTGCGGGAGTGGGGCGGCTTATATAGCCACGGCAGGGCGGCGCTCGCGTGGCCGTTGTGTGTACGCGCGGCTGGCGAGAACGGGATGAGCGTCGCCACGCCTTCACTTCGCCTCCCTTGAGGCATCAATGGAGGCTGACCGGCGTGGCAGCGCGCGGCAATTTGGCATTGATTCCCCCGCGAGAACCGAGGCGGTGAGGACGACGAAGCGACGAGAACCGTCGAGTCGCTGCCAAGGAAGGCCCGCCGATTTTTGCGCCAAAAACGATTCGACCGGCGCCCCCAAGCGCCCCAGCGCGCCGGGTTCGGCCGGGGTCCGCCGGCGTTATTTTCAGTAAGAACCGGAAAAAAAGACCTTTGAGGATGTGACCGGGCCGATTTTTGGCGTCGACACGAAAAAAGTCATCCTGAGGACCTTGTTGGGGACGCGGCTGGAGATGCTCTGAGAGGCAAACGGGCGGGCCAGAAGGAACACTCCGGCGCCTGTACAACCGGCCACTTTTTTTCTAAGATAAATGATAGCAAGGGATGCGTGACAGCAGCGATTTGACTGATGCTTTTGGAGCAGGTCGGGGAGCAATTAGGCGGCCAAGCAGACTACTACGGGTCGCGCGAAGAGAGGCCAACCAATAAGAAGCTCCTGCGCACGGACGCCCAAAGCAGCCATGACGATACAGGAAGCTGACTATTTTTAAACCAGACGACCACGCGCGATACGGCCTCAAAGACATTGGCCAAAGCAAGACAAACGCGACATGCAACAGCTAAGTTAGTATCACAACCCTAAAAAAATCTTATGCATCACTGATAACTTTCCTACATTAGGCATGGTAATGTATTCATTTTTCATGAAGGGCGCTTTTATTAACTCAAAATGTAGCATCGAACGGATACAGAGCATAAAGAGCGACATTCGGTTTCTGCAAAGCTAAGATATACACAACCATCACACGAACAGTCTGGAAAAGAATATAAAAATAACAAAGTGGCAACAGTAAAGCCATAAAAGACTGAAACTATGCCTATGTCGACGGACAAGGTGGTCCGATTCGGATATTATGCACCCATATTGGGTAAAAACCTCCCTGACCACCCGCTCCAACTATATACACACCGCATTGAACAGCGATCGGTACTCCGTTCGGTACATAATAGACCCCGTATGAAGCCAATACGTACAATGGTAAATAACCTGCATATAAGAATATATTTTGCCACTAAAAACAAAATCATTTCTACATAGTCAAAGCGGCCATCGTAAGGCAGACGCTCCCACCCGTATTAGCGTGCTAAACGTATTTGGTATTCCATCAAGTCAGTGGCCATATATATTGGCAACACTTGTTGGTGGATACAAACTTGACGCTATTTGGATGACTGATCATGTAGAATGCGCAAACTTGCATTGAAAAAAGGTTGTTTAATTGTCTTGTCATGAGTACAAAAACTACACTTCTTGCTTCCTTTCCAGTTATGTCGAGCGAGATTGTCTTTAGTTAGCACAACTCCTCTTCGAAGATACCACATGAAAATTTTAACTAGTAGTGGCATCTTTGATTTTCAGATTTGTTTATAACTGTCCACTGGAATCTCTGTGTGCGAGAGTGCACAGTACATAGAGTCAACTGTGAAGGATCTAGATGTAGTAAGATTCCAGCGAAACACATCCCGTCCTTGTGTCAAGTTAATCGAATCCAAATGGAATAGCAGATGCTGCCATGACACAAGGCGGAGGCCAGTCAAATCCCTCCTAAATGATATATCCGGTGGGGAAGAGCACATTACATGCGCAAGAGTATCATTCTTATCATGTACAATGTGGTACAAGGCTGGGTACTGTTCTCGGAGAGTGGCATTTCCTAGCCACTTGTCCTCATAGAAACGTATCTCTGAGCCGTCCTTTATCGTGAAGGATCCAAAGCGAAAAAGATGTTTCTTGACCGCCATCAGTCCAGCCCAAAAATGCGAGGCACCGGGCTTCCAATATGCCTGGGACAACGCCTTTTAGCCTAAATACTTGTTGCGCAATGTAGTTTGCCAAACACCATCCTCAATAGGTCGTTTGAAAGCCATTTACTAAGTAAGGCATCATTCTTGACCTAAAGGTCTTGAACACCTAAGCCTCCCGGGTCTTTCAGTCGACAAACAACGCTTCATTTGGTTAACCTATATTTGTTCTTTTCATTGTCTTCTTGCCAAAAGAATCTGGACCTGAAGTAATCCAGTGTTTGCAGAACCCCTTTGGGAAGTTATTAGAAGAATGAGAGCATGTAGAGAACCATGTTCGTGAGGACAAAATTGATCAAAACAAATCATCCTCCAATGAAGAGCAACTTGCCTTTTCAATTGCTTAACCGTTTTTGCAATCGCTCCTCAACATGTTTCCACTCCGCATTAATGAGACGTCGATAATGAATCAAAAATTTCAATTATTTAATCGGAAATTGGCCTTGATGGTAATGTATTCATAACACAGCTGATCGATTTGGATAGAGGATTTACAAAACAAAACTAAAGCAAGGTTCATCTAAGCGAAGGACACCCCGACCCCCACCCCTATGATAGATTTGGCACAACACTCCTCTTTGGCACAAAACAAGCATGGTAAGCGTAACAATGACTAGCATTGTAGAATAAAAAATTAACTACCAAATCTAGTGGACAATAGGGGGGTTGAGAAAGTTTTGCTTAGCGAATTTCCAATAGCAAAGGGATCAGAGCATTGTTTTTACTAGGAGATTCATGCCACGTCGCTGAAATCACCAATTCCCAAAAAATATCTGTCGCTTCAAACATATCAAAACACTTGAAACCCTAACCATAAAATCCACCAACAGAAAATAGATGGGAATGGGAAATGCCCGCAACCAACCCCTTCCCGCAACCCACGAATTCGGGACCTACAAAACTACCATGAAATCGGCCATCTATGTGAATCGGACCTAAGATAAAGCAAATCCCGCCGTGATTAAGCGCCATGAGACACCTCCCTCATCTGACCAAGCAAAATGGCGTGCCGGATCGAAATCGAGTGGTATCCAATGCAGTCGTTCAAAACGTAAAAATGATCTTGTGTGTCACATACATATTTCGATATGGGAAACGCTTCTATCCGGCGCGCCGGCTGAAACTTTGGGCCGGTCGCGCGGGACGCGTTAGTCAGGCAGGATATTCTGGCTAGCAGCGCACATAATCCCACCTTATCCTTCGTTACTTCTTCGCCCACTTCGTCTCTTTCCTTGTATTCCCTTTGCCAGCCACCGAATCGATGAAACATGTACGCCGTCCTTCTCCTCCACCAGCGTCTCTAGTTGGGCCCTCCCACGTCCTTTTGCTCCCGCTTGTTTTCTTCTTCTTCTTTTTTGCTGCAAGCGGGGGCTGCGAGGACGAGCGGCAAGCCATTGCTGGGAGTTGGAGCAGTAGCCGACGATTCCCAGTTTGCTACAACCACCCTCTTTCATTGCTGGAGCTAGCAACGGTAGATGCTGGAACCGTCAGGGAGAATTGCTACTAACACGGGGTGACAATGCAGACAGGCCATGGAGTTTTTGCTGGAACCGGCTGCTTGGCGTGCTGGAAACGGCTACGCGGCGAGCTGGAACTGGCAATCACAAAAGCTACAACCGGTGATCGATTTTGCTACAATGGTGACGAGGTGACAGGCACCGAACGAGCTATTTTTGCTAGAACCAGCAGTCTTGAAAGCTGGAACCTGCGTTGAGAAAAGCTGCAACCATGCGACGCTAGTGGTGCAGCTGCACACAGCCGTGCTACAACCGCCGTCGACGGCTGCTACCACGAGCTGTGGTGGTGATGCGCACTAGCCAAGGCATGACGAGTTTTTTGCTGGAATCGGCGTTCATGTGTGTTACAAACGACCAGGAAATTTGCTACGATCAGCCATGGCATCGTCCAGAGCTGCAACTGAGGGGCAGCGGACAGGGACCGGTGCACCAAGCATTGACGGTGAGGGGCAGCGAAACCCGGTGCTGCAACCATGGGGCTGCGAGCTGCACCCCTTTTGCCGGCCAGTGCTAGGAACGGCGCTGCCGGAGCAGCGATGCATCCACCTAGCCATGGTCAGCGATCTGAACGGCGACCGGAAGGCTGCAAGCGCACTGTCAACATCAGAGGAGTGCACATGGCTGGGAGCAAGGTGGCCGGCGGCGCTCTCCGCCACTCTTTTTATTGTGTATTTTGGGGAAGAAGACAGACACGGGGATGAGAACGAACAGAGGTTCAATCTGGACGGTCAAAAGGGAGTAGATCGGACGCCCAGTGTGCGACCGGCCCAAATTTGGGCCGGCGCACCGTCGCGTATCATCTCCCTTTCGATATTTAAATATATCAACCTAAGTCACATCTATGTTGGCAAAACACTCATGTTTGTAAATGTTTCAACATTTGATTGTAATTTTTCCATGCAAAACTAAAACAATATTTTATTCTTATATATATTATGATAAAAGGTTAAGATGGTAGTGGGTACAACGTGTTATCCTAGTTGTAAAGCTGGACCGGACCAAGATGTAGAAGGATACGCAAAATCTGGACGGTAGAAGGGTAACTAACCGAGAGGCGCAAAATCTGGACGGATATATTCAGCTAGATCGAATCAAAGCAATCAAACCGAAAAAAAAAATCTATATATGGCGACCCCGATCTGATCCGAGGATGTCGGGCGTGGTGGTTGAGATCGATCATATGGCAATGGACTCCATGGCGGAGGAGATCCTGCGTGAGATCCTGCTGAGGCTGCCGACCAGGGACGTCGGCCGCGGCCGCTGCGTGTCACGGCAATGGCGCGGTCTCCTCACCGACCCGTACTTCATCGGCCTCCACGCGCACGCCGATCACGTCGTCTCCGGCGCCGCCGCGGAGGCGCTCCTCGTGTCCAAGACCCATACGCTGGGGTGGAGCCCCGAGCTGACAGTGTTCAACGTGTCCACGATGGCGACCATGTCCGTCTTGGCCGGCCACCCGGACGGGTACAGCGCCACAAACGCCTGCAACGGCTTCCTCCTCCTCGCCGCCAACAAATTCATCTGGATGCCGGTCTTCGTGTGCAACCCCATCACCGGCGACAAACTACGAGTCCTGCCGCCGCTCATGAGCGAGACCGACTCACGCATCCACGGTCACGGGTACGCCATGGGGTACAGCCCGTCGACGCGGCAGTACAAGCTCTTCCGCCTCACCTTCTCCGCCTACAACGGTCTGCACCAGAGCTACGTCCACGTGCTCACCCTGGGCGGCGCCGATGGCGGCATGTGGCGCCGTCACCGGGGGCTCTACCGGTGCCACCGGATGGGCTCATGGCCGGCGCTAATCGACCACAAACTGCACGTGTTGTGTATGAAGTGGGAGCATGATACGAAGCCCAACAGGCTGCTGGTGGTCGACGTGGCCAGCGAGACGCACCGCATGTACTGTCTCCCAGGGTACAATGCCCAGGATGCCGTGGCCAACATCCTCGACCTGCATGGCCGGCTGTGTGCCGCCGTGCACGAGCTCGGTCCGCGCCGCGGCAAGCTCTATTTCTGGGTCGTCCGGCCGCAGGGGCCGCATGCTGGCTGCTTGTACCTTTCGCCGCTCATCTGGGAAATGCGCTACAACTTCGACATGGGCGCCATCAGCTTCATCAGCTTGCATGTCCTCACCCTATCATGTGCCTGGTTAGACGTTAACGACGGTATGCTCTACTACCTGTACGGCAACCGTGTTTACAAGCACGATACCACGAAGGCACGCCGGCGGCAGGGCTGCAGGAAGGCATGGGACCACCAGCTCCAGCTCTTGTTGCCCAACGACCGCTGGTGGAACTTCTTCTGTGGCTACCGCCCCAACCTACTCTCACCGCACGATTTCGCCATTGCTCCAGAGAAAGATGAAGAACGGTTCGAGCATCGAGTGCTACATGCTCTCCGATGCCACAAGTCGTAAAAAGTGTGGCGACTCACCACAGATCGACGACGGCCAACCAGCTGATAAGTTGCAATCAGAGTCGTGGATGTTATCGATTAAGTAAAATTAGTTGGTACGCTAGGTCCTTTGTTTAACCAATTGAATTTTTTTCAGTAAAAGTTAGCAACATTCGTACAACATGTGTACACCATTACCATGTCAGATTTTGGATTCAAACTCGACACATGAGACACGACTCAGCAATTATCACGAACGGTCTCTAAATTTGTCTACCTTTCTTTATGAAGTTGTGAGTTGATTCTGGATGAGAACTGTTTTGAGAAGAGAAGAGAACTTTATGTATTATTGACGGAGCTACTTCCATCATTATCGCAAGCTCCAGCATAGCTTCAGATTTCAATCATGCCTCTTATTGATGAGAATTTGAGGGCATCACGTAGATGGTCCACTAGGTCCTTTGTTTAGCCAACTAAAAATTTTTTTTGATAAAATTACAACATGTGTGTATACCGCAAGTTTTTTTTTCTCGATTCCAATTTTTTTTGGTAGGCACCGAAAAACCGGTTTCGGAAATTTTTGGAATTAATTTGCCCGAAGTTTTCAAACGAATTTTCATTTTTCATTTTTTTTCTTCAAATAGAAACAGTTTTAGGCTTCATTTTACAGAACGTTGTCCCTGTTCTAGTGGTCAGGGCGTCTTTCGCTCATTCGTGACATCGCTGGTTCGATCCACCCATCCCATTGCATCCCCCACTTTCGTTTGGTTTTTTTCTGTCCCCCACCCCACGCATGCACTCAAAAAAATCGGACACCGTTTTTTTCGCCGCGGCCGCTCAACATGGGTTGCCGCCCCGCGTCCAAGAGATGGGTAAGTTCCCGTGATTCCCACCCTACCCCCTTCCCTGAGTTCCTAGACTCCCTACCTTATCGATCCCACCCACTTCTGATCTGAAAGCCGATGTGGCACTGGCCGATTGCCGATAGGAAATCGAGTTCATGCACTGCTAGATTGCTTGTGCTCTCCATTGACCGCTTGAGTGGGCAACGAGTGGGTTCGATCTTGATTTCGTTGCGGATGTGTAGCCTCTTGTAACAATTCGGCGAGATGTATAATGTGTCCGCTATGACCTGCATTGCGATTTTCCATGTAGTTTGTCGATTCAATGATTTGCCTCTGGTAAATGTGAGTGAGCACCGATCCACCGACATATGGCTGCTGAGATTTGTTGATGTTGTGATTAAAATTGTGTTGGTACTCCAAAAGTAGAGACTAGAGGAGAGAAAGGAGCTCCTGGTTGATCATGAGGCTTATAACTTATAAGTATCTCCTTCTTGAATATCAGGTTGTGTTCTCTCTCTACTTCATGTTTTGTCTTACAAGCAAATATAGTTTGCAATTCATATTTTTTGACGGACAGTAAGTGACAATCTTTTTTCCAGATGTCAATTACAATCATTTATCTATAGACACCATTCATTTGTCTGATGCATTCTTTAGTTACAAAATTAACTACGGGCTCTAGCTAATGTTGCAGTGTAAATGCAGGCTTGGCTTTTGGCACCAATGCATAAATATTTGTAGACCTTCTTTGTAGTGTAGATGGACTTTTGGATGGCACTATTCAAACTTGTCATACTTTTGCTCGATACCAATAAGTATACACGGTTGGTTGTTCTTCTTATAGTTTTCCTTCTCTGAACTACATCTTTGTATATCTATATTTATTATTTAATAGCATGGAGAGGGAGTTGTCATCAGTATTTTCATCAGTTATGCAATTGATTCAGTACAGAGGAAAAGTATGCACTCTTTGCTCATTCTTTTTCAATGTATCCTCCTTTTCATGTCTTATCTAACCTGCCCATGCCTCAACAATGACACACTTGAGGAGTCTAAACTTCAAAGGAAGGTGACGACGAGTTGAACCCATGGAATTATGGTATATGTTTGTTCTTTCTTATTTATGGTCCAAAGTTTCTCCTTCGCTCACTGGTGAATTTACTTTTCTCTCGCTGCATGTCAAGTAACCGGGTTTTTTAATTTCCTATGCTTAACTTGTGTTGTTGAGTGCGGAGTGTCCAGTGCATCATCATAGTTAAATCAACCTTAAAAGTATGTATCTGATTTAAGAATGTGGCAGTGATGACTAAGTTATTACTATAGTAATTGGAGAAGGCTTTAGTTTTTAATAATAAGATATTTATAGGAAAAGGCTAGCCTAGGATCAGTTACTGCAGTTCTTAGTTAGGTTCTGTGTAGTGAGTATCATAGCTGATGCAATAATAACTCTACTATCTAAATGCCTAATTGCATATCCTATTCTTGCTACAATCTGTTATGAGCTCCATGTCTTGCAAAATTCCATATAGATCTGGTAGAAGATCTAGCCTTCTAATATTTCATACGAGATGTATAAATTCTTTGGGTACAACTTGTATAAATGGATTTGAGGGTCGAGGGTGGATATGCAACTTGGACAAAGGGGTCGAGGGTGGGCTTGCAACTAGGGCCAAAGGGTCGAGGGAGAGTTGCAAGTCAACGATGGACTTGCAACTAGGACAAAGGCTCGAGGTTCTGCTGCGTGTCGAGGATAGACTTGCAACTAGGGCAAAGGGTCGGGGAAAGGTTGTGTGTCGAGGGCTGACTCGCAACTGGGACAAAATGATTCAGGCCAGTTGAGTGTCGAGGGTGGACCTAAAATTGGGTCAAAAGGGTTGAGAACAAAGTTGTGTGTCGGGTGTGGACTTGCAACTACGACAACTACAAAACTACGAGCCCTATTGCGAGTCAAGGGTCGACTTGACATAACTGGGATGAAACAAATGATGGGCCTAGATGCGTGTCAAGGGTGTAGTTGCAGCTATGATGAAAAACAAAAAGACGGGCTCCAATTGCGAGCCGAGGGTGGACTTGCAACTAAGACAACTACGAGCCCAACTACGAGTTGAGGGATGGCTTGCAACTGAGACAAGTTCAAAATTACGTGCCCAATTGCGATTCAGGGGCCAACTTACAACTGAGATGAAACAAACTACAAGCCCAGATGCGAGTCAAGTGTAGACCTGCAATTGGGATGAAAAACAAAACATAGGGTGAGTTGGAAGTCGAGAGTGGGCTTGCAACTGATATGAAACAAATTACGGTCCTATTTGCAAATCTAGGGTGGACTTGCAACTGGGATAACTACACAAAACTATGATACGAGTTGCGAGTCTATGGTGGTCTTACAACTGGGAAAACTACACCAAACCATGGACAACTAGGATAACAACGAAACTCTCGATCGTATTGCGAGTCGAGGGTGGACTTGCGACCGGGACAAATACAAAACTACAAGCCCAGTTGCGAGTCAATGGTGAAATTGCAACTAGGATAAAACAAATTATTGGCCTAGTTGTGAGTCAAGGACTTTCTTAAAATTTGGAACACTGCACAAGATTACAATACCATTTGCGAGTCAAGGGTGAACTTGCAACTGGCACACTAAAAAACTATAAGCCCGGTTGTGAGTCGACTGTAGATCTGCAACTAGGATGAAAACATAACACATACCCAGTTGTGAGTCAAGAGTGGACTCGCAACTAAGAAAACTACGATCCCATTTACGAGTCGAGGATGGACTTGTAACTAGGACAACTATGAAACTACAAGCCAATTTGCGAGTCAAGGGTCGACTTGCAACTTCCATGAAACAAACTATGGGCCTAGTTGTGAGTCCAGGGTGGATTTGCAAGTGTGATGAAAAACAAAAACATAAGCTCCATTTACGAGTTGAGCGTGCACTTGCAACTGAGACAACTATAATACTACGAGACTAGTTGCGAGTCAAGGGTGAACTTGCAACTGGCACACTAAAAAACTATAAACCCAGTTGTGAGTCGATTGTAGATCTGCAACTAGGATGAAAACATAACACATACCCAGTTGCGAATCAAGAGTGGACTTGCAACTAGGAAAACTATGATCCCATTTACGAGTCGAGGATGGACTTGTAACTAGGACAACTACGAAATTATAAGCCAATTTGTGAGTCAAGGGTCGACTTGCAACTTGCATGACACAAACTATGGGCCTAGTTGTGAGTCCAGGGTGGATTTGCTGTTGGAAATATACCCTAGAGGCAATAATAAAATGGTTATTAATATATTTCCTTGTTCATGATAATTGTCTGTTATTCATGCTTGAATTGTATTATTCGGAAACAGTGATACATGTGTGAATACATAGACCACAATGTGTCCCTGGTAAACTGCTAGTTACTAACTCGTTGATCAACAGATGGTTACGGTTTCCTGACCATGGACATTGGATGTCATTGATAATGAGATCACATCATTAGGAGAATGATGTGCTGGACAAGACCCAATCCTAAGCTAGCACAAGATCGTGTAGTTCGTAATGCTAAAGCGTTTCCAATGTCAAGTATCTTTTCCTTAGACCATGAGGTTGTGGAACTCCCGGATACCGTAGGAATACTTTGGGTGTGCCAAACGTCACAACGTAACTGGGTGGCTATAAAGGTACACAACGGGTATCTCCGAAAGTATCTGTTGGGTTGGCACGAACCGAGACTGGGATTTGTCACTCCGTATGACGGAGAGGTATCTCTGGGCTCAATGTGACTAAGGTGTTGGTCACGGGATGATGTATTACGGAACGAGTAAAGAGACTTGCCATGACAAGATTGAACAAGGTATCGGTATACCGACGATCGAATCTCAGGCAAGTACTATACTGATAGACAAAGGGAATTGCATACGGGATTGATTGAATCCTTGACATCGTGGTTCATCCGATGAGATCATCGAGGTCATGTCTACGTGTCTCCCGAACCCGTAGGGTCTACACACTTAAGGTTCGATGACGCTAGGGTTGTAGAGATATAAGTATGCGGAAACCCGAAAGTTGTCCGGAGTCCCGGATGAGATCCCGGACGTCACGAGGAGTTCCGGAATGGTCCGGAGGTAAAGATTTATATACAGAAAGTCCAGTTTCGGCCATCGGGAGAGTTTTGGGGGTCACGGTATTGTACCGGGACCACCGGAAGGGTCCCGGGGGTCCATCGGGTGGGACCACCTATCCCGGAGGGCCCCATGGGCTGAAAGGGGAAGGGAACCAGCCTCTAGTGGGCTGGTGCGCCCCCCTTGGGCCTCCCCTGCGCCTAGGGTTGGAAACCCTAGGGGTGGCGCGCCCACTTGACTTGGGGGGCAAGTCCCCCCCCCCTTGGCCGCCCCCCCTAGGAGATTGGATCTCCTAGA
>LR738714.1:738402680-738417893 GCA_902687465.1 Secale cereale | reverse complement strand
GCCCCTATATATAGTGGGGGGAGGGCAGCCGCACCCATGCCCTGGCGCCTCCCTCTCCCTCCCGTGACACCCCTTCCTCCTCCAATGCTACTTGGCGAAGCCCTGCTGGAATACTGCCGCATCCACCACCACGCCGTCGTGCTGCTGGATCTCCATCAACCTCTCCTCCCCCCTTGCTGGATCAAGAAGGAGGAGATGTCGCTGCTCCGTACGTGTGTCGAACGTGGAGGTGTCGTCCGTTCGGCGCTAGGATCATCGGTGATTTGGATCACGACGAGTACGACTCCATCATCCATGTTCTCTTGAACGCTTCCGCTCGTGATCTACAAGGGTATGTAGATGCACTCCCCTCTCCCTCGTTGCTAGATGACTCCATAGATTGATCTTGGTGAAGTGTAGAAATTTTTTGATTTCTGCTACGTTCCCCAACAGTGGCATCATGAGCTAGGTCTATGCGTAGTATCTTGCACGAGTAGAACACAAAGCAGTTGTGGGCGTAGATTTGTTCAATTCTCTTGCCGCTACTAGTCTTATCTTGATTCGGCGGCATCGTGGGATGAAGCGGCCCGGACCGACCTTACACGTACGCTTACGTGAGACAGGTTCCACCGACTGACATGCACTAGTTGCATAAGGTGGCTAGCGGATGTCTGTCTCTCCCACTTTAGTCGGATCGGATTCGATGAAAAGGGTCCTTATGAAGGGTAAATAGAAATTGGCATATTACATTGTGGTTTTGGCGTAGGTAAGAAACGTTCTTGCTAGAAACCTATAGCAGCCACGTAAAAACTTGCAACAACAATTAGAGGACGTCTAACTTGTTCTTGCAGCATGTGCCGTGTGATGTGATATGGCCAAAATAATGTGATGAATGATATATGTGATGTATGAGATTGATCATGTTCATGTAATAGGAATCACGGCTTGCATGTCGATGAGTATGACAACCGGCAGGAGCCATAGGAGTTGTCTTTATTCTATTGTATGACCTGCGTGTCACTGAATAAACGCCATGTAATTACTTTACTTTATCGCTAACCGTTAGCCATAGTAGTAGAAGTAATGTTTGGCGAGACAACTTCATGAAGACACGATGATGGAGATCATGATGATGGAGATCATGGTGTCATGCCGGTGACAAAGATGATCATGGAGCCACGAAGATGAAGATCAAATGAGCAAAATGATATTGGCCATATCATGTCAGTATTTGATTGCATGTGATGTTTATCATGTTTTTACATCTTATTTGCTTAGAACGACGGTAGTAAATAAGATGATATCTCACTAAAAATTTCAAGAATTGTGTTCCCCCTAACTGTGCACCGTTGCTAAGGTTCGTTGTTCCAAAGCACCACGTGATGATCGGGTGTGATAGGCTCTAACGTTCACATACAACGGATGTAAGCCAGATTTACACACGCAATACACTTAGGGTTCACTTGATGAGCCTAGCATGTACAGACATGGCCTCGGAACACGGAAGACTGAAAGGTCGAACATGAGTCGTATAGAAGATACGATCAACATAAAGATGTTCACCGTTGATGACTAGTCTGTCTCACGTGATGATCGGACACGGCCTAGTCGATTCGGATCATGTATCACTTAGATGACTAGAGAGATGTCTATCTGAGTGGGAGTTCATTAAATTGTTTAGATGAACTTAATTGTCATGAACTTAGTCTAAATTCTTTACAATATGTGTTGTAGATCCAATGGCCCACGCTCATGTTACCCTCAACTTCAACGCGTTCCTAGAGAAAACCAAGCTGAAAGACGATGGTAGCAACTATACAGATTGGGTCTGTAACTTGAGGGTCATCCTCATAGCTGCCAAGAAAACATATGTCCTTGAAGCACCGCTAGGTGACGCTCCCGCCCCAGCGAACCAAGACGTTATGAACGCTTGACAGTCATGTTGTGATGATTACTCCGTGGTTCAGTGCGGCATGCTTTACAGCTTAGAATCGGGGCTCCAAAAGCGTTTTGAGCACCATGGAGCATATCAGATGTTCCAATAGCTGAAAATGGTTTTCCAAGCTCATGCCCGAGTCGAGAGATATGATGTCTCGGACGCATTATACAGTTGTAAGATGGAGGAGAATAGTTCTGTCAGCGAGCATATACTCAAATTGTCTGGGTTGCACAATCGCTTGTCTTAGTTGGGAATTAATCTCCCAGATGAAGCAGTCGTTGACAAAATCCTTCAGTCGCTCCCACTTAGCTACAAGAGCTTCGTGATGAACTTCAATATGCAAGGGATGGAGAAGTCCATTCCCGAGGTGTATTCAATGCTGAAATCAGCGGAGGTGGAGATCAAGAAAGAGCATCAAGTGTTGATGGTGAATAAAACCACTAAGTTCAAGAAGGCAAGGGTAAGAAGAACCTCAAGAAGGACGGCAAAGGAGTTGCCGCGCCCGGTAAGCCAGTTGCCGGGAAGAAGCCAAAGAATGGACCCAAGCCTGAGACTGAGTGCTTTTATTGCAAGGGAACGGGTCACTGGAAGCGGAACTGCCCCAAATACTAAGCAGATAAGAAGGCCGGTAACGTCAAAGGTGTATGTGATATACATGTTATTGATGTGTACCTTACCAGCGCTCGTAGTAGCTCCTGGGTATTTGATACCGGTGCAGTTGCTCATATTTGTAACTCAAAGCAGGAGCTGCGAAATAAGCGGAGACTGGCGAAGGACGAGGTGACGATGCGCGTCGGGAATGGTTCCAAGGTCGATGTGATCGCCGTCGGCACGCTACCTCTACATCTACCTTTGGGATTAGTTTTAAACCTCAATAATTGTTATTTAGTACCAGCTTTGAGCATGAACATTGTATCTGGATCTCGTTTAATGCGAGATGGCTACTCATTTAAATCCGAGAATAATGGTTGTTCTATTTATATGAGAGAGATGTTTTATGGCCATGCCCCACTGTTCAATGGTTTATTCTTAATGAATCTCGAACGTGATGTTACACATATTCATAGTGTTAATGCCAAAAGATGTAATATTGATAATGATAGTCCCACATACTTGTGGCATTGCCACCTTGGTCATATTGGTGTCAAACGTATGAAGAAGCTCCATGCAGATGTACTTTTGGAGTCTCTTGATTATGAATCATTTGACACGTGCGAATCATGCCTCTTGGGCAAGATGACCAAGACTCCGTTCTCCGGAACAATGGAGCGAGCAACCAACTTGTTGGAAATCATACATACCGATGTGTGCGGTCCGATGAGTGTTGAAGCTCGCGGAGGCTATCGTTATGTTCTCACCCTAACAGATGACTTAAGTAGATATGGGTATGTATACTTGATGAAACACAAGTCTGAGACCTTTGAAAAGTTCAAGGAATTTCAGAATGAGGTTGAGAATCAACGTGACAGAAAAATAAAGTTCTTACGATCGGATCGTGGAGGAGAATATTTAAGTCACGAATTTGGCACGCACCTAAGCTACTGTGGAATTGTTTCACAATTGACACCGCCTGGAGAACCTCAGCGTAATGGTGTGTCCGAACGTCGTAATCGTACTCTGTTGGACATGGTGCGATCTATGATGTCTCTTACCGACTTACCGCTATCATTTTGGGGTTATGCTTTAGAGACTGCCGCATTCACTTTAAATAGGGCTACGTCTAAATCCGTTGAGACGACACCGTATGAACTTTGGTTTGGCAAGAAACCTAAGTTGTCGTTTCTGAAAGTTTGGGGTTGCGATGCTTATGTCAAGAAACTTCAACCTAAAAAGCTCGAACCCAAATCGGAAAAATGCGTCTTCATAGGATACCCGAAGGAATCTATTGGGTACACCTTCTACCACAGATCCGAAGGCAAGGTCTTCGTTGCCAAGAATGGATCCTTTCTGGAGAAAGAGTTTCTCTCGAAAGAAGTGAGTGGGAGAAAAGTGGAACTTGATGAGGTGACAGTCACCCCTTCCGAACCAGAAAGTAGCGCAGCGCAGGAAGATGTTCCTGTGGTGTCTGCACCGACTAGGGAGGAAGTTAACGATAATGATCATGAAGCTTCAAATCAAGTTACCACTGAACTTCGAAGGTCCACAAGGACATGTTCCGCACCAGAGTGGTATGGCAACCCTGTCATGGAAATCATGTTGTTAGACAACGGTGAACCTTCGAACTATGAAGAAACGATGGCGGGCCCGGATTCCAACAAATGGCTTGAAGCCATGAAATCCGAGATAGGATCCATGTATGAAGACAAAGTATGGACTTTGGTGGACTTGCCCGATGATCGGCACGCCATAGTAAATAAATGGATCTTTAAGAAGAAGACTGACGCGGATGGTAATGTGACCATCTATAAGGCTCGGCTTGTCGCTAAAGGTTATCGACAAGTTCAAGGGATTGACTATGACGAGACTTTCTCTCCCGTAGCGATGTTGAAGTCCGTCCGAATCATGTTAGCAATTGCCGCATTCTATGATTATGAGATATGGCAAATGGACGTCAAAACGGCATTCCTTAATGGCTTCCTCAAGGAAGAACTATATATGATGCGGCCGGAAGGTTTTGTCGATCCTGAGAATGCTGACAAGGTATGCAAGCTCCAGTGCTCAATCTATGGGTTGGTGCAAGCATCTCGGAGTTGGAACATTCGTTTTGATGAGGTCATCAAAGCGTTTGGGTTTATACAAACTTGGGGAGAAGCCTGTATTTACAAGAAAGTGAGTGGGAGCTCTGTAGCATTTCTCATATTATATGTGGATGATATATTGCTGACGGGAAATGATGTAGAACTCTTGGAGAGCATAAAGGCCTACTTGAATAAGTATTTTTCAATGAAGGACCTTGGAGAAGCTGCTTACATATTAGGCATCAAGATCTATAGAGATAGATCAAGACGCCTCATTGGTCTTTCACAAAGCACATACCTTGATAAGATATTGAAGAAGTTCAATATGGATCAGTCCAAGAAAGGGTTCTTGCCTGTATTGCAAGGTATGAGATTGAGCACGGCTCAATGCCCGACCACGACAGAAGATAGAGAAAAGATGAGTGTCATCCCCTATGCCTCAGCCATAGGTTCTATTATGTATGCCATGATGTGTACCAGACCTGATGTGAACCTTGCCATAAGTTTGGTAGGGAGGTACCAAAGTGATCCCGGTATGGAGCACTGGACAGCGGTCAAGAACATCCTGAAGTACTTGAAAAGGACTAAGGATATGTTTCTCGTTTATGGAGGTGACGAAGAGCTCGTCGTAAAGGGTTACGTCGATGCTAGCTTCGACACAGATCTGGATGACTCCAAGTCACAAACCGGATACGTATATATTTTGAATGGTGGGGCAGTCAACTGGTGCAGTTGCAAGCAAAGCGTCGTGGCGCATTCTACATGTGAAGCGGAGTACATAGCTGCTTGCGAAGCAGCGCAGGAAGGAGTCTGGATGAAGGAGTTCACCGACCTAGGAGTCATTCCAAGCGCGTCGGGCCCGATGACTCTCTTCTGTGACAACACTGGAGCTATTGCCATTTCCAAGGAGCCCAGGTTTCACAAGAAGACCAAGCACATCAAGCGCCGTTTCAACTCCATCCGGAATTATGTTTAAGATGGAGACATAGATATTTGTAAAGTGCATACGGATCTGAATGTCGCAGATCCGTTAACTAAACCTCTTCCACGAGCAAAACATGATCAACACCAGAACTCTATGGGTGTTCGATTCATCACAATGTAACTAGATTATTGACTCTAGTGCAAGTGGGAGACTGTTGGAAATATACCCTAGAGGCAATAAATGATTATTAATATATTTCTTTGTTCATGATAATTGTCTGTTATTCATGCTTGAATTGTATTATTCGGAAATAGTGATACATGTGTGAATACATAGACCACAACGTGTCCCTGGTAAACCTCTAGTTACTAGCTCGTTGATCAACAGATGGTTACGGTTTCCTGACCATGGACATTGGATGTCATTGATAAGGAGATCACATCATTAGGAGAATGATGTGATGGACAATACCCAATCCTAAGCCTAGCACAAGATCGTGTAGTTCGTAATGCTAAAGCTTTTCCAATGTCAAGTATCTTTTCCTTAGACCATGAGGTTGTGCAACTCCCGGATACAGTAGGAATACTTTGGATGTGCCAAACATCACAACGTAACTGGGTGGCTATAAAGGTACACAACGGGTATCTCCGAAAGTATTTGTTGGGTTGGCACGAACCGAGACTGGGATTTGTCTCCGTATGACGGAGAGGTATCTTTGGGCCCACTCGGTCATCATCATAATGAGCTCAATGTGACTATGGTGTTGGTCACGGGTTGATGTATTACGGAACGAGTAAAGAGACTTGCCATGACGAGATTGAACAAAGTATCGGTATACCGACGATCGAATCTCGGGCAAGTACTATACCGATAGACAAAGGGAATTGCATACGGGATTGATTAAATCCTTGACATCGTGGTTCATCCGATGATATCATCGAGGAGCATGTGGGAGCCAACATGGGTATCCAGATCCCGCTGTTGGTTATTGACCGGAGAGTCGTCTCGGTCATGTCTACGTGTCTCCCGAACCCGTAGGGTCTACACACTTAAGGTTCGGTAACGCTAGGGTTGTAAAGATATAAGTATGCGGAAACCAGAAAGTTGTTTGGAGTCCCGGATGAGATCCCGGACGTCACGAAGAGTTCCGGAATGGTTCGGAGGTAAAGATTTATATATAGGAAGTCCAGTTTCGGCCATCGGGAGAGTTTCGGGGGTCATCGGTATTGTATCGGGACCAGCGGAAGGGTCCCGGGGGTCCACCGGGTGGGGCCACCTATCCCGGAGGGCCCCATGGGCTGAAAGGGGAAGGGAACCAGCCCCTAGTGGGCTGGTGCGCCCCCCTTGAGCCTCCCTTGCGCCTAGGGTTGGAAACCCTAGGGGTGGGGGGCGCCCACTTGACTTGGGGGGCAAGTCCCCCCCCCCTTGGCCGCCGCCCCCCTAGGAGATTGGATCTCCTAGGGCCGGCGCCCCCTCCAGGGCCCCTATATATAGTGGGGGGAGGGAGGGCAGCCGCACCCATGCCCTGGCGCCTCCCTCTCCCTCCCGTGACACCCCTTCCTCCTCAAGTGCTGCTTGGCGAAGCCCTGCTGGAATACTGCCGCATCCACCACCACGTCGTCGTGCTGCTGGATCTCCATCAACCTCTTCTCCCCCCTTGCTGGATCAAGAAGGAGGAGACGTCGCTGCTCCGTACGTGTGTTGAACGCGGAGGTGCCGTCCGTTCGGCGCTAGGATCATCGGTGATTTAGATCACGACGAGTATGACTCCATCATCCATGTTCTCTTGAACGCTTCCGCTCGCGATCTACAAGGGTATGTAGATGCACTCCCCTCTCCCTCGTTGCTAGATGACTCCATAGATTGATCTTGGTGAAGCATAGAATTTTTTGATTTCTGCTACGTTCCCCAACATTTGCAAGTGTGATGAAAAACAAAAACATAAGCTCCATTTATGAGTTGAGCGTGCACTTGCAACTGAGACAACTATAATACTACGAGACTAGTTGCGAGTCAAGGGTGAACTTGCAACTGGCACACTAAAAAACTATAAGCCCAGTTGTGAGTCGATTGTAGATCTGCAACTAGGATGAAAACATAACACATACCCAGTTGCGAGTCAAGAGTGGACTTGCAACTAGGAAAACCACGATCCCATTTACGAGTTGAGGATGGACTTGTAACTAGGACAACTACGAAACTACAAGCCAATTTGCGAGTCAAGGGTCGACTTGCAACTTGCATGAAACAAACTATGGGCCTAGTTGTGAGTCCAGGGTGGATTTGCAAGTGTGATGAAAAACAAAAACATAAGCTCCATTTACGAGTTGAGCGTGCACTTGCAACTGAGACAACTATAATACTACGAGACTAGTTGCGAGTCAAGGGGTGACTTGCACTGGAATTAAACAAACTACGGGCCCGATTGCAAGTCAATGGTGGACCTGCAAATGAGATGAAAAATAAAACATATGTCAAGTTGCAAGTCAAGAATGGGCTTGGAGCCGGGATGAAACAAACTACAGACCTAGCTATGACTCGAGGGTGGACTTGCAACTAAAACAACTACAGAAAACTTCAATACAAGTGGCGAGTCGAGGGTGGACTTGCAACTTGGACAAATAAACAAAACTACAATACGGTTTTCAAAAAAAAAACTACAATACGAGTTGTGAGTCTAGGATGAACTTGCAACTGGGACAACAACAAAACTATGGGCCTAGTTGTGAGTCGAGGGCGAACTTGCAACCGTGACAACTATGAACTACAAGCCCAGTTGCGAATCAAGGGTGAACTTGCAAACCGGATGAAACAAACTATGGGCCTAGTTGCGAGTCAAAGGCGGACTTGCAACTAGGACAACTACACAAAACAACCATATTATTTTTGAGTCGAGGATGAACTTGCAACTGGGACGATAGCAAACTACAAGCCTAGTTGGGAGTCGAGCATGGACTTGCAACTAGGATGAAAAACAAAACGCATGCTCAGTTGTGCGTCGAGGGTGGTCTTGCAACTGAGACAAGTACAAATCCATTTACAAGTCGAGGGTCGACTCTACAAAATCTCCATCAAGCCACATAAATGCACAACGAAAAACAAACACGCCCATGTGAAAAGAAACACGAGAGAATAGACCGACACAAAACAAAACGAGACAAGAGGACGGACAACAAGAAAAGAACAAGCTGGCACGAGTGTACATGAACGAATTTGTGCGAACATTAAACAAACCGGATGACTGTAGAAGACTTAGATTAGACATAAGTAAATCTCATCTAGATGAGATTTAGCAATTCCGAAAGACAACAATCTACTGACGCTCTCTTCTACTACACAAGAAAACAAACAAAACAAGGAATAAAAAGACACGTGACCATCAATAAAAATGATACAACCCACAAAATAAAGCTAATACACAAAATTTAAAAATGCCATGCTAAAATAGTCATACCGGGCCACATTGCTTCATGAGGGAAGAAAAACACGACAACGAACGTGACTCAGAAACACATATATCTAAACGGTTTATGAGTTAGATGGGACATTGTTAACTGTCATCTAGATGAGAGTTAGCAAAATCAATCTGAAACGAGACCCTAGATCGCGAGTCTGTTTAAAAGGTCGAACAAAAAAGGGAACATGCAAACAACTTACAGAAAAGAAACAAAGAACCGCGCGAGCGCGTGTTTTAGAAAGAATACGAATCGCAAAGTTTTTCATCAAACGGCTTAGGTTTTAGAATTTAGATGTAAGGTAACTATTTCACATCTAGATCTAGATGTGAAATAGCAATGATGTATAGTGCCCGGCGCGAGGTGGCGTGAGTCTATCTTTTTTTTTTCCTTTTTGAGAAGAAACTCGAGGGTGTTACGTACAAATTAGCGCCCGGAGTATCTGATACGCCACTTGGTCGATAAGGAGGCATATATTCCCCTTCGCCCTTTCCCGTGATGGTGGTGGGGGTCGCCTCGCCGGTCATGCATGCGCCCGCGTTGATCACACGCAGCATACCATATGCGCACGGCGGCGTCGCGGTCCAATCGGTGATCCCCGGCCCGACGGGAAAGCTCAGCGTCTCCCTCTTTAAAAACCTCACCCCCGTACACACGCAGCACCTGCAGCGGAGTCACAGGCACAGGCAGCCCACGCCTCCTCCGACCACAGGCTCACTGCACGTCCAGCAACAATGGCGAGCCTGAGCGTGCCTCCGGTGCTCACGTCCCCGCGCCACGACGCCATCGCCCTCCACAGGGCCTTCAAAGGTACGTACGTACATATATACAAGCCCAGCTACCTACGACGATTCCTTTCATCTCCATCGTGTGGCCAGCAACGATATTTGTGCCGTGTAAATATCGCAGGGTTCGGGTGCGACAGCACGACGGTGATCAACATCCTGGCGCACCGGGACGCGGTGCAGCGGGCGCTCATCATGCAGGAGTACCGGGCCATGTACCGGCAGGAGCTCTACCACCGGCTGTCCACCGAGCTGAGCGGGAACCACAAGGCATGCAGACTGCAAAATGATATATAAATCACACAGCACATATCATGCAAAATGATAAGTCACACACACACACAGCATGGCATAGTATTGCTCCCGAAATGACTTCTCTGCTCGGGTGTGGCGGTTCCTTCTGCAGAAGGCGATGCTGCTGTGGGTGCTGGACCCCGTGGGCCGCGACGCCGCCATCCTCAACCAGTCCCTCAACGGCGACATCACCGACCTGCGCGCCGCCACCGAGGTGATCTGCTCCCGGACGCCGTCGCAGCTGCAGATCATGAAGCAGGCCTACCGCGCCCGCTTCGGCTGCTACCTCGAGCAGGACGTCTCGGAGCGCACCTACGGCGACCACCAGAAGCTGCTGCTGGCGTACCTGGGCGTCCCGCGGTACGAGGGCCCGGAGGTGGACCCGGCGGCGGCGGCGCGCGACGCCAGGGAGCTGTACCGCGCCGGCGAGAAGCGGCTGGGCACCGACGAGCGCGCCTTCATCCGCGTCTTCACCGAGCGCAGCTGGGCGCACCTCGCCGCCGTCGCCGACGCCTACCACCACCTCTACGCCCGCTCCCTGGACAAGGTCACCTCCATTCATCCCCAGCTTCCTTTCCAACTACCTCCAGTGCAAATTTCTCACACTATTTTGTAAGATATAAAAAGGCCGTGAAGAGCGAGACGTCGGGGACGTTCGAGCTGGGGCTGCTGACGATCCTCCGGTGCGCCGAGTGCCCGGCGAGGTACTTCGCCAAGGCGCTGCACAAGGCGATGAAGGGGCTGGGCACCAGCGACACCACGCTGATACGGGTGGTGGTGACCAGGGCGGAGGTGGACATGCAGTACATCAAGGCCGAGTACCACAAGAAGTACAAGCGCTCGCTCGCCGACGCCATCCACTCCGAGACCTCCGGCAACTACCGGACCTTCCTCCTCTCCCTCGTCGGCCGCGACCGCTAACATGATCCGACCATCTCACCGCCGAGACCGCCTTGCTTGATCGACCGGTCCGACTACTTGTGTATATATCTGTCTCCTTTGGCTGTGTGAAACTATTCCAATGGTAAAGCAGCCAGGAGCGAATGCTATGGCTACTGCTCAGTATGTTCATGTTACCACTGAAATGAAACCGACAACTACTACGTCTTTATTTATGCCTCGACATAGCCACGGAGAACACCTCCATTTACACCACAACACCACGACCTAGCTCGCACGGGCTGACACAGCCTGCATTATTGCCTTATTCACTACTACGAGCATACAACACAGGGAGCCCAAAGTTCAGGGGCGCGTAGCACCTTACGCTATACACTACACAAATTCATGTCCTCTGCTCGAATAACATACTCGACAAGCGGTGATTCACATAAGGCACGCTTTAGGCGGCATATATAACACAACAACAGCAGGGCAGCGAGGCGGGCAAGATCACGCGGTCACAGACGGCGCATTGGAGCCAAACCACTTGCTATCTCAGTCCGTGGGCTTCTGCCTCACCTGCCGGGAAGCTGAATACGACTGCACGGCAGAGGTCGTCATGCCGATCGAGTGCTTGGTAAGGTCCAGGCTCTTCCTTGCGGCAAACCAAATCGTCCAAAAGAATCCGATCCAACCTGCACGAGGTTTCATCACGTTAGCGCAGGCGATATTGGTAAAAAGCCTTGGATGTGAAATTTGCATTGGAGATATTATTCCTGTGGAATTAACATGACCGTTCCATGTTAACTTCTCCAGATATGGAGAATCAATAAAGGAACAATAATCTGTCAACATATTCCAAACGACTGGCCGATCGCATTTCTGCCTTAAAACTGACAATATATTCCACACCGACTGGCCGGCCGCATCTCTGCCTAAAACTGAAATTATATTCCACATAACTGACCTACCACATCTCGCCTTTCATAAAGTTGCATGGCATGGAGAAGTTGATTTGAACAGCTAAAGCTGGTAAATCACCACTACGTTTCAAGGACTAGCTAAGATGCTTCTACAGTGTAAAAATGCCCTTATAATATGGGACGGAGGGAGTACATGATAACCCTGGTTAGCTGCTGGAAAGCAAGTCTAGCACCAAACAGTGTCTATTTCGACAAAACTTAACCAACATCAAAACTTCGTTGTGTTTCCTCAGTTAACAGTTCGCCTCCAAAGTACATAAAGTGAACTAAAACAACCTCCTATCTTAAATTACTGTTACAGAGCTTATGTTGTTAGTACATAAAATCGAGTTTATCTTGATTGTAGAAATACAGGTAATTGCCAATGAGTCCACTGGAAAGTTGAGAGGGCAAATAGGTAAAGTAATAACCAGTATTAAATTGGAGAGCAAGCATGCCAGAACAGAGTCCCTGTTTCTGATCTAAATTCACAGGTACGAGTAACTGGGGCTGCAACGGTAAGTATTTTTTATCTACACACCCAATAAAGGTACAAGTTGTGTTGGGACGCTTATCAATTTTTTTATGGAAAGAATTGTTTATCATAACCATCCGTCAAATCAAATCTGATGAATGGCTACAAAAAAAGTGGAAGTTTTCTAATAGTTCCTAATTACGTTTTATTTCTCTTCGTGGTAATGCTTCCTCCTCTACATCTCTCCACAGTCTCACACCCTTCCCTCTTTGTCTACTCAATGGCACACTTCAGTGGCAATTGGTGAAAATTATGATCAGCAAGGATGGAAGGAGCTACTCAATGGCACACTTTGGTGCCTATTGGGGGATAATTAATAATCATCAGCAACTATGAAAGGAGCTATTTTTTTGGTCAACCTTGTAACATTCTTTCAATCATCTACCCGGCGCTAACTCAGATAACACATCATATGTTGCAAAAAGGAGAATCACATGTGCAAGATGGTTATTAACTGGAGAAGAAAACCCTCAAAGAATATAAGATTCTGAATGAATCAGTCACCAAAAATCACATACCACAATGTAAAATAAAGTAAAATCATGCTTCCTCATTTAGAAGTCACTATTGAAGTTAGATGAAGTGGATTAAAAAAAATATCTTGCTATCATGAATTGCTCTATCTAAATTAACTAAAGAAGAAGAGTACTTTCAATACTTAGCTCATTGATTTTGTGATGACAAGGTGGTAGACAACATCACCAGTATAAGGAATTTTTGGCTAGTCCTAGATATACTCTTCATAATGGTGATGCACCAAGTACGTATTTGAAGGAAAACTATTATGAATGCAAGGACTGAAGGTAGTTTGCATAATAACATTATAAAAAACACTTAAACTGATGCCTAGCTAATGATCGTTATGCCCCTAGAAGTTGCATACAACAATACAAGCATCGAAACCCCAAGTATATTATTTGTTATTTTGTCTCCAGGATATATAAACAAAGCGACAGAGAGATGGCATACCAGTAGCAATCAGAACTCCGACAATTGCAGAGATAACGGTGGCAGAGATGACGAATATGGCAATAGATACTGCTCCGACATACACTGCCACTAAGCAAGCAAAGAACAAAGCCAGGAATCCTCCAGCAGCTGCCAAGGACATAAGAACTGAAACGATAATGGCATTAGCGGTCGCAACCAGCAGGAAGGACATGAAAATCAGCAGGCCAGTCAGTGATATCATCGTGATTGTTCCGACCTGCAATGGAAGGAAAGGTGATTAATTATTTAATTCTCTGTGCAGGTTTAATACTCTCCTCTGGCCATAAATGGTGATCCAACGTTGATGGGCTTATGCCATATCAAGCAGACAAACAGACGGTGTATGCCATACCTAAAATGATCCCTACACCCAACATTGATGGGCTTACACACCACATAGGTATATAACAAATTCGACCGTTTTCCTTGCAACATGCACTTCAGCACATCCTTTAACTCAACAGAGACACGTAAACCGCATTTTCAAGAATGAACGTGTATTTCATATGAGCACTGATGGATGGATTTCACATGACAATTAATCCATTCTCTAATACCGCATCCAACAAAAATTTCACACAATTTTCCCCTAGATTACAGAACATTTCTAGGACCTCCAGTGCATCAGTTGCTACGGTGGTAAACAGCGTCTGGGACGGATCGGAAAAGGAAAGCAGGCTCACCGAGATGACGAGGATGGCGCGGAGGCCGCTGCCCTGCTTGGTCCAGGCGAGCAGGTCGCGGGCCGAGTTCCTGGAGGCGTCCCGCAGCCGCGGCGCGGCCTCGCAGGTCGCCGCGCGGAGGCGCCGCAGCAGCGGATCTCCGCCGTCGCCGGGCGGCCAGACGCCGTCCACGAAGCCGCGGAGCACCGCGGGGAGGGTGTCCTCGCCGCCGGCGACCTCGACGGCGCGGCCGTCGTCGTAGACCTCGCCGTTGGCCATCTTACCGTCCGCCGCGTCGGATTCGGCCATCTTGCCGGCCGCCGTGTCGGATTCGGCCATCTCCGGGCGCGGCGAGAGGTCGTGAATGGAAGTGGGGAACGGAGGGGCGGATTGGGGGATGGAGCGGTGCTGTGCTGGTCCTAGTGGCACATCTTTCTGGATTGAAGACGCGTTGCTGGTGACACGTGCCGCTTTGGACCAGGACGGGTGACACGTGGGCGGTGTGCGTGTGTCCTTGGCAGCCGACACCGCGACGGGTTCACCTCCACGTGGCGTCGGTGCTGAACGCCGCTGCCGCTTGTTCTTGATTTCCAGTCAAGTCGTTTTAGGTAAAATCACACCTCGTTATTATTTGAAACTTACTGGTCGTCGTATTGTTTATAGAAAGGGGTATTTTTAGACACCGCGGTCAGTTTGATGGGCAAACTTATAAAATTACAGTTATCAAATTTATGCGGGCAGTGGTTTATATGAAGCAATTTCGCTAACCGATTCGCTCCCTCATCCACGAAAAAGCGATCAGGGAGACGATCAACTCCTCCTGTGTCGGTGAGGCCACGGGTTCTCTTGCCCCCTGATCGCCACTCCGACGATGGATGGGTGGGGGAACCCTGCCTCTCTGCTCGGATGTAGTTAGGGTTGGGTTTAGACTGTCCCACAGTGGTGTTTGGATGACGGTGACACTGGCGTTTGGAATAAAATTTCCATGATCTCAGTCCCATCTCGATGACATCCTCGGTGGTGAAATCGAGAGATCTGTGAGAACCATATTCCATCGTTTTGTTCGTACGATGGATCTGGTGGTGTTTATTGTGTCTATGGTGTGGTGTCGCCTTTGTTTGGGGGGG
>LR738714.1:738371822-738393403 GCA_902687465.1 Secale cereale | reverse complement strand
GGGGGTGAATAGGCGATTTTTATGAATTCTTTACTGAGGAATTTGCGGGTGAGGAAATTCCTTAGCGAAGAACTACTTGCAGCGAAACAAGTACTCAGAAGTAAACCTAGCAGAATACAAGCATGGTCATCATGATGAAATGAAGACAAGCACAGAGTACATAAATCGTAAACACAGGATAACACAGAATGAAGACAAACAGACTGAAGAAATTAAACTGAGGAAATTGAGAAAGTCTTCAGTCAAAGTCTTCAAACAGATATGAACATGCACACAACATAGACATGAGGAAATGAAAGAGTTGAGGAAATAGAACCACTAAGCTTGGTGAAGACAATGATTTTTTAGACCAGTTCCAACTGTTGTCTCAGTTGTACATCTGGTTAGGGCGGCTAGGTATTTAAACCCGAGGACACACAGTCCCGGACACCCAGTCCTGGACACACAGTCCAAGACACCAAGTCCTCACCGTATTCCCCTTGAGCTAAGGTCACACAGACCTCGCCCAATCACTCATGGTAAGTCTTCACATGTAACTTCCGAACCTTCACAAACTCGGTCACTCGGCGATCCACAATTCCTCTTGGATGCTTTAGACCATGACGCCTAACCGTCTGGAAGAAGCACAGTCTTCAAAGGTAACAAGCGTCGGATCCACTCAGGATCAATCTCTTCAGTGATGCTCAATCACTATTGGTTTTGTAGGTGTTTGGGTTTGGTTTTGGGTTTTTTCTCACTTGATGATTTTCGCTCAAAGTCCTCGGAGGATGGGTTGCTCTTATGACAAGTGTCAGTTTCTCTCGGAGCAGCCAACCGGCTAGTGGTTGTAGGGGGCGGCTATTTATAGCCTAGGGAGCAGCCCGACATGATAAGACATAAATGCCCTTAATGATATGGCCGTTAGGTAGGTAGATATTTTGGGACAGTTGGCGCGTAGCACAACAACAGTCGGAAATTTGAGTATCAACTTCCTCAGGGCTATCATGTTCCTCACTGTGTAGGCAATCCGCACTGGCGAATTCCTAACTTCTCAGTTAGAACAAATTCCTCAGAGACCAGAAGAACTTCGTCTCTGTCAATGAAGAATATGACTGAACTGTAGGTGTAGGATTTTGACTTGAGCATCAAATTCCAATGGATTCACTCGAAGGGATTGGTAGGTGTAGGATTTTGACTTGAGCATCAAATGGAAAATTTTCCTTAGTATTTCCTCGACCCCCTTTAATAGTACGGTGTTTCCTATGACTCAAGAAAGAGAAAATGAAACTATGAAAACACAAGTCTTCACGCTTCATGTTCCTCAAATGAATACCAAGTCTTCAAGGTCACACCAATTTCTTCACTTTCAAAGTCTTCAGAAAGTCTTCAGAAATCCAAAGTCTTCAGTCGAAGAACTTCATTTTTAGGGGTCGACTTTCTCTGTAAATAACAAACTCCTCATAGCCTTATAGACCTGTGTACACTCATAAACAAATTAGTCCCTTAACCTATAAGTCTTCAATACACCAAAACCACTAAGGGGCACTAGATGCACTTACAATCTCCCCCTTTTTGGTGATTGATGACAATATAGGTTAAGTTTTCAATGGGGATAAACATATGAAGTGTAAATACTGATTTTGAGGAATTTGATTGCAAGATATAGAAGAACTCCCCCTGAAGATGTGCATAGTGAGGAATTTGCTTTTGAAGCAATGCACACTTGAAGAGTAGAATCATGGAGATCTCCCCCTATATCTTGTAATTCATACACGCATTTGACATATAATTATGAAGAATTTGAAATGCATGAGGAAGTATGGTGACGGATGTAATTCAGCATGCGTGCATAACATTAATGAGGAATAAGCATGCAGAAACACCATAGCAAAAGTATCAGGTCACCATAGAGTTTAAGTTTACAACTCGATCCAGTAAAGTCATCAGAAGAACTAGAGTTGTAACTTAGAAAAAAAATGCCCACATATATTTATATAGACCCGCTCGAAGACTAACTCAAATTTCTCCCCCTTTGTCATCGAATGACCAAAAGGATCGAAACTGAGGACTAACGCCCTTGAAGAATCTCAAGATGATGGAGGAGCGTCAGCGTTGTTAGGGTCTGTCGTGGATTTAGCACGGCAGATGTCCGGGTTAACGGACTTAGGTGTGAGGCCATCGCTCGAGTTAGCTTGAAGGGGTTAAAGCGGACGAAGGACACAGGGAGTTTTATACTAGTTCGGCCCCTTCGATGAAGGTAAAAGCCTACGCCTAGTTTGGTGTGGTATTGCTTGGGCTTCGATGACCAGGGAGCGAATCCGCTTTACCTGTGTCTCGAGCGGTTGTTTCCTGTCCTTGAATCGTCGCCGGGTCGTCCCTTTATATAGGAGGCGACGCCCGGTCCGGTTTACAGAGTCCCAAGGCCGGCTCATAAACGTGTCCGCCTCGGTCTCTACTCTTTCTATCTTACATCCCAAGTTACATGGCACGACGGTTTACAAACCATGGGCCTTATACATGGGCCCTAAACCTCTATGGGCTATGATCCCTTGCTATACATTCTACTGGGCTTCTGATAATATAACCTTACTAGCGTAATCCCAACCCTCCTCGCCGGTTTATACCTGCTAGTAATATCCCTGACATTAGGCCCCAGATTGATTTGAACTTGTTCATGTCAGTCTTCCAAGTCTTGTACGAATTTCCCTTTTTGCAATTCTTGTATGCTTCATAAACCGGCCATGACGTCATCTCCTGAGATCGCTTTAATCTGTCGTGACATCATCTGCACATTTAATGCCCGCACCCGTTTGTTACCTTTCTTTACTGCCGCACCGAAGATCGAGGCGACAGCTCAATCTTTATCCGATTTCCGTCCTCCTCGATTCCCACGCTTGCCGTTTTAACCCATCGGCCTATAAATACAGCCGAGGCACATCTCTTTTCCCCTTCTGCTTCTTCTTCCTCCTTTTCCAGCGCTCGAACCTCTGCCGCTGTTCTTCGAGCTCGCCGTCGTCCACAAGTCCGGCCGCTGCATCGACCTGAACGCGTCCAGAGAACTCGCCGCCGTCCTCTATTTCCTCGGGTACGCCATCTTCTTCCCCATAGATCTCAGTTCTAGGGTTTCTTCTGTAGCTCGCCATGAACCCTCGTTTCTTTGTAGTTCATCGCCGTAGGTCAGTCTTAGCTGTAGATATAAACTCGTTAGGCTTGATCCTCATTCGTGCGCTTCCGCTCCATCATTATACTTTAGCTTCTCCAGCACTGCTAGTTTAGATTGAATCTATAGAGAACTTCCACGGCCTTCACTGAATATAACTTGTATTATTCTGTCTTTTTCTAGCGCCTTAGATCCATATTTACCTCAGCTTCATGTGAAAACTGTTTTTCACTCTTTTAGATCTGCAGCTCGCTTACATTGCCGGTTTAGCCATACCCTGCGCGTCATATGCTTGCCTTGACGGTTTTAGATTAAAGCCCGTATTCCACAATTGACGGTTTAACTTTCTCCATCTATCGTCATGAACCGGTAGCTGTCTCACTCATACCTGCTTCCGGATTAGTAGATACCATTAGTCCCTTGTTTAAACCGACAATTAAGTCCATACCTTCATAGAATGCACCGGTTTATATCTGGTAAACCGGGTCTTGTATTATGTTTTGCAGTATTCCTTTCTTGGAGAAATGGCTTCCACAGCAAAACAATTTGTTGCTTGCAACTGGGTTCCGCCTCGGATTACGGAAGACGATTTAGTTGAAGCGGCCTCAATTGGTGTTCTGGGCCCTAAGGAAGTTCTGCACTGGTAGGCCCCTGGAAATGAGTGCCCTCCTGAGCCTAATGAGGGAGAAATCATAGTCTTCTATGATCATCTGGCCCGGGGTTGTAGTCCTCCCGGTTCAAAGTTCTTCCGTGATGTGTTAACGGCTTTTCAACTCCACCCACAAGATATAGGCCCAAATTCTGTATCGAACATCTGTAACTTCCAAGTCTTCTCGGAGGCATACCTTCAAGAAGAACCATCAGTGGATCTGTTCCGAGATTTCTTCCATCTGAACTGCTGGACTGAGTTTACTGATGGGCCTCATCAGGAGCTGGGAGGTGTCAGTATCCAGAAAAGGAAGGACGTCAGTTTTCCTCACGCTACTCTTCACAGCCACCCTAAGGAGTGGAACCAAACATGGTTCTACTGCAAGGACACTTCGCCAGAAGGAGAAAACCCACTGCCGGGTTACCGCGCTTACCGTCTGGCATCAACCCATCCTTTGTCGCAGCGTCTAAGCGCCCAAGACCGGGCTCGATATGCCCCTCAACTTTCCAAACTCAGGGCCTTCGTGGCAAACGGTTTAACCGGAGTTGATTTCGTCCGCTGCTGGCTCTCTTGGAGCATTCTTCCACTAAGCCGGCGCTCAAGCCTGCTGTGCAAATACACCGGCGAGCCAGAAGACCCTCAACGCCACACAAAAATAGTGCTTCCTGATAATGAAGTGACTGAGTCCGCTAAGAAGATGTTGAACATCCCTCTGGAGGATTGCAGCCGGACCGGCTTAGCTCCATTCTGCTTAACCAATAAACCGCCATCGGCAAAGTTCTTCCGACCCTTTCTTTTTGGTTTAATCCATTCATATTACTTGTTTTCAACATGTTCTCATTCCTTTTTATAGGCCAATGATCCCTTCTGGAAGAGGAAAGCGCAGGATAAACCGGCGAAGCCAACACGCAAGAAAACCTTTGCTGTGAAGAAAAAGAAGGTTGTTACTACTTCCGGTTCAAACCCTGAGCAAGATGATCTGGCTTCTGAGGTACCGTTTGATTATTATATCCTTTGATCTCCCTTTGTGCGAATTTATGTTAACAATGCCTTTTCACAGGATCTGGCGGAAGGAAGTAAAGCGGAGGGAGTTGAGGTAATTTCTCTCTAATCTGATTCAGAACCGTTGCCACCCAAAATCCGCCGGGTATCCTGGAAATACCCATTTTCTCACCCTTATGCTCAATTGGATCCCAACTTTCTTTTGAAGAAACAGCAGCATGAAGCTCGTCGGACCACGCGCCATAGCGGCCATGTGGTTGAATCGTCCGGAATACCCCTTATGCCAGCTCGCAGACACCGCTCAGAGGTTTTGCTCACTCCAACCCTCCTTCATCCAAAAGCAGGCCTTATACGTAAACCACTTAAACCGTCTGATCCCAACTATCAGGAGGCTCCTCTATCTTCTTCCGGCGAGTCGACCGCTACTCAAGTCCCAGTGCTCAAGACCGTTCCTGGGTAAGTCATCTTTTCAAACGTCCGGTTTATCTTTCCGTTTTGATTTTGTGATTCTCCCGACTGCTTTGACTTTTATCAGAATGCCCAAGCCTAGCAAAAAGGCAAAAGCAAATAAGCCGGTTGTGGAGACCACTACTGCTGGACCGGCCGAGGACCCTGAAGCGGCCATCCCTCCAAAGGACAACGTTGAAGCTCAGCTCGATGATCCCGCTCCTATGGATTATGAAGATATTGCTGCTCCGGGAGGTGATGACATGGAGAACACGGCTGAACCGGCAAGCCCTGTCCGGGTTAGTCCTCCCCGGGCTAGCCCGGCTCCTGTCAGCCCAGCGCACACTCCTGACCCCCTTCAATCGACGGCCACCTCAACGGCGGATGTTGAAATAACTGGGATAAGATTCTCCGCTCCCACCGAGCCTGTTGCCCTGGCTAGGCATACTGCCAAGGAAGAGAAACTTCAACAAGATAAAGGCAAGTGGAGCACAGACCTATCAAGCTATGCTCAGCTGAGTGCCCAGGAACTCCATTCCGGGTATCTGAACCGGCTCTTCACCAGCCGTGATTATGAAGCCGGCTTAGTCAACATGATGAAAGACAAATATGAGGTGACTTTCTTTCCTTTTGCTTTCCAGTTTCTGCTTTGTACTTTGCAATCATACCTTTAGACCATAGTAGCCCCCAAGTGCCGGTTTAGCTTCCCTGTAGGTGAACCGGGGCTTTAATTATGTCTGAGAATGAACTTACATTAGCCCCCAAGTGCCAAGGGCATAACCTGTTTATGTGCTTGGGACTTGTCTGAATTTTTTTGCTTTCCTTACTTCAATTGTACATTAGCCCCCAAGTGTCAAGTGCATAACCTGTTATGCGCTTGAGACTTTGAATAATCTATCCTTCTCACACGTTTGCTTTTCTTGCAGGCTGACTTGAACCGGAGAGCTTCGGAGGCAACTGAGCTCCGGAATAGCTTGGCCTTCCATGAGGCTGCTTCAACCAAAGCTAAGGAAGAACTTGTCCTTGCTTTGGCTAACATGGAAAAGTTAAAGAAAGATTTTGAAGCGGAGCGGTCCACATGGGAGGTGCAAAGGGACGCTCTAGAAAAAAGAGCAAAGGATGCCGAAGTCGCTCTCAACCCGGTTACGCAGGAACTATCTGGGTTGAAACAACAAATAGAGAACATGACTTTTGCTATCTTCGGTGAGTATCTGTCTTCGTATATTTGTATTCTTGCAATATTTGATCCGTTCGGGTTTAACACGCCAATTGCATACAGGGAGGCGCATAACTCATCTTGGAGACGACGTCCGGAAGAAGCTCAAGGCTGCTTATACCCTGGTGGAGCAGCTCTACTCCGGCGCTCAAAGGGCTATCAGTGCCATGTCGCACAATAAACCGACGCCAACCACCATCCAAGCCACCCTGGAAAAGCTATCCGTCTTACCTGTGCGTCTTGTTGAGGTGAAGAAGTCTGCTGCATGAGCTGGTTCTCTCCTGGCGTTGACCCGAGCTAAAGCATGGGTCCCCGATTTTGATCCGGCGGAGGCCATGAACGGCTACCCTAGCATGAAGGAGGACGGGTCAGCCTTTTCAGCTGAAGATCTCCGTGCTTTAACCAAGGACATGCGCCCTCTTGCCAGTAAGCTTGCTGATGAAGCGGATCTAACAAGGTATCATCCGGCTTATGATCTAGAGAACTCATGGGTGGAACGGCCGGTTTACGATACTGAAAATCTGATCCCACCAATTCGTACTCACATTTTCGCTCCAGATATTGACCCGTCAGATCTTACCAATGATGAAGTGTATTTCCGTGCCCTCTCCAAGATTGACTGGAGCGCTCCTGATTTCCATCAATTGCCTGAAGTCGACGAAGATCCGGATCAAGTTGACCCTCAGCCTTCGCAGCGTGCTGAAGAAGAGTCCTAAATCGTCCCGGTTTAACTTTTAGATGCGGAATACTTTGCCAGAAATTTTTGATCCATTCGGGCCTGCAAGTGCCTTGTAATAGAATAGTTGAAACACTGCCTCTGTCCCACTGTTATGGTACTATTTGGATTGGCATCTCCCAATTTAATCTTCTGTTTGCAATGCTTTAATAGCTTACATTACCTGTGTCTGCATGAACGAAACTAAAAGATGTCCAGGCGGTTTACCACCGGACGGATTATACTGCTCTGATATATATCAAAGGAATAGCTTTTGAACTGTATAGAAAACACAAACATATACCATACCTTTGATTAAGTGTGCTTGTAGACCTTAACCTGGTAGGAATATCTTAAAGCGCAGGCGCTGATGAGGCCCTTGGCTCTCTTGTTGGTGTATCATAATAGCTGATCCGGGTTAGCATGAACGCCGGTTTAACTCTCGCTGGTGTTCATGACCCAGACTTTAACTTTGTAGATATATGGTCAACCTTATAGTTGTCCAGTCTCGCATCAATGGACTTGGTTAAAAACCAATGATCATGAAGACCAAGATTTGCGAAATCATAAAAAATAGAAATAAGGTTTTTTTGGGCAAATAAGACCATGTAGTCGAGGCTTTTTACGAGCTGCCAGGCTCCAAATTCGAGGCTTTTTATGAGCTGCCAGGCTACTGTCATTAACCATTTTAGCAAAGCCTGTCAAGATACTCCACAATCCTTAACCCAATCATCGATGACAAGCTATCCAATGTTTCAAAATCTCATAAAGATTTTGTCTTTAGGTAATCAACTCGATGATCGTCAATTTAACATGGCCAAGTTCAGGGTCCCGAAGGAGTAACTTGTGGCAGGTTCGACGGGTCATACCAGGTTTACCTGGACGTCGTGATTTACTTGAGGCAGGCAGGTTAATCCGGGGTTTTAGGTGCATGCACCGGGCTTCCAAGCCATGTTCACTACAAGGGTATTCAACTCTCTGCGAGCCCCCCGATAGTGTGTGAGCCGTTTTGCTCATCGGGGCATATGTTTGAGCTGGGTTGGGCACCAACACTCTCTTTTACCCCTCATCATCATGTGGGAATTGCCGAAGCAACCAGAGCTGTGCTCTTATGATGGGCTTCATACCGCCGCCGTCTCAAGAGGCCATGGAAAACTTCCTTGCCCGCGGAAGCCCCCATGTGATTCTTGTTTTGATAAGATGGCTGATTCCTTGATGTATCAAGGGCGCCGGTTTAGGAGGCCATGGTAAGCTTCTGTAGAAACTCCCATGTGATACTCCTTTGAAGAACACGGCTGATTCCTTTATTCTGTCAAGGGCGCCGGTTTAAGAGGCCATGGAAGGTTTCTTTCGAAGCCCCCATGTGATACTCTTGTGTATAAAAGACACGGCTGATTCCCGGATTCTATCAGGGCCGCCAGTTTAAGAGGCCATGGAAGGTTTCTTTCGAAGCCCCCATGTGATACTCTTTTTGCGAAGAAGATGGCTGATTCCTCGGTGATCCGGGGGTGCCAGTTTATTTTATTATTTATAATATATACATTTTACATAAAGCGGAGCCGATGGCTCAAGTATAGTAAGGCCGAAGAAGAGCGATGTTCCACGGCCGCTTGGTCTCCTCTTCTACCGTACGTGAGTCCTTATGTTCTCGAACGTCGACAAGGTAGTATGATCCGTTGTGTAGGTTTTTGCTGACCACAAAGGTGTGGGTGAACGTAGTATTTTAAAATTTTCCTACGATCATGCACGATCTATCTACCAGATGCATAGCAACGAGAGGGAAGAGTGTGTCTACGTACCCTCGTAGACCGGAAGCGGAAGCGTCAAGTGACGCGGTTGATGTAGTCGAACTTCTTCGCGATTCAACCGATCAAGCACCGAACGTACGGCACCTCCGCGTTCAGCACACGTTCAGCTTGATGACGTCCCACGAGCTCTTGATCCAGTTGAGCTTCACGGGAGAGTTTCGTCAGCACGACGGCGTGGTGACGGATATGATGTATTCACCGGCGCAGGGCTTCGCCTAAGCACCGCGACGGTATGACCGAGGTGTGTTTCTGTGGAGGGGGGCACCGCACACGGCTGGAACAATTCAACTTGTATGTCTTTGGGTGCCCCCCTGCCCCCGTATATAAAGGAGCAAGGGGGGAGGCCGGCCGGCCCTTGTTTGGTGCGGCTAGGGGTGCAATCCTACTAGGAATAGGATTAAAATCCTATTCCTAGTAGGAACCACCAAAGAAGGAAGAGAGGGAATAGGAAAAGAAGAAGAGGTGGCGCCCCCCAACTCCTAGTCCAACTAGGAACCCTAGGTGGGGCGCCGGCCAGCCCTATGGGCTGCCTCTCTCTTTTCCATAAGGCCCATTATGGACCACCCCCCTTCGTAGGGGGTTCCGGTAACCCCCTCTGGCAATCCCGTTAAATCCGAAACTTTTCCGGTATACTTCCGGTGTCCGAATATAGTCGTCCAATATATCAATCTTTATGTCTCGGACATTCCGAGACTCCTCGTCATGTCCGTGATCTCATCCGGGACTCCGAACTACCTTCGGTACATCAATACTCATAAACTCATAATACCGATCGTCATCAAACGTTAAGCGTGCGGACCCTACGGGTTCGAGAACTATGTAGACATGACCGAGACTCATCTTCGGTCAATAACCAATAGCGGAACCTGGATGTTCATATTGGCTCCTACATATTCTACGAAGATCTTTTATCGGTCAGAACCGCATAACAACATACGTTGTTCCTTTTGTCAATGGTATGTTACTTGCCCGAGATTCGATCGTCGGTATCTCTATACCTAGTTCAATCTCGTTACCGGCAAGTCTCTTTACCCGTTCCGTAACACATCATCTCGTGACTAACTCATTAGTCTTTTGCTTGCAAGGCTTATTGTGATGTGTGTTACCGAGAGGGCCCAGAGATACCTCTCCGACACTCGGAGTGACAAATCCTAATCTTGATCTATGCCAACACCATGAATACTTTCGGAGACACCTGTAGAGCATCTTTATGATCACCCAGTTACGTTGTGACATTTGATAGCACACAAGGTGTTCCTACGGTATTCGGGAGTTGCATAATCTCATAGTCATAGGAACATGTATAAGTCATGAAGAAAGCAATAGCAGTAAAACTAAACGATCATAGTGCTATGCTAACGGATGGGTCTTGTCCATCACATTATTCTCCTAATGATGTGATCCCGTTGATCAAATGACAACTCATGTCTATGGCTAGGAAACATAACCATCTTTGATCAATGAGCTAGTCTAGTAGAGGCATACTAGGGACATACTATTTTGTCTATGTATCCACACATGTATCAAGTTTCCGGTTAATACAATTCTAGCATGAATAAAAGACATTTATCATGATATAAGGAAATACAAATAACATCTTTATTATTGCCTCTAGGGCATATTTCCTTCAGTCTCCCACTTGCACTAGAGTCAATAATCTAGCTCACATCGCCATGTGATTTAATACCGATAGTTCACATCGTTATGTGAATAACACCCATAGTTCACATCGCCATGTGACCAACACCCAAAGGGTTTACTAGAGTTTATAATCTAGTTCACATCGCTATGTGATTAATACCCAAGAGTAATAAGGTGTGATCATGTTTTGTTTGTGAGAGAAGTTTAGTCAACGGGTCTGTCACATTCGGATCCGTATGTATTTCGCAAATTTCTATGTCTACAATGCTCTGCATAGAGCTACTCTAGCTAATTGCTCCCACTTTCAATACGCATCCAGATTGATACTTAGAGTCATCTGGATTTAGTGTCAAAGCTTGCATCGGCGTAACCCTTTACGACGAACTCTTTGTCACCTCCATAATCGAGAAATATTTCCTTACTCATCCCATTGCTAAGGATAATTTTGACCGCTGTCCAGTGATCTACTCCTGGATCACTATTGTACCCCCTTGACAAACTCATGGTAAGGTACACAACATGTTTGGTACACAGCATGGCATACTTTATAGAACCTATGGCTGAGGCATAGGGAATGACTTTCATTCTCTCTATATTTTTATGCCGTGGTCTGGCTTTGAGTCTTACTCAACTTCACACCTTACAAGTCAGGCAAGAACTCCTTCTTTGACTAATCCATTTTGAACTACTTCAAAATCTTATCAAGGTATGTACTTATCGAAAGTCTTATCAAGCGTCTTGATCTATCTCTATAGATCTTGATGCCCAATATGTAAGCAGCTTCACCAAGGTCTTTCTTTGAAAAACTCCTTTCAAACACTCCTTTATGCTTTCCAGAAAATTCTACATCATTTCTGATCGACAATATGTCATTCACATATACTTATCAGAAAGGTTGTAGTGCTCCCACTCACTTCTTGTAAATACAGGCTTCACCGTAAGTCTGTATAAATCTATATGCTTTGATCAACTTATCAAAGCGTATATTCCAACGCCGAGATGCTTGCACCCGTCCATGGATGGATCGCTGGAGCTTGCACATTTTGTTAGCACCTTAGGATTGACAAAACCTTCGGGTTGCATCATATACAATTTTTCTTTAATAAATCCATTAAAGAATGCAGTTTTGTTATCCATTTGCCAGATTTCATAAAATGCGGCAATTGCTAACATGATTCGGACAGACTTAAGCATCGCTACGGGTGAGAAAGTCTCATCGTAGTCAACTCCTTGAACTTGTCGAAAACCTTTCGCAACAAGTCGAGCTTTGTAAACAGTAAGATTACCATCAATGTCGGTCTTCCTCTTGAAGATCCATTTATTTTCGATGGCTTGCTGATCATCGGGCAAGTCAACCAAAGTCCAAACTTTGTTCTCATACATGGATCCCATCTCAGATTTCATGGCCTCAAGCCATTTTGCGGAATCTGGGCTCATCATCGCTTCCTCATAGTTCGTAGGTTCATCATGGTCTAGTAACATGATTTCCAGAACTGGGTTGCCGTACCACTCTGGTGCGGAACGTACTCTGGTTGATCTACGACGTTCAGTAGAAACTTGATCCGAAGTTTCATGATCATCATCATTAACTTCCTCACTGATTGGTGTAGGAATCACTGGAATAATTTTCTGTGATGTACTACTTTCCAATTCGGGAGAAGGTATAATTACCTCATCAAGTTCTACTTTCCTCCCACTCACTTCTTTCGAGAGAAACTCCTTCTCTAGAAAGGATCCATTCTTAGCAACGAATATCTTGCCTTCGGATCTGTGATAGAAGGTGTACCCAACAGTCTCTTTTGGGTATCCTATGAAGATTTACTTCTCCGATTTGGGTTCGAGCTTATCATGTTGAAACTTTTTCACATAAGCATCGCAGTCCCAAACTTAATGAAATGACAGCTTAGGTTTCTCGTCAAACCACAGTTCATACGGTGTCATCTCCACGGATTTAGATGGTGCCCTATTTAACGTGAATGTAGCTGTCTCTAATGCATAACCCCAAAAGCGATAGTGGTAGATCGGTAAGAGACATCATCGATCGTACCATATCTAATAAAGTACGGTTATGACGTTCGGGCACACCATTACACTGTGGTGTTCCAGGTGGCGTGAGTAGTGAAACTATTTCACATTGTTTTTTTACTGAAGGCCAAACTCGCTAACTCAAATATTTTACCTCTACGATCATATCGTAGAAACTCTTATTTTCTTGTTACGATGATTCTCCACTTCACTCTGAAATTCTTTGAACTTTTCAAATGTTTCAGACTTGTGCTTCATTAAGTAGATATACCCATATCTGCTCAAATCATCAGTGAAGGTCAGAAAATAACGATACCTGCCGCGAGCTTCAACACTCATTGGTCCACATACATCTGTATGTATGACCTCCAACAAATCTGTTGCTCGCTCCATTGTTCCGGAGAACGGAGTTTTAGTCATCTTGCCCATGAGGCATGGTTCGCAAGCACCAAGTGATTCATAATCAAGTGATTCCAAAAATCCATCACTATGGAGTTTCTTCATGCGCTTTACACCAATATGACCTAAACAGCAGTGCCACAAATAAGTTGCACTATCATTATTAACCTTGCATTTTTTGGCTTCAATATTATGAATATGTGTATTACCACGATCGAGATCCAACAAACTATTTTCATTGGGTGTATGACCATCGAAGGTTTTATTCATGTAAACAGAATAACAATTATTCTATGACTTTAAATGAATAACCGTATTGCAACAAATATGATCAAATCATATTCATGCTCAACACAAACACCAAATAACACTTATTTAGGTTCAACACTAATCCCGAAAGTATAGGGAGTGTACGATGATGATCATATCAATCTTGGAATTACTTCCAATACACATCGTCACTTCATCATTTAACTAGTTTCTGTTCTTTATGCAACTCCTATTTCGAGTTACTACTCTTTAGCAACTAAACCAGTATCAAATACCGAGGGGTTGCTATGAAAACTAGTAAAATACACATCAATAATCTGTATATCAAATATACCTTTGTTCACTTTGCCATCCTTCTTATCCGCCAAGTATCTAGGGCAGTTCCACTTCCAGTGACCATTTCCTTTGCAGTAGAAGCACTTAGTTTCAGGCTTGAGTTTAGCTTTGGGTTTCTTCATGGGAGTGACAACTTGCTTGTCATTCTTCTTGAAGTCCCCCTTCTATCCCTTTGCCCTTTACTTGAAACAAGTGGTCTTGTTAACCATCAACACTTGATGCTCTTTCTTGATTTCTACCTTCGCCGATTTCAGCATCGCGAAGAGCTCGGGAATTACTTTCGTCATCCCTTGCATATTATAGTTCATCACGAAGTTCTACTAACTTGGTGATAGTGACTAGAGAATTTTGTCAATTACTATCTTATCTGGAAGATTAACTCCCACTTGATTCAAGCAATTGCAGTACCCAGACAATCTGAGCACATGCTCACTGGTTGAGCTATTCTCCTCCATCTTGTAGGCAAAGTACTGTTAGAGGTCTCATACCTCTCGACACGGGCATGAGTATGAAATACTAATTTCAACTCTTGGAACATCTTATATGCTCCATGGCGTTCAAAACGTTTTTGAAGTCCCGATTCTAAGCCGTAAAGTATGGTGCACTAAACTATCAAGTAGTCATCATATCGAGCTTTTGTCAAAACGTTCATAACGTCTGCATCTGCTCCTGCAATAGGTCTGTCTCCTAGCGGTGCATCAAGGACATAATTCTTCTGTGCAGCAATGAGGATAATCCTCAGATCACGGAACAATTCTGCATCATTGCTACTAACATCTTTCAACTTGGTTTTTCTCTAGGAACTTATGAGAAAAAAAAACGGGGAGCAACATCGCGAGCTATTGATCTACAACATAGATATGCTAATACTACCAGGACTAACTTCATGATAAATTAAAGTTCAATTTAATCATATTACTTAAGAACTCCCACTTAGATAGACATCCCTCCGGTCATCTAAATGATCACGTGATCCAAATCAACTAAACCATGTCCGATCATCACGTGAGATGGAGTAGTTTCAATGGTGAACATCTTATGTTGATCATATCTACTATATGATTCACGCTCGACCTTTCGGTCTCCAGTGTTCCGAGGCCATACCTGCATATGCCAGGCTCGTCAAGTTTAACCCGAGTATTCTGCGTGTGCAAAACTGGCTTACACCCGTTGTATTTGAACGTAGAGCTTATCACACCCGATCATCACGTGGTGTCTCGGCACGACGAACTTTCGCAACGGTGCATACTCAGGGAGAACACTTATACCTTGAAATTTAGTAAGGGATCATCTTATAATGCTACCGTCGTTCTAAGCAAAATAAGAAGCATAATAAGATAAACATCACATGCAATCAAAATATGTGACATGATATGGCCATCATCATCTTGTGCTTTTGATCTCCATCTCCAAAGCACCTTCATGATCACCTTCGTCACCGGCGCGACACCTTGATCTCCATCGTAGCATCATTGTCGTCTCGCCAACTATTGCTTCTACGACTATCTCTACCGCTTAGTGATAAAGTAAAGCAATTACATGGCGATTGCATTTCATACAATAAAGTGACAACCATATGGCTCCTGCCAGTTGCCGATAACATTACAAAACATGATCATCTCATACAAAACCGTATAACTCATCATGTCTTGACCATATCATATCACAACATGCCCTGCAAAAACAAGTTAGACGTCCTCTACTTTGTTGTTGCAAGTTTTACGTGGCTGCTACGGGCTTAGCAAGAACCGTTCTTACCTACGCATACAAAACCACAACGATGTTTCGTCAAGTATGTGCTGTTTTAACCTTCACAAGGACCGGGCGTAGCCACACTTGATTCAGCTAAAGTGAGAGAGACAGACACCCGCCAGTCACCTTTAAGCAACGAGTGCTCGTAACGGTGAAACCAGTCTCGCGTAAGCGTACGCGTAATGTCGGTCCGGGCCGCTTCATCTCACAATACCGCCGAAGCAAAGTATGACATGCTGGTAAGCAGTATGACTAGTATCGCCCACAACTCATTGTGTTCTACTCGTGCATATCATCTACGCATAGACCTGGCTCATGATGCCATTGTTGGTGAACGTAGTATTTTAAAATTTTCCTACGATCACGCAAGATCTATCTACCAGATGCATAGCAACGAGAGGGAAGAGTGTGTCTACGTACCCTCGTAGACCGGAAGCGGAAGCGTCAAGTGACGCGGTTGATGTAGTCGAACTTCTTCGTGATTCAACCGATCAAGCACCGAACGTACGACACCTCCGCGTTCAGCACACGTTCAGCTTGATGACGTCCCACGAGCTCTTGATCCAGTTGAGCTTCACGGGAGAGTTTCGTCAGCACGACGGCGTGGTGACGGATATGATGTATTCACCGGCGCAGGGCTTCGCCTAAGCACCGCGACGGTATGACCGAGGTGTGTTTCTGTGGAGGGGGGCACCGCACACGGCTGGAACAATTCAACTTGTGTGTCTTTGGGTGCCCCCCTGCCCCCGTATATAAAGGAGCAAGGGGGGAGGCCGGCCGGCCCTTGTTTGGTGCGGCTAGGGGTGCAATCCTACTAGGAATAGGATTGCAATCCTATTCCTAGTAGGAACCACCAAAGAAGGAAGAGAGGGAATAGGAAAAGAAGAAGAGGTGGCGCCCCCCAACTCCTAGTCCAACTAGGAACCCTAGGTGGGGCGCCGGCCAGCCCTATGGGCTGCCTCTATCTTTTCCATAAGGCCCATTATGGACCATCCCCCTTCGTAGGGGGTTCCGGTAACCCCCTCCGGCAATCCCGTTAAATCCGAAACTTTTCCGGTATACTTCCGGTGTCCGAATATAGTCGTCCAATATATCAATCTTTATGTCTCGGACATTCCGAGACTCCTCGTCATGTCCGTGATCTCATCCGGGACTCCGAACTACCTTCGGTACATCAATACTCATAAACTCATAATACCGATCGTCATCAAACGTTAAGCGTGCGGACCCTACGGGTTCGAGAACTATGTAGACATGACCGAGACTCATCTCCGGTGAATAACCAATAGCGGAACCTGGATGTTCATATTGGCTCCTACATATTCTATGAATATCTTTTATCGGTCAGAACCGCATAACAACATACGTTGTTCCTTTTGTCAATGGTATGTTAGTTGCCCGAGATTCGATCGTCGGTATCTCTATACCTAGTTCAATCTCGTTACCGGCAAGTCTCTTTACTCGTTCCGTAACACATCATCTCGTGACTAACCCATTAGTATTTTGCTTGCAAGGCTTATTGTGATGTGTGTTACCGAGAGGGCCCAGAGATACCTCTCCGACACTCGGAGTGACAAATCCTAATCTTGATCTATGCCAACACCACGAATACTTTCGGAGACACCTGTAGAGCATCTTTATGATCACCCAGTTACGTTGTGACGTTTGATAGCATACAAGGTGTTCCTACGGTATTCGGGAGTTGCATAATCTCATAGTCATAGGAACATGTATAAGTCATGAAGAAAGCAATAGCAGTAAAACTAAACGATCATAGTGCTATGCTAACGGATGGGTCTTGTCCATCACATCATTCTCCTAATGATGTGATCCCGTTGATCAAATGACAACTCATGTCTATGGCTAGGAAACATAACCATCTTTGATCAATGAGCTAGTCTAGTAGAGGCATACTAGGGACATACTATTTTGTCTATGTATCCACACATGTATCAAGTTTCCGGTTAATACAATTCTAGCATGAATAAAAGACATTTATCATGATATAAGGAAATACAAATAACATCTTTATTATTGCCTCTAGGGCATATTTCCTTCAAAAGGGTCCTTCCCAAGGTGGGGATAGCTTGTCCATATCTGTCTGGTCTTGGATGAGCCGGAGCACCAGATCTCCATCCTGGAACGTTCTGGTCTTAACCCGGCGGCTGTGGTACCGGCGTAGATCTTGTTGATAAATCGCTGATCGCGCTGCTGCCGTGTCCCATTCCTCGTCTAGCCGGTCCAAGCTGTCTTGCCTTGCTTGTTCATTATGCGCTTCAACATAGGCTGCCACGCGTGGTGAATCATGCCGGATATCACTAGGGAGGACCGCTTCAGCACCGTATACCATGAGAAAGGGCCTGTATCCTGTAGATCTGTTAGGCATAGTGTTGATGCTCCATAAGACAGAAGGCAACTCCTCTACCCACCAACCCGGGGTTCTTTGCAAAGGAACCATAAGCCGGGGCTTGATGCCTCTCTAGATCTCTTGGTTGGCTCTCTCAGCTTGGCCATTGGACTGAGGGTGAGCTACTGATGACACATCAAGGCGAATATGTTCTCTTCGACAGAACTCTTCCATCTCTCCTTTAGATAGGTTGGTGCAATTATCAGTTATAATGCTGTGTGGAAAGCCAAACCGAAAAATTACCTTTTTGATGAACTTAACCGCTGTTGCCGCATCACACTTACTGACAGGCTCTGCTTCAACCCACTTTGTAAATTTGTCCACTGCTACTAACAGGTGGGTTTTCTGATCTTGGGCTCTTTTAAAGGGTCCAACCATATCAAGCCCCCAAGTCGCGAACGGCCAAGTGATTGGAATCATCCGCAGCTCCTGCGCCGGTACATGAGCACGCCGCGAAAATTTCTGGCAAGCGTCGCATTTTTTGACCAAGTCCTCTGCGTCGGCGTGAGCCGTCCTAGTAGAACCCATGACGAAAAGCTCTAGCTACCAAGGACTTTGAACTGGCGTGATGACCACAATCCCCTTCATGAATCTCTCGAAGAATATCACAACCTTCCTTTGATGATACGCACCGCTGAAACGCCCCAGAAACGCTGCGGTGATGAAGTTCTCCATTAACGATAGTCATAGACTTAGACCGCCGGATTATCTACCGGGCTTCGACTTCGTCCCCTGGCAACTCACCTCGGCTCATATATGCCAAATAAGGGAGTGTCCAATCCGGAATGATGTGGAGCGCCGCAACTAGCTGTGCTTTCGGATCAGGAACAGCTAAATCCTCCTCTGAAGGTATCTGTACAGACGGATTATGCAATTCATCCAAGAAGGTATTAGGTGGAACCGGTTTACGCTGGGAGCCTGATGTCTACACACGCTTCTACTCTTGTAGACTATGTTGGGCCTCCAAGCGCAGAGGTTTGTAGGACATCAGCAAATTTCCCTCAAGTGGATGACCTAAGGTTTATCGAACTCATGGAAGTAGAGGTTGAAGATGGTCTCTCTCAAGCAACCCTGCAACTAAGATACAAGAAGTCTCTTGTGTCCCCAACACACCTAATACACTTGTCAGATGTATAGGTGCACTAGTTCGGCGAAGAGCGGTTAAATGGCAAGTGATATGGATGGCAAAACAAAGTAATATAAATATGTAATAAAAAGTGCAGCAAGCAAACAAGTGGTAAACGTGAGCACAAACGGTATTGCAATGGTGGAAACAAGGCCTAAGGTTCATACTTTCACTAGTGGCAACTCCCAACAACATTAACATAATTGAATCACATGATATTTCCCATAAAACATGCAAAGGGGACACACTCAGAGATCATTCCTTCGTGGTCAAGAGAGGACGAGAATTATGTAGGGCTACAAAATCACACCTCAAAGTTCGTAGTTCTCAATCTAAGGATTTCCCAATGTCACCGCGGCCATCCAAAGAGAGTCCCACAATCACCACAACATATCTAAAGGATAGTCAAAGACAAGCACCAAGAGACTCTCAATCTTCAATCAACACACAAGAGAGGAAATCACTCATGAAAATATTGTTCTAATCCATGTCCAATAGACCGCTGTCACCTTGGTCTCGGGGATTATACTAGATAAAGACAAGTGAGTACATCAATCCAATACATAGAGGAAGGGGAAACACCCTAAATTAACATAGCCTATGATCACAACGAAGATCACATCATGGGAGAGAGAATTGACCACATAGCTACTGGTGAGAACCTCAGCCCCGAAGAGGAACTACTCCCGCATCATGGAGGGAGGAAGCAACGTCGATGGAGATGAATCCGGGAGCACTTCCCCGTCCCGGCAGGGTGCCGGCACAGGAATTCTGGTCTCCCGAAGCTTGATGGCGATGGCGGCGGAGATCGGAATTGCGTCTGGAGAAAAGGGGTCTGGAATCAGGGTTTCCTCGACACGCTTTAAATATATGCCAAAGGGGGCCACCAGAGGGGGTCAGGGGTGCCCAGGCGCCCCCCCGGCGCGGCCCAGGGGGGCCGCGCCCACAGGCCGCCTGGAGCCCCTGTGGGTCCCCCCGGCTATACTTTGGCCGCACGGTAGCTCCTGGAACGCTGATTTTTTATATATTTTTTCTGGATTTTTCTGGGCAGTTCTCGAAACGTGAAAACCTGAAATACAAAAACAGCCGAAAACAGAAACTGGCACTGGGGTGCACTGGATTAGTAAGTTAGTCCAAATATGATCAAAAGTGTATGGAAGTGTATGAATATCATAGCAATATCACCCAAAAGTGGCATGGAGCAAGTAGAAATTATAGATACGTTTTGGACGTATCAACATCCCCAAGCTTAATTCCTGCTCGTCCTCGAGTAGGTAAATGATAACAAGAATAATTTCTGTGGTGACATGCTAATAACCATATAGGACTTTCTCATAGTCATATGACAAAAGCTTACTGAGACAATGATTCTAAAGTAATTAAGTTGCCTCAAGAGAAAATCACAAATGACTGAAAGTTTTACAACATGAAACTGAAACATCAAAAAGATTTGCAATGAACATGATGTGCAAATATGATAAAGTGATATCTAGCTTGCCCCCTTTAGTGATGCAAAACATAAGTGCAGGGGCACCTTCAAGGTTTAAGTGATGACTAGATACAATCATTTCAGAATAAACGATATCACAATCATGCAAAAGACAATGCTACTTTGGGACAATGCACATTACACTCAGAATGACAATCATGCTCTCAGTAGTTGGTGCTTCAACATAAAGGTAAAAGAAAGGTTAAGTGCTAAAGCTTTTTATTTTGAAAACATGGAAGCAATTGTGTCAATGGTAGTAGTACTTCATATGTGTCATGCATAAAACATCCTATAAGTTGCAAGCCTCATGCATCGAATACTAATAGTGCTCGCTCCTTGTCCTAATTAGCTCGGATCCCCATGGGTTATCATTGCATTGCATATGTTTTAACCAAGTGTCACAAAGGGGTACCTCTATGCCACCTGTACAAAGGTCCAAGGAGATAGATCGCATTTGATTTCTCGTTTTTGATATATCTCAACTTGAGGACATCCATACCGGGACAACATAGAAAATAGATGATGGACTCCTCTTTAATGCATAAGCATATTCTCATAAGAGATTGAGGATTAAGGTCCAAGCTAAAACTTCCACCATGATGCATGGCTTTGGTTGGCGGCCCAATGTTCTTCTCTAACAATATGCATATTATTTCAACCCACGGTAAATCACCCTTACTTCAGACAAGATGAACATGCATAGCAACTCACATGATATTCAACAAAAGTGTGACAGTTGATGGCGTCCCCAGAAACATGGTTACCGCTCAGCAAGCAACTTATAAGAAATAAGATACATAAGCAACATATTCTTTACCACAATAGTTTTTAGGCTACTTTCCCATGAGCTATGTATTGCATGGTTAATTTTCTTAGTACAGGTGGAGGTTAGCAAAAGACTGGGAGCGACCAACTAAGAGAGCAATGACGGTCATAATCATGCAGAGTGACAAAGCAACATTGAATCAGGCATGGTAGTTATATCGCTACTCAGAAACAAAAGATCATCAAGGCTTGACAGACCTTTTTTACAGTCTTGAATATGCGTGAGCATACGCCAAGTCAATCAAAATAAATTCTCGAAGGAAGATATTACTAAACCATACCACATCATAGGCAAACAAACCAAGTTGGTACTCCAATAACACATTGGGAACCCC
>LR738714.1:738323510-738371812 GCA_902687465.1 Secale cereale | reverse complement strand
CATGAATACTAAGAGCAGAGCACGATAGTAGCTATTAAAAGACAAAGAACACACACAGCATAGATAGACATGAAAATTCTATGTTATGTTCTAGGTAGAAGTGGAGCGTGTTTCTCTCCCACATAAAGGAATGCTGAGTTCCGACTCGTTATGAAAAACTAAAAAGAAAACTAAAAGCAAGACGCTCCAAGCATAGCACATAACACATGAAGTGATAAAAATATAGCGAAACGAAAGACGAACTGATAATGTTGATGGAGAAGGGGATGCACGGGGGCATCCCCAAGCTTAGACGCTTGAGTCTCCTTGAATATTTCTTGGGGGTGCACGGGGGCATCCCCAAGCTTGAGCGCTTGACACTCCTGAATCTTTTTATCATCTTCCCTCGCACACTTGAAAACTCCCTTCATACACAACTCATCATAATCTGATTAGCGAGGTTAGTACCCTTAGTAAAATAATTATACCTTGATGGAAATAAGGATATTCTTGAAGTTCTACTGTTTCTCAAGATTGCCAAAAGGTTTTTGCAAAGAAAAAGCAAGTTCTTAATTTGCAAAGTGAAGGTAAGGCAAAACAGGACAGAATCTGTGAAAAACAGAACAGCAGGCAGTAATTGACCTGTTCGGGATATTTCTGCAGCTCAAATAAAAAAACTCAGAACAGACGCACGAAAGACAATTATATAGAGAACGCTGTCGAAAAAATTCAGACCAAAAAGATGATCTGGTGATTTTATACGATTTTTTCTATCCAAGGACAGAATCTGTTTCCTGGACAGCACCTCACAACTTTTGAACTTTCTAGCAATCAGAGGCTATACTTGGCACAAATATGAAAAGCAAAGATACAATGATGATGCTACAGCAGTAAACAACATCAAGACGCAACAAAAGCAAAAAATTTATTCATATGGGCTGCCTCCCAAAAGCGCTTTCTTTTATGCCTTTAAGCTAGGCTTAGGACTTTAATGATGCTCTCGTAAGAATAAGAGCTGAAGAACAAAAGAGGGCATCAAGAAGCAAATGCCAAATACATTTAAGCCTAACATGCTTCCTATGCATAGGAATATTGCAATAGAATAATTCATTGAAGCACGAAGCAACTAGCATAGGAAGGAAAAACAAGCATAACTTCAAAATATTCACCATAAAGAGAGGAAACTTCTTATTATTATGATATTTAGAACCAAGCCTCCCTCTCTCATTATAAATTTCAGTGACATCATGGATGAACTCAACAATATAAGCATCACATAAAGCATTGTTACCATGATCCACATGCAAAAAGGTACTCTCACTCCCCACATAAGCATAATTTTTCTCATTGGTAATAGTGGGAGTAGGACTATCATAAACAACTTGAACACTATAGATTAGTTGTATATTAGGAGGGTGGTGTTCAACAAGGGAGTAATTCCCTTCATGATTATGACAAGTTTCATAAGGATAATTTCTCCTTATGTCATAGGTACCTTTATAATCACTATAGATTGGAGTTATAACATCATCATGGTAGGGAAGAGCATTATCATTGCTAGCAACTATATTTGTAAACATATTGTCTTTATTCTTACTAGCAAGAGAATTATCAATTATCACATCACTAGTGGGGATAGGATTTGCAATCCTATCATCCCCAAGCTTAGAGCTTCCCATATCTTCACTTTCAGAGTTGGTACCAAAAAGATTTTCAAGATCATAAGCAGCATTATCATCATTTTCCCAATCACAATAAGTAACATGCATATCATAATCAAAATCATCTTCAATAGTACCTACGGACGTATCATCAAGATGATAATTAAGGCAATAAACTTCACCTTCTTCTTTAAACTTACAACCGTTAGGATAAAAGTTGATGGGAGGAATATGCTCAGGCCAGGTTGATACCCGTTCTTCTTCCTTCTTGCTCCTCCTCCTCCTCCTCTTCTTTTTCTTCTTCTTCACCTTAGGAGGGAGTGGTTGGAGACGAAGCTTCTCCACATATCCTGGTTTATCATTAGAAACAATAGGGGAAACTTGGGAGAAATTCTCCTTTTTATTAGCAGAAATATAAGAGACATTTTTATACTTTGGTAAAGTTCCCTCCTTTCTAATCTTACTTATGTAATCATTTTCATGGCAATTAACAACACAATAGAGATGGCAGTTTTGCAAAGTGTTTTTTATTCCTATGGCATTATCATCCAGCCAAGAAGTCTTTTCTGATAACTCTTCACACATCAAAAATAACATAAGCTCATCATAAAGATCAGAGGTGATCATGTCATCACACAACCGGTTAACAGTTATGTTTTGAAAGTTCATGCATTGAAAATTAAAGTGACCCTCTGTACGGCAAAGTTCACAAGTAAAAGGATAAAGGTCACACAATTCTCTAGCAATTTCATTTAAATCTCTGACCCAAGTGATTGTTCTTTCATGCTTATGTTGCTTACAATACTTTTCTTCTTCAATCATAGGCCTTTCACAAGGTCTATCCACTCCAAAAAAATTAACATGCTTATATAAAACTTCATTTTTAGGAATTGGATCATGCATGTTGCAATCATTATGAACAATTTCATTTTCTTTGCAAGTCTCTTTAAAAGGTTTATGATGCTTGATCCAATCCTCCTTAGGCATATTAAGATGTGAAGCAAAAGATTTGAGGAAATCAACAAGGAGTTGAGAATCAAGCCCAAACTTAGCACTAAACTTATTAAAACTTGTAGTTTCAACAAAAGACTTAATGCAATCATACTCATAAATTATACCTGACTCTTTACCTTTGTCGATCTCCCAATCTTCAGTGTTGCGTTGAATTCTTTTAAGGAGTTCCCATTTAGCATCAATCTTTTTGTTTGTGAAAGAACCCATAGAGGAAGCATCGAGCAAATCTTTATCCTGTCGAGAGAGCCTCGCATAGAAGTTAGTAATAATAATATCTTTGGGGAGCCCATGGTTAGGACATTTTAGCATTAACGTTTTCAGTCTCCCCCAAGCTTGAGCTATGCTCTCTCCGTCATGAGGGTAGAAATTATAAACATAATTCCTATTCTTGTGGACTTCATGAAGAGGATAAAACTTGGAGTAAAAGAGAGACTGGATCTCTTCCCACTCCAGCAGGTGAGAGTCATTTAGTAGCCTATACCATTCCAATGCTTTTCCTTTCAGTGACAAGGCAAATAATTTCCTCATGACAAACTCCCTCGATACACCTGCAAGCTTAAATAATGAACATAGTTGTGACAGATATAGCAAGTGTTCATCGAGATGTCTGTCTCCTGCATAACGATTAGCCAAAACATGATCGATAATACCAGCTGGTATTTTATAAGGCACAATTTCAGTAGGGGGAGGATCAACCACCACAGGTGTGGGGCGTCCTCCCGCAAGCAACGATCCAATAGTAAGGTTTTCCATAAACATAACTAGTGAAATAAAAACAAGAAACAAAAAGATTTAATTGCAAGATCTAAAGATATACCTTCAAGCACTCACTTCCCCGGCAACGGCGCCAGAAATAGCTTGATGTCTACACACGCTTCTACTCTTGTAGACTATGTTGGGCCTCCAAGCGCAGAGGTTTGTAGGACAACAACAAATTTCCCTCAAGTGGATGACCTAAGGTTTATCGAACTCAGGGAAGTAGACGTTGAAGATGGTCTCTCTCAAGCAACCCTGCAACTAAGATACAAGAAGTCTCTTGTGTCCCCAACACACCTAATACACTTGTCAGATGTATAGGTGCACTAGTTCGGCGAAGAGCGGTTAAATGGCAAGTGATATGGATGGCAAAACAAAGTAATATAAATATGTAATAAAAAGTGCAGCAAGCAAACAAGTGGTAAACGTGAGCATAAACGGTATTGCAATGGTGGAAACAAGGCCTAAGGTTCATACTTTCACTAGTGGCAACTCCCAACAACATTAACATAATTGAATCACATGATATTTCCCATAAAACATGCAAAGGGGACACACTCGGAGATCATTCCTTCGTGGTCAAGAGAGGACGAGAATTATGTAGGGCTACAAAAGCACACCTCAAAGTTCGTAGTTCTCAATCTAAGGATTTCCCAATGTCACCGCGGCCATCCAAAGAGAGTCCCACAATCACCACAACATATCTAAAGGATAGTCAAAGACAAGCACCAAGAGACTCCCAATCTTCAATCAACACACAAGAGAGGAAATCACTCATGAAAATATTGTTCTAATCCATGTCCAATAGACCGCTGTCATCTTGGTCTCGGGGATTATACTAGATAAAGACAAGTGAGTACATCAATCCAATACATAGAGGAAGGGGAAACACCCTAAATGAACATAGCCTATGATCACAATGAAGATCACATCATGGGAGAGAGAATTGACCACATAGCTACTGGTAAGAACCTCAGCCCCGAAGAGGAACTACTCCCGCATCATGGAGGGAGGAAGCAACGTCGATGGAGATGAATCCGGGAGCACTTCCCCATCCCGGCAGGGTGCCGGCACATGAATTCTGGTCTCCCGAAGCTTGATGGCGATGGCGGCGGAGATCGGAATCGCGTCTGGAGAAAAGGGGTCTGGAATCAGGGTTTCCTCGACACGCTTTAAATATATGCCAAAGGGGGCCACCAAAGGGGGTCAGGGGTGCCCAGGCGCTCCCCCGGCGCGGCCCAGGGGGGCCGCGCCCACAGGCCGCCTGGAGCCCTTGTGGGTCCCCCCCGGCTGTACTTTGGCCGCACGGTAGCTCCTGGAACGCTGATTTTTTATATATTTTTTCTGGATTTTTCTGGGCAGTTCTCGAAACGTGAAAACCTGAAATGCAAAAACAGCCGAAAACAGAAACTGACACTGGGGTGCACTGGATTAGTAAGTTAGTCCAAATATGATCAAAAGTGTATGGAAGTGTATGAATATCATAGCAATATCACCCAAAAGTGGCATGGAGCAAGCAGAAATTATAGATACGTTTTGGACGTATCAGAGCCCAGCCGGCTTAGTGCATCGGCCGCTTCATTCTTCCGCCGGTCTATGTGGTCCACCTGATATCCCTTGAAGTATCCTGCGATTGCATCCACTTCTCGCGGATAAGCCGCCATGAGCGGATCCTTAGAGTCCCACTTACCAGATACTTGTTGTGCCACCAGATCTGAGTCACCAAAGCACTTGACTCGGCTCAAGTTCATCTCCTTGGCCATCCGTAAACCATGGAGGAGAGCTTCATACTCAGCAGCATTGTTAGTACAAGGGAACATTAAACGAAGGACATAACAGAACTTATCACCTCGCGGGGAAGTTAACACAACCCCAGCCCCCGAGCCCTCTAATTGCCTTGAACCATCAAAGTGAATAGTCCAGTATGTATGATCCGGCTTCTCCTCGGGTGCTTGCAACTCTGTCCAATCATTGATGAAATCCACCAGTGCTTGGGACTTTATAGCAGTACGGGGCACATATTTCAATCCGTGTGGGCTAAGCTCAATGGCCCACTTCGCCACTCTGCCAGTGGCTTCTCTGTTCTGGATTATATCCCCCAACGGAGCTGAACTGACAATAGTGATTGGGTGGCCCTGGAAGTAGTGCTTCAACTTCCGGTTTGCCATGAACACACCATATACCAATTTCTACCAGTGTGGATATCTTTGTTTCGACTCAATGAGCACCTCACTGATGTAATAACCGGATGTTGAACCGGATATTCTTTGCCTGCTTCTTTGCGCTCCACCACAATGGCCACGCTAACTGCACGGGCATTGGCGGCCACGTATAACAATAGCGGCTCCTTGTCAACCGGGGCAACAAGGACTGGTGGTTCTGCCAATTGCCGCTTCAAATCCTCGAATGCAGCGTTCGCAGCATCACTCCAGACAAAACAGTCCGTCTTCTTCATCATCTGATAAAGCGGGACCACCTTTTCCCCCAAACGGCTGATGAACCGGCTCAATGGTGCAATACGGCCTGCCACGCGTTGGACATCATTGATACAAGCCGGTTTAGCCATACCCTGCGCGTCATATGCTTGCCTTGACGGTTTTAGATTTAAGCCCGTATTCCACAATTGATGGTTTAACTTTCTCCATCTATCGTCGTGAACCGGTAGCTGTCTTACTCATATATGCTTCCGGATTAGTAGATACCATTAGTCCCTTGTTTAAATCGACAATTAAGTCCATACCTTCATTGTGATGGTTGATGTAGGGCCTGCCGCAGTGTCGTCCAAGTCTTCATACCCGTCGGTTTCGCGTGATGAAGAATAGGAGTTGGCCATCAAGGGAGGAACCTTGACCTTCTTGTATTTATTTGGAGGAGGAGCAGACCAGTCAAAGTCATCTTTGAGACCCATTTGCTTCAGATCTTCTTCGCCATAAAGATGAGACAGAACAACCCAGGTGCGGTTGAGGGTTTCATGAAGGTAGTAATGGTTTTTCTTCACTGCATTGTGTGTAGAGGTCATGTTGTGAAGAATTGAACCAAACTGACGCTTGACCCAATGTGGTTGCGATCAACCTTCTAGTGAAGACTGAGGAGAAGCTCACGATCAGTCATCACCCTGGGAGCTGTGCCTTGAGGATTTTGCTTGGGAGCATTGGCGGCAGAGTCATGAGTGGCAGAGTCATCATTGGTGGAGTAGGATGCAGCTTTGCGAAATTGACCAACCAATGGACGAATCCCTTCATCAATAACAGCAGAAGCCTTGCCCTTGTCATCAGCTGAGGAATATGTCCTTTTGAGGACTTCAATTGGGGGCAAGTAGCTGCAATGATTCAGTGTGTCATCTTTGTAGTTTACTGAAGACCTTGTCCTGATGAATCTCATAATCCACGGAGCATAAGGCTTCAGGTTGAAAGGGGACAGAGCAACATTTGCCATAGTCCTCATGAAGAAATCATGGAAGTTGACTGGAATGCCATGGATGATGTTGAACAGCAGATTCTTCATGATGCCAACGACTTCTTCATCATTTGAGTTGTGGCCCTTGATAGGACTCAATGTCTTCGTCAGAATGCGATAGACAGTCCGAGGCAGAAACATCAATTCCTTCACGAGGAATTTGGTCCTTGGGGCTTGACCTGGCTTCAGAGGCTTCATCAGCACTTGCATGTAGTGATCTGTAAGTTCAGTTTCTTCATAAATGCAACGAGCTGCTTCAGTGGGAGGACTGAGAGGCAAAGCGTGAAGTAATTCAGAAGCTGGTGCCTTGTAGTGAGTGTTTTCGGTCATCCAATCCAGCACCCATGAATTCACATCTTCAGAGTTTCCCATGATGTGCAGCGTTGCATAGAATTGAAGAATGAGTTCTTCATTCCAATCACAGATATCAGTGCAGAAACCCAACAGTTCAGCGTGAAGAACACTAAGGACTGGCACGAAGCACGGCAGAGATTCCATATCCACGTGAGGAATATGCTGATGATTGAATACCTTGTCTTTGTTGAATAGCACCGAGGAGGAATAGAAATTTGCCTGACTGATAGTCCAGAAACGCCTCTTTCTAATGCGAGCAGAGTCATAAGGGTTGTAGTCAGTGAAGAACACGTGCTCGCTGAAGAAATCAGCCTTCTTGAAAGTTTGCTTCCGTGAGAATGGATCCTTTGGCTTGGGTTGAGGAGTGTCAGTCAATTGCATCACAACCTCATGATTCGTAATCTCAGGTTCTTCAGGCTGAGGAACTTTTGGTTCCTCTTCAGTGGCAGTCTTCATGGATTCAGTAGCAGCAACAGTTTCTTCAGCACTAGTGGCTGGAATGTCTTCATGTACAGAAGTTGTGGGATGAGTTTCTTCAGAGCCCAATTGAATAGTTTGTGCTGGGGACTGAGGAATTTGTTGTAGCGGCGTGAACAGAGGAGAGTTGGGATGCTGACTATCCCAAAATTCATCATTAATCAAAGGAGTAGCACTCCCAATGTCCACGTCTGAGTCTTGTTCTTCCAATTTCTCAACGTCGGCCTCTTCACCAGTAAACCGAGGCATAGGCGAGGAGATGATTGGGGTTGAAGGGATTGCATTCGCTTCAATTTCTTCATCCGTCTGCTCTAAGGAAGCAGCAGAGGGAATGTCTTCATATGATTCACTTGGAATCACATATTCTTCATCAAAAGGAATAAGTTCCTTTGATGGCATGGATGATATGGGAACGGCATCAATTGGGTTGTCAACTGAGCTTGTCAAAGGCTTTATCTTCTTCGGAGCTGAAGAATCTGATGAAGTTGATGCCTTCCTTTTCTTCATTGATGCACGCTCTGCAGCCTTTGTTTTCTTCACATCTGATGCAGATGGAAGGATTGGAGTTGGAGTAGGCACATGAGGAGCAGAGGAATCTGGTTGAATTTCTTCAGGAACAACTGATGCATTTGCCCTGACTTCTTCATGTTCTTCAGGCACAGCCTTTGGAGCTTCAGCTGGCCTGACATTTTTCAGGCGCAACACTAGAGGTTGCCCTGGCAATTTCTTCAGTGGCTGGAATGCAGTCATCAGCCCTGGTCTTTTCTTCAGCAGCCTGATGTTCTTCAGCGGTGCTGGCATGTCCTTGAGTAGACTGAACAGATGCTTCAGCTTGAGTAATTTCAATGTGCGTTTGACGAGCAACACTTGAAGAAAAACCTTTAGTCAAATTCACAAATCTGACTTTGGCGCTCATCCAGTCTGCGCGATATGCGTCGAATTCATCACTGAGGGTTTTGATTTCACCCTGAAGCTTTACAAGTTCTTCAGTTGTCATGTTGACAACGCTTTTCTTCTTCAGGAAGCGCTCCTTCCTGTACTGCGCTTTCTTTGTCTGCCTAACCTTTTCAAATTTCCATTTTTCTTCGCCGATGAAGGCGGTCAGCATGTGACTTTGGCCAGGAGTCAGGTTGAAGTCTGGCATAGGAGTGTTGGGATCCTGATGCCAGAGATCAATAAAGTCAAGGATCACCTTTGGATCCAAAAGCAGTGGCACTTCGCTTCCTTTGGCTCTAGCGGCCCTTTCTTGCCCGTCTCTGATGATTTGAACAATTTCTTCATCATCAGCTTCGTCATCAGACGACACTTGGAAAACAACTTGTTTCTTATGAGGACTTGGGGCGAGAACCTCATCCAACACTGGTCTTTTTCTTCAGCAGAGAAGGACCAACTGAGGAACTTGGAGCAGCTGAGGAACTTGCTGAGGCTCCTGAGGCAATAGATATGCACGCTTTCCTTTGACATGTGGCAAGATGCACTGGTGCAGATGATTTTGCTGGAGCATCTGAAGACTTTGACGGAGGAGTTGAGGACTTTGGAGGAGAAGGAGCAGTTTGAGGAATTTGCCGTGAGGGCTTTGAAGAATCTGGCCGTGAGGGCATTGCTGAGGAACTTGGCCGTGAGGGCATTGCAGATGAAGCACTAGGCTTATGTGCAGGCTTCTTTGCCATGGCCTTCTTCGGCTTGGAAGCAGAGGCTTCAGCAGAGGCAGCAGCAGCAATGGAGTCTTCATTGAATTTCCTCACTGCTTCTTTTGCTTGTTTGACCAACTTGGCTTGGCGCTTGGCCCATTCATCAGGATAATCCTTGATACATCTCCAACGTATCTACTTTTCCAAACCCTTTTGCCCTTGTTTTGGACTTTAACTTGCATGATTTGAATGGAACTAACCCGGACTGACTCTGTTTTCAGCAGAATTGCCATGGTGTTGTTTTTGTGCAGAATAAAAAGTTCTCGGAATCGCCTGAAAATCAACGGAGAATTATTCCGGAAAATATAAAAAATACCTGCAAGAAGATCCACACAAGGGGGCCTTGGGCTAGTCCACGAGGGTGGGGGGCGCGCCCCCTGCCTCGTGGGCCCCCTGGTGCTCCACCGACGTACCCCCATATCCTATATCTTCCGTTTTGGGGAGAAAAAAATTGGGGAGAAGGAATTATCGTGTTTCATGAGACGGAGCCGCCGCCAAGCCCTAATCTCACCCGGGAGGGCTGATCTGGAGTCCGTTCGGGGCTCCAGAGAGTGGAGATCATCGCCATCGTTATCATCAACCTTCCTCCATCACCAATTCCATGATGCTCACCGTCGTGTGTGAGTAATTCCATCGTAGGCTTGCTGGACGGTGATGGGTTGGATGGGATCTATCATGTAATCGAGTTAGTTTTGTTAGGGTTTGATCCCTAGTATCCACTATGTTCTGAGATCGATGTTGCTATGACTTTGCTATGCTTAATGCTTGTCACTAGGGTCCGAGTGCCATGATTTCAGATCTGAACCTATTATGTTTTCACAAATATATGTGTGTTCTTGATCCTATCTTGCAAGTCTATAGTCACCTACTATGTGTTATTATTCGGCAACCCCGAAGTGACAATAATCGGGACCACTCCCGGTGATGACCATAGTTTGAGGAGTTCATGTATTCACTATGTGTTAATGCTTTGGTCCGGTACTCTATTAAAAGGAGGCCTTAATATTCCTTAGTTTCCAATAGGACCCCGCTTCCACGGGAGGGTAGGACAAAAGATGTCATGCAAGTTCTTTTCCATAAGCACGTATGACTATATTCGGAATACGTGCCTTCATTGCATTGATGAACTGGAGCTAGTTCTGTGTCACCCTAGGTTATAACTTCTACATGATGAATTGCATCCGACATAATTTCCCATCACCGATCCAATGCCTACGAACTTTATCTATATTGCTTGTTGCTTATTTACCTTTCCATTGCTACTATCACAAAAACTACCAAAACACTATCGTTACTTTTATTGCCGTTACCGCCACTATAATATTACTTTGCTACTAAACTATCTTGCTGCAGATACTAAGTTTCTAGGTGTGGTTGAATTGACAACTCAGCTGCTAATACTTAAGAGTATTCTTTGGCTCCCCTTGTGTCGAATCAACAAATTTGGGTTTAATACTTTACCCTCGAAAACTGTTGCGATCCCCTACACTTGTGGGTTATCAAGACTATTTTCTGGCGCCGTTGCCGGGGAGCATAGCTCTATTCTTTAAGTCACTTGGGATTTATATCTATTTATCACTATGAAGAATTTGAAGGACTCGAAAACCAAGATCTTACCCTCAACTACGAGGGAAGGTAAGGAACTGCCATCTAGCTCTGCACTTGATTCTCCTTCTGTTATGAGTAAACTTGCGACACATACTCCTGCTATTGAATCTGATATGTCGTATGTTCTTGATGATTCTACTTCTGCTATGTATGATGAAACTACCTCTATGCCCGATACTGTGCCACTAGGTGAATTTCTAGATGAACAAATTGTTGAGATTAGGGAGAGTGCAAATGTTGAAACTGATGATATTTATGAAAGTGATGATAAAACTACTCCCAATAGATATGAATTTCCTGTCGTGCCTGAGGGTTAGGTTATGGATGAAGAGACTGCTAGAGACTTTCTTGCTTGCAATGATAGATATGATCTTAAGAAGTTATTAGCTAAGCTAAAAGAAAAGTCCTTGAATGCTAGAATGAAACATGACCCTGCTTTTGCTGCTTCACCTATCTGTATAACTGATAAGGATTATGAATTCTCTGTTGATCCTGAGTTAATTACTTTGGTTGAATCTGATCCTTTCCATGGCTATGAGTCTGAAACTGTTGTGGCACATCTTACTAAGTTGAATGATATAGCCACCCTGTTTACCAATGATGAAAAGATTCACTACTACTATATCCTTAAGTTATTTCCGTTCTCATTAAAGGGTGATGCTAAGACTTGGTTTAATTCTCTTGATCCTGGTTGTGTGCGTAGTCCCCAGGATATGATGTATTACTTCTTTGCTAAATATTTTCCCGCTCATAAGAAACAAGCTGCCTTACGGGAAATATATAACTTTGCCCAAACTGAAGAAGAGAGTCTCCCACAAGCTCGGGGGAGGCTTCTCCAGTTACTTAATGCCTTGCCTGATCATCCTCTTGAGATGCATGATATACTTGATGTCTTTTATAATGGACTAACCGATGCTTCCAGAGACCACCTAGATAGTTGTGCTGGTTGTATTTTGAGGGAAAGAACAGTTGAACAAGCTGAACTACTATTGAATAATATGCTAGCCAATGAAAATAATTGGACACTTCCTAAACCAGCCCCTAAGCCGACTCCGAAGAAAAAAGGTGTTCTATTTCTCAGTCCTGAAGATATGCAAGAGGCAAAGAAATCTATGAAAGAAAAAGGTATTAAAGCTGAAGATGTTAAGAATTTACCACCTATTGAAGAAATATATGGTCTTGATAACCCGACACAGGTAGTAAAGGTAAATTCTCTTTATAGATTTGATGAAGCTGATATTCCTCGTTATAAGTCTGCTAGCCAATGCTTAGATGAGTTTGACAATTTCATTTTGAAACAAGAAAACTTCAATGCTTATGTTGGTAGACAATTACAACACAATGGTTATATGATTGAACGCTTGAGTGATTATCTGTCTAGAGCTAAAGGTGAACTGAAACTTATTAGTAAACATGCTTCCATGGTCACCACTCAAGTAGAACAAGTACTTAAGGCTCAGAATGATTTGCTCAATAAATTAAATAGTAAGAATAATGATAATGCCATTAGGGTTGTGACTAGAGGTGGTAAAATGACTCAGGAACCTCTGTATCCGGAAGGCCACCCTAAGAGAATTGAGCAAGATTCTCAGAGAGCTAATTTAGGTGCACCTAGTTATTCTAAGAAGAAGAAAAATAAAAATGATAGGACTTTGCATGCTCCTAGTGAACTTGTAGCTGACACACCCGAGAATCCCAATGATATATCTGTTTCTGATGCTGACACACAATCTGGTAATGAACATGAACCTAGTGATAATATTAATGATGATGCTCAACCTAGCAATGATAATGATGTAGAGACTGAACCTGCTGTTGATCTTGATAACCCACAATCAAAGAATCAACATTATGATAAGAAAGAATTTGTTGCTAGGAAGCACGGTAGGGAAAGAAAACCATGGGTTCAGAAACCCATGCCTTTTCCTCCGAAACTATCCAAGAAAAAGGATGATGAGGATTTTGAGCGCTTCGCTGAAATGATTAGACCTATCTTTTTGCGTATGCGTTTGACTGATGTGCTTAAAACAAATCCTTATGCTAAGTATATGAAAGACATTATTACCAACAAAAGAAAGATACCTGAAGTAGAAATTTCCACCATGCTTGCTAATTACACTTTTGAGGGTGGAATGCCTAAGAAATTAGGAGATCCAGGAGTACCCACTATACCTTGCTCCATTAAGAGAAATTATGTTAAAACTGCTCTGTGTGATCTTGGAGCCGGTGTTAGTGTTATGCCTCTCTCTTTATATCGTAGACTTGACTTGAGTAAGTTGACACCTACCGAAATATCTTTGCAAATGGCTGATAAATCAACTGCTATACCTGTCGGTATTTGTGAGGATGGGCCTGTTGTAGTTGCAAATTTTACCATTCTAACGGACTTTGTTATACTTGATATTCCCGAGGACGATAATATGTCTATTATTCTTGGAAGACCCTTTTTGAATACTGCATGGGCTGTTATTGATTGCAACAAAGGCAATGTCACTTTTCATGTCAATGGTAATGAGCATACGGTACAATTTCCGAGGAAACAACCTCAGGTCCATAGTATCAATTATATTGGGAAAACTTCAACTATTACTATTGGAGGTTTTGAGTTTCCTCTTCCTACTGTCAAAAAGGCATATGACATCCTTATTGTTGGGGACATACATACCCCCATTGAGGTAACCTAGTGTTATTCAAAAATTCTCCGGTTTCATGTTACTCGGAAAGAGTTTATTAACAAGACCTGATCAACCTTGTTAATGGATTCCTTTTGATGAGCATGGGATAGGCGAATCTAGATAGCACAAACCTTCTATACCCTCCTTTTACTTTCTATTAATTAGGATACATAAAAGAAAAATAGGATTGTCTGTCTGTTTTCAGACTTATCCGTGCAATAAAAAAATATCCCGAAAATAAAAGTTCTCCAAATGCCATGAAAATGAAATATGCTTTTTTCTAGATTATTTAAGAAAATATGGCACTGAACACATAGCGAGGGGAGCCAGCCCATGGCCACGAGGGTGCAGGGCGCGCCCCTGCCTCGTGGGCCCCACGTGCCCCCCTCCACTTATTCCTGCACCCATGCTCTTCTTCTTCCTCCCAAAAAAATCCCCAACCAGCTCAAACCCGAGTTCTAGCTCATCTTGCTGCCATTTTCGATCTCCTTGCTCAAAGCACCATTCACCAAACTGTTTGGGGAGATTGTTCCTTGGTATGTGACTCCTCCATTGGTCCTATTAGTTTATGTTCTAGTGCTTTATTTAGTGCAAATTTATGCTGCTGCGGTGACCTTGTTCTTGAGCTTGCATGTCAAATTTTCTTGGTCCCAAGTAGTTCTAATGCATGATATAGTCTCTAGGCACTAGTAGGAGTCGTTGCTATCAATCTTGTTGAGTTTGGTTAACTATTATTGTGAGTTACTAAAAATTTCAGAAATTTTCAGAAAAGGAAAATGTTAAAAAGATTGTTGAGGGGCTCCTCCAGCAAGAGTTCAGAGGAGAAGAAGAAAGAAGAAAACAAGAAGCCCAAGTATAATCTTCCTCGTATGGTGGAAGTTCGACTGTGTGAATGGCCTTGTAATGATTTCATGATGTGTGCCGGGATTTACGAAGACTTTTATTGGTTGGCAAATAATGCAGGCCTCACCGACTTCCTCAATGACCAGAAAGAACAGTATCTCTTACTCACCAATATTTTCACGCAAAGCTTTCATTTTCATTCTAGGAAAACACCACCTACGGTGGAGTTTCATTTATATGATATGGTTAAGGAGATATCACTCTTAGATTTTTTGTGAAATATGCAAAGTACGCTTCGGAGGTAGACTTGATGAACCACGTCGTGAAGACGTTGAAGGGTTTATTGATATGATAGCTGTAGGAGAAACTAGACAAGTTTCAGGGGCAAGAATCACTGGCATACACTTCCCTGTTCTGCGCCACTTTGCTTTATTTGCTAGTAGATATTTAATTGGTCGCGGGAACAGTGGGAATCTCAGTGCCCCTGATTTATCATTTCATGCCATGCTTTGTTTCAAGACATAACTTTTAGCTTGGGCGCCCTCGTTGCCAAACGATTGAGTCTGAACCGCTCAAAGGGGCTCGTCTTTGGAGGCATCTTTGCTTCTCGCCTTGCTGAATATTTTAATATACCTATTAGGCATCATGAGAAGGAAGAAAAATTGCTTGCCCCTGTTTATCTAGACTACAAGAGTATGGTAGCTCATGATTTTATTGTTAAAGATAGGAATATGCAGCTTAATCATAAATTAAGATTTGATGAAATATACCGTGAAATTGTTACCTTTCCTGCACCATCTTTGTTTGATCTGTCCACAGGCAAGTATCTCATTACATCAGATGCCTTCTACAAGTACCAAGGCCATGCACAAGCTGCAGAGCCTAAGCCGGAGCCACCACTCGATCCTTCTCATCAATCTGTTTATGGGTGGGAGTTGGATGAGCTCGTCAACCAGTGGCACCCAGAGGATGCATCTCAGTACACTTGAGGGAGTGGCTTCAATCCGTGGCCATAGACCAACTTAGGCCAAAAGCCTAAGCTTGGGGGAGTGCGTGTTTCTCACCGACTTTACATTCATGCTCACACTTATTCTAGTTGTCGGTGCTCACACTCTTTCACTGTACCATCCATGCTTGGTTTCGACTTCTTTTTCTTAGTCTTTTTATTGTGTGCTAGAAAAACCCAGGAAAAAAAATATTAGTTGTAACTTCCAGCTAGTTTACTTTCTTTGCTTGTAGTAACAGTTAAAATGAAAACCCAAAATATTTCCCGTTCTTCTTTTGCTGTTGGGAGCTTTCCCGTGTAAATAGTCTCTTTTCTTTTCTTTGGGGGACAAGAGTAGAAGACCATGGTTAAAATGCTTAGTGTCTCTCATATGCTTTGTTGTTGATTTAATCTTGAGCCATATTACCTTGTCTTCTCTCTTGTATTAAATGCCTGCAGATTCCAGCTTGGTCGAATGCACGTGCACTATTATTATCTTCCACACCGTTCGGCCGTGCGAGTTAAAGGCAATAAGGATGATATATGATGAACTAATTGAGATGAGAAAAGCTGGTATGAACTCGACCTCTTTTGTTTTTGTAAATATGATGGCTCGTCGTTCCTGATTCAGCTTGCTATGAATGAAACATGTTTGCAATGACAATTAGAGATCATAGCTGCTTATGCCATGCTTAATTAGCTGAGAGTTTATAATGGTCTATCTTGCGTGCCAACATGATATTAAAATGGTTGTGATATGGTATGATGGGTGGTATCCTCCTTTGAATGATTTAAGTGATCTGACTTGGCACATGTTCACGCATGTAGTTGAAACAAATCAACATAGCCTCCACGATATTTATGTTCATGGTGATTTATATCCTACTCATGCTTGCATTCATTGTTGATTAATTTTAATGCATGTTCATGACCGTTGTTGCTCTCTAGTTGGTCGCTTCCCAGTCTCTTTCTAGCCTTCACCTGTACTAAGTAAATTTGTATGTGCCAAACTCTAAACCTTAAAATGAAATTCTCTTTGTATGCTCGAACAACTCATGTATCAACTAGGGATGTCTATATCTTCCATGCTAGGTGGGTTATTCTCACGATGAGTGGACTCCGCTCATCATTCATGAGAAAATGGCTGGTAATCGGGATGCCCAGTCCCATGCTCAAAATCATAAATAATTAAACATAACTTCCCCCAGGGCTGTTGCTGGTTTGGACGGTACCCTTTGTTTCGGGCTAGCCGTGGAGTGTGCTTGTTGGTGGTTGGGGGAGTATAAACTTTACCATTCTGTTTGGGAACCGCCTATAATGTGCGTCACATGGGAGATATCGAGATTCTTGGTTGTTATGTTGACAATGAAAGTATACTGCTCAAAATGTTATTCAATCTCTATTTTAAAAATCGAGCTCTGGCACCTCTACAAATCACTGCTTCCCTCTGCGAAGGGCCTATCTATTTACTTTTATGCAGAGTCATCATCCTCTTATCAAAGAGCACCAGTAGGAGAGCACCTATGTCGTTGCATGTATTACTATTAATTTGCATTGAGTATGATCATGACTGGATCTCTTTCACCATGAATTACAATGTCTAGTCAGTCCTTGATCTTTAAAGGTGCTCTGCATTTATGTTTTGCGGTCTCAGAAAGGGCTAGCGAGATACCATCTTGTTATATCATATCATGATTGTTTTGAGAAAGTGTTGTCATCCGAGGTTTATTATTATTGCTCGCTAGTTGATTTTGCCATTGATGTGAGTAGTCTTGAGACCTGAAAGTTATTGTGAATGTGGTTAGTTCATGATCTTGTTGAAAACCTGAATGATAGCTTACATATTTACAACAACAAGAGCAAACAGGGTTTTTCAAAGTTTTTCGTTATCACTTTCAGTTTATTGACTGAATTGCTTGAGGACAAGCAAAGGTTTAAGCTTGGGGGAGTTGATACGTCTCCAATGTATCTACTTTTCCAAACCCTTTTGCCCTTGTTTTGGACTCTAACTTGCATGATTTGAATGGAACTAACCCGGACTGACGCTGTTTTCAGCAGAACTGCCATGGTGTTGTTTTTGTGCAGAATAAAAAGTTCTCGGAATCGCCCGAAAATCAACGGAGAATTATTTCGAAAAATATAAAAAACACCTGCAAGAAGATCCACACCAGGGGGCCTTGGGCCAGTCGAGGAGGGTGGGGGGCACGCCCCCCTACCTCGTGGCCCCCTGGTGCTCCACCGACGTACCCCCATATCCTATATCTTCCATTTCGGGGAGAGAAAAATCGGAGAGAAAAAAATCGGGGAGAAGGAATTATCGCGTTTCACAAGACGGAGCCGCTGCCAAGCCCTAATCTCTCTCGGGAGGGCTGATCTGGAGTCCGTTCGGGGCTCTGGAGAGTGGAGATCGTCGCCATCATCATCATCAACCTTCCTCCATCACCAATTCCATGATGCTCACCGCCGTGTGTGAGTAATTCCATCGTAGGCTTGCTGGACGGTGATGGGTTGGATGGGATCTATCATGTAATCGAGTTAGTTTTGTTAGGGTTTAATCCTTAGTATCCACTATGTTCTGAGATTGATGTTGCTATGACTTTGCTATGCTTAATGCTTGTCACTAGGGCCAGAGTGCCATGATTTCAGATCTGAACCTATTATGTTTTCACGAATATATGTGTGTTCTTGATCCTATCTTGCAAGTCTATAATCACCTACTATGTGTTATGATCCGGCAACCCCGAAGTGACAATAATCGGGACCACTCCCGGTGATGACCATAGTTTGAGGAGTTCATGTATTCACTATGTGTTAATGCTTTGGTCCGGTACACTATTAAAAGGAGGCCTTAATATCCCTTAGTTTCCAATAGGACCCCGCTGCCACGGGAGGGTAGGTCAAAAGTTGTCATGCAAGTTCTTTTCCATAAGCATGTATGACTATATTAGGAATACATGCCTACATTGCATTGATGAACTGGAGCTAGTTCTGTGTCACCCTAGGTTATAACTTCTACATGATGAATTGCATCCGACATAATTTCCCATCACCGATCCAATGCCTACGAGCTTTACCTATATTGCTTGTTGCTTATTTACCTTTTTGTTGCTACTATCACAAAAACTGCAAAAACACTATCGTTACTTTTATTGCCGTTACCGCCACTATCATATTACTTTGCTACTAAACTATCTTGCTGCAGATACTAATTTCTAGGCGTGGTTGAATTGACAACTCAGCTGCTAATACTTAAGAGTATTCTTTGGCTCCCCTTTTGTCGAATCAACAAATTTGGGTTTAATACTTTACCCTCGAAAACTGTTGCGATCCCCTACACTTGTGGGTTATCAATCCTCATCGCGCTTGAGGCTAGTGGGATCAGCAACTTGGCCATGTGCCAATGGAGGTCTTGGGCATGGAGGATTGAGTGCGAATTGCTTCATGTATTTGGGAGTAACATATCTGTACTCCCTCCACTATCTTGCCCATCTCCTCTCTATTCTCTGTATGCGCACCTTGCACTGATTCTTGTCCTATTTTCCGAACTTTGCCTCATCAGGAGTGCAATAGTCAGCAATATGTCTTCAGATTTTTCGAAAGCAGTATTGACCTCAGGCCTCTTTCCTCCCTTTTGTGGCTTCTTTCCATCAGCCATTTTCTTCACACGAGGAATTTGAACAATTGAATTCTCTGAAGAAGTATGCAACTTTTCTTCGAGGAACGCTGCAAATGAGTTAAGTTGATGAGAACCTAGTGATTCAACAGCGACATGAGTACATGTGAACAGATTATAGTTGCGAGGAATTTGGAGAGGTCATATGCGTTCTCAGAAGGTTTTGTAAAAAAGAACAAGTTTCAGGAATTTGACCAGATGAGTCTTGAAGAATTTGGCTAAGCGTTCTTTGTCTTAGGTTCCAGAGTTGTATAGATTGAAAATCCACACAATTGAGGAATCTTGAAGAAAAACACAGCTTAGAGAAATTGAATCAAGAACAGATGACATGTAAGGTGTTTAGTGTGTGAAGATTTGAAGAAAAACACCTTTGAGAATTTTGAAGAAAACATTCGAATCAAAGAGGGCAGTAAAAGTAACTTTTAATTACCCTGGATGAAGAACATGACGAACTATGAGGTGGAGAAATGAAGTTCGTCTGTGCATATCTTCCACGCCCTAACTTGGCTGAGGAAGACAGCTACGGCGGCGGCAGAGTGAAGAAATCCGCGGCCGGCGCGAGTACGACGACGACGAGGTTGAGGCAGTGAAGCTCTTCCTCACCGGCGACGATGAAGTAGCGGCGACACTAGGGTTGGAGAAGCTCGAGCGAGAGAGAGAACGAGCGGAGTGAAAAGTGAAGTGAGGAGGGGGAGGGGTATTTATAGAGGAGATGAATAACCGTTCGCCCGAAGAATTTGGACGAACGTGCCCCTGACCCTTCTCATTCGCACGACATGTGTCACCCACGTACTGAGAAGTGGAGATCGTGTGAGATCGTGGGTGAAAAGATAAGTTTATCGTGGAATGCGGAACGATTTGAGCGGCAAAACCGAAATTTTTGGAAAAGATAAGTTTTAACGTTGCGTTCGCAAATTCTTCAGCTGACAAGGACACAGTGAAGATTTTGAACAAGTTTCAAATAGAACGCATATGAAGAATTTGTGAATGGAATGGGTTGAGTTTAGCATAGAGGGGGAAGGGTCCGATCACATTCACTTAGCAGAAGAATCAGCATGAAGAATTAGCAATAAGTGAATGCTGTAGAGGACATAAACTCATATAAATATATAGCCATTGAAGGAAAACGGCGGAAAAGGTGAAGACAACACAAAGTTGAAGAACATGAACAACTGAAGAATTTCAACTTTGGTGGTGGCGTGACCCACCGTATAAGAATGATCATTTCAGACACCGCGTACAATTATCGTAGGGTTCTGAGAATCAAATTCTTCGTTAATTTCTTCACACTTAGAGAATTATTCTTCATTGATTGAAGAAAAACATTTCTTCATGCGTTGCACATCTAAGTCATCAATTTTGCATAAGTGTTAGGATGAGTGCCTTATTCAAAGAACATTCGAATATTATAAGATATTTAGCTCACACCGCAACTTGCTAAATCTCTTCTCATCCAAGGGCTTTGTGAAGATATCGGCTACCTGCTCTTCAGTCTTCACATGCTCAATAGAAATGTCGCCCTTCAACACATGATCACGAAGAAAGTGATGACGAATCTGAATGTGCTTTGTCTTTGAGTGCTGAACTGGGTTGTGAGCAATCTTGATGGCACTCTCATTGTCACAGAAGAGAGCCACATTCTTCACGTTCACTCCATAGTCCTTGAGAGTTTGCTTCATCCAAAGCAATTGAGCACAGCAAGAACCGGCAGCAATATACTCAGCTTTAGTAGTGGACAGTGATACACAATTCTGTTTCTTCGAAAACCAACAGACCAAAGATCTTCCGAGGAAGTGACATGTACCAGATGTTGACTTGCGGTCCACATGATCACCAGCAAAGTCAGAGTCTGAATATCCAATGAGATCAAAAGCCGAGCCCTTGGGGTACCATAATCCAAGTGTTGGTGTGTGAGCTAGATATCGAAGAATATGTTTCACAACCTTATGGTGTGATTCCTTCGGTGTAGCTTGAAATTGGGCACACATGCAAACACTAAGCATTATATCTGGCCTAGATGCACATAAGTACAATAAAGAACCAATCATGGAGCGGTATACCTTATGATCAAAGTCAATACCATTTTCATCAGTGCACATATGGCCATTTGTGGGCATAGGAATTTTGACGCCTTTGCAATCGTGCATGCCGAATTTCCTCAGTACATCCTTGATGTATTTCTCCTGAGATATGAATATGCCATTGCGTTGTTGACGAATTTGAAGACCTAAGAAGAATTTCAACTCTCCCATCATAGACATTTGATATTCTTCACTCATCATATAGGCAAATTCATCACTATAACGTTGGTCAGTACAGCCAAAGATAATATCATCAACATATATTTGGCACACAAATAATTCACCATCATAAGATTTAGTGAAAAGAGTAGGATCAAGTGAACCGGGTTTGAAGCCTTTCTTCATGAGGAATTCCTTCAGAGTATCATACCACGCCCGAGGGGCCTGCTTGAGGCCATAGAGGGCCTTATTGAGTCTGAAGAGTTTGTCACGATTCTTTGGATCTTCAAAACCTGGGGGTTGAGCAACATATACTTCTTCCTCAAGCTTACCATTGAGGAATGCACTTTTCACATCCATTTGATATAGAATGATATCATGATGGTTAGCATAAGCAAGTAATATGCGAATAGCCTCAATTCTAGCAACACGTGCAAAAGTTTCATCGAAATCAATTCCTTCAACCTGTGTGTAGCCTTGAGCTACAAGTCATGCCTTATTCCTGAACACAAGGCCATTTTCATCTTGCTTGTTGCGGTAGATCCACTTTGTGCTAATGATATTATGCTTGCGAGGATCTGGATGTTTGACCAGTTCTCAGACATTGTTGAGCTCGAACTGATGTAATTCTTCTTGCATAGCTTGAATCCACTCAGGCTCCATAAATGCTTCATCTACCTTAGTGGGCTTTGTGATAGAGACAAAAGCAAAGTGCCCACAAAAGTTAGATAAATGTGAAGCTCTTGAGCATGCGAGAGGACCTGGTATTTTGCTGTCGCTGATGATTTTCTCAATCTGCACTTCTTTTGCAACACGAGGATGAGCTGGTTGTCGTCGAGGAATTTGATCAACATTTTCTTTAGCACAATTTTCTTCAGCATTTCTTCAGGTGCGTTTGTTCGAGGTTCTTCAGGTTCTGAAATGAATTCTTCAGCAGATTCTTCGATCGGAATGACATCCTCAGTAGCCTTGAACTTGATAGATTCCTCAGGTGCTGGTTCATCTATCACAGAAGGTAGGTGCTCTCTTTGCGAGCCATTAGTTTCATCGAACCGCACATCTCTAGTTTCAACAACCTTGTGAAGAACGTTGTTGAAGACTCTGTAGGTGTGCGAGTCCTTTCTGTAACCAAGCATAAACCCTTCATGTGCTTTCATTGCAAATTTTGAGTTGTGATGAGGATCTCTAATCCAACATTTAGCACCGAAGACTTTGAAATAACTCACATTGGGTTTCTTGTTAGTGAGGAGTTCATAGGCAGTCTTCTTGAAGAATTTGTGAAGATATACTCTGTTGATGATCTGGCATGCAGTATCAATTGCATCAATCCAGAAACGACGAGGCGTTTTGTATTCATCAAGCATAGTGCGAGCCATCTCAACAAGAGTCCTGTTCTTGTGCTCCACGTCACCATTTTGCTGAGGAGTATAAGGAGCAGATAACTCATGAGTAATACCAAGTTCATCAAGATAGTCATCAAGACCAGAGTTCTCGAACTCAGTTCCATTGTCACTTCTGATGTGCTTGATCTTCACACCAAAGTTGGTTGAAGCCCTCGAGGAAAATCGTTTGAAGACTTCCTGCACTTCATGTTTGTAAGTAACAATGTGTACCCATGTGTATCGAGAGTAATCATCAACAATAACAAAGCCATATTCAGAAGCATCATTTGAAACTGCAGAATAATGGTTAGGACCGAAGAGATCCATGTGAAGAAATTCAAATTGTTGAGTAGTAGTCATGATAGTCTTCGCTAGATGCTTGGCCTTGGTCATCTTTCCAGCTTCACAGGCTCCGCATAAGTGATCCTTGAGGAATTTGACATTCCCAATGCCAATGTCGTGCTTCTTCTTCGCAAGCGTGTGCAAATTCCTCATGCCTGCATGACCAAGTCGTCGATGCCATAGCCAGCCTTCTGAAGCTTTTGCAAGTAAACACACAGCTGGTTGAGGTCCTGTAGAGAACTCAACAATATACAAGTCTCCTCTCCTAAAGCCTTCAAAGACTATGGAGTAGTCAGATTCCATGATCACAACACGATGATACTTGCCAAAGGCAACAACCATATCAAGATTGCAAATCATTGAGACAGACACGAGGTTGTATCCTAAGGACTCAACAAGCATGACTTTGTCCATGTGTCGATCCCTTGAGATCGCAACCTTACCTAGACCCAATACCTGACTTTTGCCTTTGTCAGCGAAGATGATATGCTTCAGATGAGATGGAGATAAGGGAGCATCCATCAATAGATTCTTGTCACCAGTCATGTGATTCGTACATCCACTATCGAGGACCCACTCAATGGCTTTGGGTTGATCATCCTGCTGATGAATTAGTGCAGCTTACAAACTCATATACTTCATCAGTGAAGAATATGACATCAATTCATCAGATCAATTTCATCAAGCAATGCAACAGATAAAGCACTATGAGGATGAGAGAAATGAGAGTTCATTTCATCATGATTAGCGTGTGTCCTTTCAGGCACTTTTCAGGTCTCCATCAAATTCATCACACGTTTGAGCACGTCTGGAGACCTGAACCTGTAGAAGAGATTAGTTCTTTTTCTTCACCACCCACATGTGAAGGGGTGGCAAGGAATTCATCACTCTGCGAGCTCCATACGAGAAAGGTGGCATAGAAGCTAGCCCATTTCATTTCACATAAGAGGAGTTAGGATAAGCATATGAATAAGCAGAGTAATTCTTTGAGGACTTATGAACATAATGGTTAGAAGAATAATGCTCATATTCATAGCCCTTAGCTCTTCCCTATGAAACATAGTTGTTAGCATGATGATATTCATATGAGGACTTTGATCCTTTTGAGGAATTTGATCCACGTGAGGAATTTGGTCCGTATGAGGATTTTACTCCATCTGAAGATTTTGATCCATATGAAGAATTGGATCTGGGGTTCCTATTCCTCACACGAGTTGTCATGAGGACATTCACTTGAAGATTTTCAAGGCGCCTCTTAGGGACCCAGATTTTCTTCATAGGGGAACCATTCCTGCAGTTATTTCCAACATATCTAGCAAATACTTCAGCATTCTGATTTTTGAAAAGTTTATAGTTGGAGTCAAATGACTCATTAGAAGAATGAGGAGATTCACTTGTAAAGCCAGATAAATTGGATGGATCAACTGGAGGTCCCTTTGCAGCAACCCATGAGGTTTTGGGGTACTGCTCAGGCTTCCAATATGAACCATCAACATTAAGTTTTCTCTCAAAGGCAATACCCTCTTTCCTAGGGTTCCTGTTGAGGATCTGCTTTTTAAGCACATCACAAAGAGTCTGATGCCCTTTGAGGCTTTTGTACATGCCTGTCATGTACAATTCCTTCAGCCCTGCATTTTCAGTGATACTAGCAATGTCCTCAGATGAGGAATTAGTGATAGCAGAGACAGTTGAAGAATTTGTAGCATTAGAAGCATTTGAACATTCAGGTGAAGAATTAGCAGTTTCACGTTCAATGCATTTCAAGCATGGAGGAATGAATTCTTCCTGAGAAGCGCTGATTTGTTGAGCAAGTAATGAATCGCGCTCCTTCTGAAGATCTTCATAACTCACTCTTAGCTTTTCAAGATCTTGCTTTCTTTGAAGAAATTCATAAGAAAGCTTCTCATGGTCAGACAAGAGAGTGTTATGATGACCTTGAAGGTTATCATACTTGGACTGAAGTCTCTGAAGATTTTCAGTCAAGATTTTAGATCGATCCATTTCTTCACCCAACATATCATTGCTCTCATTAAGTATATTATGAGCCTTTTCCAAAGCTATTTGTTGTTTAGTGGCAAGGGAAGAAAGTTTGACATAGCTGGGTCCAAATTCATCACCAGATTCATCATCACTAGACTCAGATAGGTTGCATTCAGTTACCTTGGCACCTTTTGCCATAAGACTCGGTGCTGAGGATGACGATTCTGGATCGAAAGTCATCGTCTTGAGAGATTCTTTGAAATCCTCAAACCAGGGATCATCACGAGTTCGATGACCTTCATAGACCTCAGAGAGAAGGTCCCAGATAAGCTTCACATGATCGAGATGCTTGATGTTCCTGAACTGATTTTGAGACAGACAGGAGCAGATGACATCCTTCGCTGTGAGGTTGAGGAAGGTGAACTTGCGAATGTCATCAGCTTCTGCCATCTTGCACAGACCAGTAAGAAAAATCTCAGTGACGGTCCACAGATCACTGTTCATCGCCATGAGACGCTTCTTCATCATGGCCTTCCACTTGGGATACTCGTGACCGTCAAAGATGGGGCAAGACACGGTCTTCATTCCTGTGGTCGACATAACTAAAACTTCAGGTGGTTAAACCAAAAATCACATAGAACAAGGGAGTACCTTGCTCTGATACCAATTAAAAGTGTGTTATATCGACTAGAGGGGGGGGGGTGAATAGGAAATTTTTATGAATTCTTCACTGAGGAATTTGCGGGTGAGGAAATTCCTTAGCGAAGAACTATTTGCAGCGGAATAAGTACTCAGAAGTAAACCTAGCAGAATACAAGCATGGTCATCATGACAAAATGAAGACAAGCACAGAGTACAGAAAGCGTAAACACAGGATAACACAAAATGAAGACAAACAGACTGAAGAAATTGAACTGAAGAGATTGAGAAAGTCTTCAGTCAAAGTCTTCAAACAGATATGAACAGGCACACAACACAGACATGAGGAAATGAAAGAGTTGAGGAAATAGAACCACTAAGCTTGGTGAAGACAATGATTTGTTAGACCAGTTCAACTACTATCTCAGTTGTACATCTGGTTTGGGCGGCTAGGTATTTAAACCTGAGGACACACAGTCCTGGACACACAGTCCAAGACACCAAGTCATCACCGTATTCCCCTTGAGATAAGGTCACACAGACCTCGCCCAATCACTCGTGGTAAGTCTTCACATGTGACTTCCGAACCTTCACAAACACGCTCGCTCGGCGATCCACAATTCCTCTTGGATGCTCTAGACCATGACGCTGTTGGGGAACGTAGCATAATTCAAAAATTTTCTACGCCTTCACCAAGATCCAACTATGGAGACTTCTAACAACGAGCGAGTAATAGTGCATCTACATACCGTTATGGAGATTGCGAGCGGAAGCTTTCGAAGAAGCGTGGATGAAGTAGTCGTACTCTTCGCGTTCTTCGTCACCGATGATCTAGCGCCTAACGGACGGCACCTCCGCGTTCAACACACGTACGGTGCAGCAACGTCACCTCCTTCTTGATCCAGCAAGGGGGGAGGAGAAGTCGTCAGAGATCCGGCAGCACGACGGCGTGATGACGGATGCAGTGGAGATCGCAGCAGGGCTTCGCCGGGCGCCCTGCGTGGGAGTATGGAGGTGTGACGGGAGGGGGAGAGGCGCCAGGGCAAGGGTGCGGCAGCCCTCTCCCCTCTCACATATATATAGGGGGCCAGGGGGTGCGCCAGGGCCCCTGCAGATCCAATCTGCAGGGGGGGCGGCGGCCAGGGGGGAGTCCTTGCCCCCCAAGGCAAGTGGACCCCCCTCCCCCTTAGGGTTTTAACCCTAGGCGCATGGGGAGGTGGGCCCCTAGTGGTGCGCCAGCCCATTAGGGCTGGACACTTCCCCTCGCGGCCTAGGGGCCCCACCGGGATGGGTGGCCCCATCCGGTGGACCCCCGGGGCCCCTCCGGTGGTCCCGGGACGCTCCCGGTGACCCCTGGAGATCACCCGATGGCCGAAACTAGACATCCTATATATCAATCTTTACCTCCGGACCATTCCGGAACTCCTCGTGACGTCTGGGATCTCATCCGGGACTCCGAAAAACTTTCAGGTTTCCACGTGCATTTATCTCTACGACCCTAGCGTTACCGAACCTTAAGTGTGTAGACCCTACGGGTTCGGGAGACACGTAGACATGACCGAGACGACTCTCCGGTCAATAACCAACAGCGGGATCTGGATACCCATGTTGGTTCCCACGTGTTCCTCAATGATCTTCATCGGATGAACCACCGTGTCAAGGATTCACTCAATCCCGTATGTTATTCCCTTTGTCCATCGGTACGGTACTTGCCCGAGATTCGATCGTCGGTATCCCCGATACCTTGTTCAATCTCGTCATGGCAAGTCTCTTTACTCGATCCGTAATCCATCATCCCGTGACTAACTACTTAGTCACATTGAGCTCATTATGATGATGTCTTACCGAGTGGGCCCAGAGGTACCTCTCCATCATACGGAGTGACAACATCCCAGTCTCGGTTCGTACCAACTCAACAGACAATTTCGGAGATACCCGATGCGTACCTTTATAGCCACCCAGTTACGTTGTGACGTTTGGCACACCTAAAGTATTCCTACGGCATCCGGGAGTTGTACAACCTCATGGTCTAAGGAATAAATACTTGACACCGAAAAGCTTATGCATTACGAACTATACGATGTCGTGTTATGCTCAAGTTTGGGTCTTGTCCATCACATCATTCTCCTAATGATGTGATCCCGTTATCACTGACATCTCATGTCCATGGTCAGGAAACCGTGACCATCTGTTGATCAACGAGCTGGTAACTAGAGGCCTACCAGGGACTCATTGTGGTCTGTGTATTCACACATGTATCGCTGTTTCCGTACAATACAATTCAAGCATGAATAACAGACAATTATCATGAACAAGGAGATATAATAATAATGCTTTTATTATTGCCTCTAGGGCATATCTCCAACAGTCTCCCACTTGCACTAGAGTCAATAATCTAGTTACATTGTGATGAATCGAACACCCATAGAGTTCTGGTGTTGATCATGTTTTGCTCGTGAAAGAGGTTTAGTCAACGGGTCTGCGACATTCAGATCTGTATGCACTTTACAAATATATATGTCTCCATCCTGAACATAATTCCGAATGGAGTTGAAACGGCGCTTGATGTGCTTGGTCTTCTTGTGAAACCTGGGCTCCTTGGTAATAGCAATAGCACCAGTGTTGTCACAGAAGAGAGTCATCGGGCTTGACGCGCTTGGAATGACTCCTAGGTCGGTGATGAACCCCTTCATCCAGACTCCTTCCTGCGCTGCTTCAGAAGCAGCTATGTACTCCGCTTCACATGTAGACGCTGCCACCACGCTCTGTTTGCAACTGCACCAGCTGACTGCCCCTCCATTCAAAATATATACGTATCCGGTTTGAGACTTAGAGTCATCCAGATCTGTGTCAAAGCTAGCATCGACGTAACCCTTTACGACGAGCTCTTCGTCACCTCCATAAATGAGAAACATATCCTTAGTCCTTTTCAGGTACTTCAGGATGTTCTTGACCGCTGTCCAGTGTTCCACACCGGGATCACTTTGGTACCTCCCTACCAAACTTATGGCAAGGTTCACATCAGGTCTGGTACACAGCATGGCATACATGATAGAACCTATGGCCGAGGCATAGGGAATGACACTCATCTTTTCTCTATCTTCTGCCGTGGTCGGCGACTGAGCCTTGCTCAATCTCATACCTTGCAAAACAGGCAAGAATCCTTTCTTTGACTGATCCATATTGAACTTCTTCAATATTTTGTCAAGGTATGTACTTTGTGAAAGACCAATGAGGCGTCTCGATCTATATCTATAGATTTTGATGCCTAATATGTAAGCAGCTTCTCCAAGGTCCTTCATTGAAAAACTTTTATTCAAGTAGGCCTTTACATTTTCCAAGAATTCTATATCATTTCCCATTAGCAATATGTCATCCACATATAATATGAGAAATGCCACAGAGCTCCCACTCACTTTCTTGTAAATACAGGCTTCTCCATAAGTCTGTTTAAAGCCAAACGCTTTGATCACTTCATCAAAGCGAATATTCCAACTCCGAGATGCTTGCACCAGCCCGTAAACCGAGCGCTGGAGCTTGCATACCTTGTTAGCGTTCTCTGGATCGACAAAACCTTCCGGTTGCATCATATACAACTCTTCCTTGAGGAAGCCGTTAAGGAATGATGTTTTGACGTCCATTTGCCATATCTCATAATCATAGAATGCGGCAATAGCTAACATGATTCTGACTGACTTCAGCATCGCTACGGGAGAGAAAGTCTCGTCGTAGTCAATCCCTTGAACTTGTCGATAACCCTTAGCGACAAGCCGAGCCTTATAGATGGTCACGTTACCATCTGCGTCTGTCTTCTTCTTAAATATCCATTTGATTTCTATGGCGTGCCTATCATCAGGCAAGTCCACCAAAGTCCATACTTTGTTTTCATACATGGATTCTATCTCGGATTTCATGGCTCCAAGCCATTTATTGCAATCTAGACCCGCCATCGCTTCTTCATAGTTCGAAGGTTCACCGTTGTCTAACAACATGATTTCTAGGACAGGGTTGCCGTACCACTCTGGTGCGGAACGTGCCCTTGTGGACCTTCGAAGTTCAGTAGTAACTTGATCTGTTTCTTCATGATCATCATCATTAGCTTCCTCCCTTGTCGGTGCAGGCACCTCAGGAACATTTTCCTGCGCTGCGCTACTTTCCGGTACAGGAGGGGTGACTGTCACTTCATCAAGTTCTACTTTCCTCCCACTCACTTCTTTCGAGAGAAACTCTTTCTCCAGAAAGCATCCATTCTTGGCAACAAAGACTTTGCCTTCGGATCTGTGGTAGAAGGTGTACCCAATTGTTTCCTTTGGTTATCCTATGAAGACACATTTTTCCGATTTGGGTTCGAGCTTTTCAGGTTGAAGTTTCTTGACATAAGCATCGCAACCCCAAACTTTTAGAAACGACAGCTTCGGTTTCTTGCCAAACCAAAGTTCATACGGAGTCGTCTCAACGGATTTCGACGGAGCCCTATTTAAAGTGAATGCGGCAGTCTCTAAAGCATAACCCCAAAAAGATAGCGGTAAATCGGTGAGGGACATCATAGATCGCACCATGTCCAACAGAGTACGATTTCGACGTTCAGACACACCGTTACGTTGAGGTGTTCCGGGCGGTGTCAATTGTGAAACAATTCCACAGCTCCTAAGGTGTGTGCCAAATTCATGACTCAAATATTCACCCCCACGATCCGATCGCAAGAACTTTATTTTTCTGTCACGTTGATTCTCAACCTCATTCTGAAATTCCTTGAACTTTTCAAAGGTCTCAGACTTGTGTTTCATCAAATAGATATACCCATATCTACTCAAGTCATCTGTGAGGGTGAGAACATAACGATAGCCTCCGCGAGCCGCAACACTCATTGGACCGCACACATCGGTATGTATGATTTCCAGCAAGTTGGTTGCTCGCTCCATTGTTCCGGAGAACGGAGTCTTGGTCATCTTGCCCAAGAGGCATGGTTCGCACGTGTCAAATGATTCATAATCAAGAGGCTCTAGAAGTCCATCTGAATGGAGCTTCTTCATACGTTTGACACCAATATGACCAAGGCGGCAATGCCACAAGTATGTGGGACTATCATTATCAACTTTACATCTTTTGGCATCTACACTATGAATATGTGTATCATCACGTTCGAGATTCATCAAAAATAAACCATTGACCAGCGGGGCATGACCATAAAACATATCTCTCAAATAAATAGAACAACCATTATTCTCCGATTTGAAAGAGTAGCCATCTCGCATAAGACGAGATCCAGAAACAATGTTCATGCTCAAAGCTGGTACTAAATACAATTATTGAGGTTTAAAACTAATCCCGAGGGTAGATGTAGAGGTAGCGTGCCGACGGCGATCACATCGACCTTGGAACCATTCCCGACGTGCATCGTCACCTCATCCTTCGCTAGTCTCCGTTTATTCCGCAGCTCCTGTTTTGAGTTACAAATGTGAGCAACTGCACCGGTATCAAATACCCAGGAGCTACTACGAGTGCTGGTAAGGTACACATCAATAACATGTATATCATATATACCTTTGACGTTACCGGCCTTCTTGTCTGCTAAATATTTGGGGCAGTTCCGCTTCCAGTGACCCGTTCCCTTGCAATAAAAGCACTCTGTCTTAGGCTTGGGTCCATACTTTGGCTTCTTCCCGGCAACAGGCTTGCCGGGCGCGACAACTCCCTTGCCGTCCTTCTTAAAGTTCTTCTTACCCTTGCCTTTCTTGAACTTAGTGGTTTTATTGACCATCAACACTTGATGTTCTTTCTTGATGTCTACCTCCGCTGATTTCAGCATCGAATACACCTCGGGAATGGACTTCTCCATCCACTGTATATTGAAGTTCAACACGAAGCTCTTGAAGCTTGGTGGGAGCGACTGGAGGATTCTGTCAACGACCGCTTCATCTGGGAGATTCATTCCCAGCTGAGACAAGCGATTGTGCAATCCTGAAATCTTGAGGATGTGCTCACTGACAGAACTGTTCTCCTCCATCTTACAGCAATAGAATGCGTCGGAGACATCATATCTCACGACTCGGGCATGAGCTTGGAAAACCATTTTTAGCTCTTCGAACATCTCATATGCTCCGTGGTGCTCAAAACGTTTTTGGAGCCCCGACTCTAAGCTGTAAAGCATGCCGCACTGAACCAGGGAGTAATCATCACTACGCGACTGCCAGACGTTCAAAACGTCTTGGGCCGCATCGGGAGCAGGTGCATCACCTAGCGGTGCTTCTAGGACATATGATCTCTTGGCAGCTATGAGGATAATCCTCAGGATACGGACCCAATCCGTATAGTTGCTACCATCGTCTTTCAGCTTGGTTTTCTCTAGGAACGCGTTGAAGTTGAGGGAAACTGGAGCGTGGGCCATTTGATCTACAAGAGATATTGTAAAGAATTTAGACTAAGTTCATGATAATTAAGTTCATCTTAATCAAATTTTAATGAACTCCCACTCAGAATGACATCTCTCTAGTCATCTAAGTGATACACGATCCGAATCGACTAGCCCGTGTCCGATCATCACGTGAGACGGACTAGTCATCAACGGTGAACATCTTCATGTTGATCGTATCTTCTATACGATTCGTGTTCGACCTTTCGGTCTTCCGTGTTCCGAGGCCCATGTCTGTACATGCTAGGCTCGTCAAGTGAACCCTAAGTGTATCGCGTGTGTAAATCTGTCTTACACCCGTCGTATGCGAACGTTAGAACCTATCACACCCGATCATCACGTGGTGCTTCGGAGCAACGAACTTTAGCAACGGTGCACAGTTAGGGGAACACAATACTTGAAATTTTAGTGAGAGATCATCTTATTTACTACCGTCGTTCTAAGTAAACAAGATGCATAAACATGATAAACATCACATGCAATCAATTTAAAGTGACATGATATGGCCAATATCATCTTGCTCCTTGGATCTCCATCTTCGGGGCACCATGATCATCTTGTCACCGGCTCGACACCATGATCTTCATCATCATGATCTCCATCATCGTGTCTTGAAGAAGTCGTCACGCCAACTATTACTTCTACTACTATAGCTAACGTTTAGCAATGAAGTAAAGTAATTACATGGCGTTATTCAGTGACATGCATGTCATACAATAATTAAGACAACTCCTATGGCTCCTGCCGGTTGTCAAGTTCATTGACATGCAAGTCGTGATTCCCTATTACAAAAACATGATCAATCTCATACATCACATATATCATTCATCACATCTTCGTTTTGGCCATACCACGTCACATAGCACATGCTGCAAAAACAAGTTAGACGTCCTCTAATTGTTGTTGAAAGTTTTACGTGGCTTCTATAGGATTTCTAGCAAGAACGTTTCTTACCTACGCCAAAACCACAACGTGATTTGTCAATTTCTATTTACCCTTCATAAGGACCCTTTTCATCGAATCCGATCCGACTAAAGTAGGAGAGACAGACACCCGCCAGCCACCTTATGCATCTAGTGCATGTCTGTCGGTGGAACCAGTCTCACGTAAGCGTACGTGTAAAGTCGGTCCGGGCTGCTTCATCGCACAATACCGCCGAATCAAGATTGACTAGTAACGGTAAGAAAGTTGAACAAAACCAAAACGCCCACAACTGCTTTGTGTTCTACTCGTGCAAGATGCTACGCATAAAACCTAGCTCAGATGCCACTGTTGGGGAACGTAGGATAATTCAAAAAAATTCTACGCCTTCACCAAGATCCAACTATGGAGACATCTAGCAACGAGCGAGTAAGAGTGCATCTACATACCATTACGGAGATTGCGAGCGGAAGCTTTCGAAGAAGCGTGGATGAAGTAGTCGTACTCTTCACGTTCTTCGTCACCGATGATCTAGCGCCGAACGGACGACACCTCCACGTTCAACACACGTACGGTGCAGCAACGTCACCTCCTTCTTGATCCAGCAAGGGGGGAGGAGAAGTCGTCAGAGATCCGGCAGAACGACGGCCTGATGACGGATGCAGTGGAGATCGCAGCAGGGCTTCGCCGGGCGCCCTGCGTGGGAGTATGGAGGTGTGACGGGAGGGGGAGAGGCGCCAGGGCAAGGGTGCGGCAGCCCTCTCCCCTCCCACATATATATAGGGGGCCAGGGGGTGCGCCAGGGACCCTGCAGATCCAATCTGCAGGGGGGGGCGGCGGCCAGGGGGGAGTCCTTGCCCCCCAAGGCAAGTGGACCCCCCCTCCCCCTTAGGGTTTTAACCCTAGGCGCCTGGGGAGGTGGGCCCCTAGTGGTGCGCCAGCCCATTAGGGCTGGACACTTCCCCTCGCGGCCTAGGGGCCCCACCGGAATGGGTGGCCCCACCCGGTGGACCCCCGGGGCCCCTCCGGTGGTCCTGGGACGCTCCCGGTGACCCCCGGAGATCACCCGATGGCCGAAACTGGACTTCCTATATATCAATCTTTACCTCCGGACCATTCCGGAACTCCTCGCGATGTCCGGGATCTCATCCGGGACTCCGAACAACTTTTGGGTTTCCACGTGCATTTATCTCTACGACCCTAGCGTTACCGAACCTTAAGTGGGTAGACCCTATGGGTTCGGGAGACACGTAGACATGACCGAGACGACTCTCTGGTCAATAACCAACAGCAGGATCTGGATACCCATGTTGGTTCCCACGTGTTCCTCGATGATCTTCATCGGATGAACCACAGTGTCAAGGATTCACTCAATCCCGTATGTTTTTCCCTTTGTCCATCGGTACGGTACTTGCCCGAGATTCAATCGTCAGTATCCCCGATACCTTGTTCAATCTCGTCATGGCAAGTCTCTTTACTCGATCCGTAATCCATCATCCCGTGACTAACTACTTAGTCACATTGAGCTCATTATGATGATGTCTTAGCGAGTGGGCCCAGAGGTACCTCTCCATCATACGGAGTGACAACATCCCAGTCTCGGTTCGTACCAACTCAACAGACACTTTCGGAGATACCCGATGCGTACCTTTATAGCCACCCAGTTACGTTGTGACGTTTGGCACACCCAAAGTATTCCTACGGCATCCGGGAGTTGTACAACCTCATGGTCTAAGGAATAAATACTTGACACCGAAAAGCTTATGCATTACGAACTATACGATCTCGTGTTATGCTCAAGTTTGGGTCTTGTCCATCACATCATTCTCCTAATGATGTGATCCCGTTATCACTGACATCTCATGTCCATGGCCAGGAAACCGTGACCATCTGTTGATCAACGAGCTGGTAACTAGAGGCCTACCAGGGACTCATTGTGGTCTGTGTATTCACACATGTATCGCTGTTTCCGTACAATACAATTCAAGCATGAATAACAGACAATTATCATGAACAAGGAGATATAATAATAATGCTTTTATTATTGCCTCTAGGGCATATCTCCAACAGACGCCTAACCGTCTGGAAGAAGCACAGTCTTCAAAGGTAACAAGCGTCGGATCCACTCAGGATCAATCTCTTCAGTGATGCTCAATCACTATTAGTTTTGTAGGTGTTTGGGTTTTTCCTCACTTGATGATTTTCGCTCAAAGTCCTCGGAGCATGGGTTGCTCTTATGACAAGTGTCAGTTTCTCTCGGAGCAGCCAACCAACTAGTGGTTGTAGGGGCGGCTATTTATAGCCTAGGGAGCAGCCTGACATGATAAGACATAAATGCCCTTAATGATATGACCGTTAGGTAGGTAGATATTTTGGGACAGCTGGCGCGTAGCACAACAACGGTCGGAAATTTGAGTATCAAATTCCTCAGGGCTATCATGTTCCTCACTGTGTAGGCGATCTGCACTGGTGAAATCCTAGCTTCTCAGTCAGAACAAACTCCTCAGAGACCAGAAGAACTTTGTCTCTGTCACTGAAGAATATGACTGAACTGTATGAGATTTCCAATGGCTTCAATTGAAGGGATTGGTAGGTGTAGCATTTTGAGGAGCATCAAATGGAAATTTTTCCTTAGTATTTCCTCGACCCCTTTTAACAGTACGGTGTTTCCTATGACTCAAGAAAGAGAAAATGAAACTACGAAAACAAAAGTCTTCACGCTTCATGTTCCTCAAATGAATACCAAGTCTTCAGGGTCACATCAATTTCTTCACTTTCAAAGTCTTCAGAAAGTCTTCAGAAATCCAAAGTCTTCAGTCGAAGAACTTCATTTTTAGGGGTCGACTTTTTCTGTAAATATCAAACTCCTGATAGCCTTATAGACCTATGTACACTCATAAACACATTAGTCCCTTAACCTATAAGTCTTCAATACACCAAAATCAGTAAGGGGCACTAGATGCACTTACATAATGAATTTAACACCCATGGAGTCTTGGTGCTGATCATGTTTTGCCCATGGAAGAGGCTTAGTAAACGAGTCTGCCACATTTAGATCCGTATGTACTTTGCAAATTTCTATATCTCCATCCTTGACCTTTTCATGAATGGAGTTGAAGCATCTCTTGATGTCTTTTGTTCTCTTGTGAAACCTAGATTCCTTCACCAAGGCAATCGCTCCAGTGTTGTCACAAAAGATTGTCATTGGACCCGATGCACTAGGTATTACACCTAGATTGGATATGAACTCTTTCATCAAGACTTCTTCATGCGCTGCTTCCGAAGCAGCTATGTACTCCGTTTCATACGTAGGTCAAATTTTTAGGACATATATACATGACGCTTGTAGTTCAAATTTGGGCTAGTTCTGATAATTCTCTAGAAATTTCTTAAATGGATGAAATGTATAAATAAAACTAGATAATTAATGAAACTTGGGTAGTGTGCATCCAATGTGGTCTACTTTGGATGAAAACCGGAGATACCCAATTTTATAACTTATTTCAGGCACTTACTTCACAAAAAGTCATTTCTCGCACTTGAAAAATGAAAAAAAGATTTTATTGCAAAAAAATATAATTTCTTTGGAAACATTGTCCACAATGTTAAAACCCATGGTTGTGCCAATTTTGGACATGTTATTAAGAACTATGCCATTGATGTGGCCATGATCATGGGCATATGCATTGAAATCCATGAAAGTTCAAAGTAGATAGGCCATTTTGTGATGGTTTTTTCAAACTCATGGTAATGCAAGTCCATGATTTTCCCCAATAACTAGTTCAGGCAAAAGGGCTCCCTGCACAAGGATTTCAATTTTTTGTCTTTTTTTTCATTTTCTTGGATTTTTTTAATATCAAAATGAGGTTATCGGTGTACTAAAGTAGGGGTACCCTAGTATCCCGAACTTGTGCACGGGCAGTCGTAGCGTCCCGCGGTAGGGCTTGCCGGGTGATCGCCAAGGTCCTCCGTGGTTCCTTTGGAGCCATTCAAGAACAAAGTATCCAAGCCAAGGAGATAAGGCCTCGGCAAGAGGAGCTTGCCGGGAAGGCCACTCGAGGCACAAGATCACTCAAGGCGCAAGACCCTGGCAAGAGGAGCTTGCCGGGGAGGCCAACCAAGGCATATTCAAGAAACTTGCCGCGACGCGCCACGCGTCCCGGCAAGGCCCGTTGAGCGACAAGCTCCCGGAAGCGACAAGATAGCGACCGCGGCAAGGCGCTTGCCGCGGCAAGCTTCCACTCAGTACCCGTGCTCCAGCACATCCACCCACGTGTCGCTCTGGGACCCTTCCAGGCGTACGTGGCGGGAGGCTGTGCAGCCAGGGATACGCGGTGGCAAGCGGCACTGACAAGGTTGCCATCGTGGCTGACGGTGGCGCCCCTGACGGCCCCTTTTTGCACTGTTTGGGCGACGTCGATGGGCATTTAATGCCCTTGTCCCCTGCCGTCAGGGTTAGGTATAAAACACTGTACCACCTACCACACCTTTTCCATTTTTACCCTCAACTGCGCTGCGACCTGTCGGTGACCCCTTTAGCATATAAAAGGAGGCCCATGCGCAGCGTAGAGGGGGGGGGGGTTAGACATTCGAACACTCTCACGCTTGGTCTCGTTAGCTGCGGAAATGTACTGTAGCTCTCAGCGCTACCGAGCAAGAACTCAATACAAACCAAAGCAGGAGTAGGGTTTTACGCATCCATGCGGCCCGAACCTGGGTAAACTGCTCGTGTGCCTCGCCTCGATCTGCTCTTTGTGCAATCTCCGCCCCCTGCCGTACCGAAAAGGGGCTCCGTCCCCATAGGTGTTCGTGGGTGGATTAGTTTCCCCGACATCTTTGGCGCGCCAGGTAGGGGTGCGTCGAGGTTGTGTGAACCTGATCCGGCCTGCACACGAGCCAGATCTTCATCATCTTCATCGACATGCCGCCGAAGAAGAAGGCTTCGGAGGCAGCTGCTCCGTCCGCGTCGATCCCACCACCGCCGGAGCCAACGGCTGGTGGGGTAGACGCCGGCTGAAGAACGGGCGCCGACGAGGGAGCTCACGATGCCGCCAGGTTCAAGGACAAGGCTGCGCTGCCCATTGGCGGCGTAGCCGGCTCCCACGATGACCGGGCGCACTCCAAGACCTTGGCGTCCGTACATGCACCGCGCCCATCTCAAGAGGCGCGGGGCCGGCAGCGTCATGGTACTCACGGTACCATACGCTTGCTGGATCAAAATCGAGCTGGCGGATCTCGGGATGCTCAGGACCAGCATGCACGCCAGCATGCCGGCACGAGCAAGGCACGGTCGCCTGGACGGGATACTGCTCCTTCTAACATAGTTAGAAGTCCGAGCATATCCCGCTCCTCACGCCATTCGCCGCCGCTACCCGCCACTCCCGCAGAAGCTCTGGCACGAGCTCAACTGCTCCTAGACTTCCCTCCAGCGGCAGACAAGACCGACGACTGGAGGGCCACCATTCAGAGTCTAATCGCCTTCGCCAACGGCGACACTTCGCGGCAGCCGAGCACGTCACAGCCGCGGCAAGTCAGCCAGGCGCGGGCCGATGGCGACAAGACCGGTGGGGGTGCAACCACCGTGCACTCACCGCCCCGGAGGCCAAGATCGCCGACTCACCGGATCAATATCGACGACGACTCCACTGCGTCATCGGATCCACGAGCTCATCGCGATCAGCGCCAAGTTCTTCAAGATCGACAACAAGAAGACGCTCGTACTCGCATCGAGCGCCGAAGAGAAGCGCGGTGACAATCGGACCAGCGCGCTGGGCCCGCTGTCGACATGCATGCGCCAGGGGGACCAGGCGACTTGCCGTACGCGGTAGGTTGTCCTGCGTTCACTCGTGAGCTGCGGCAAGTCCAGTGGCCCAGCATGAAGAACTTCAAGCTAGACGTACCAGAGAAGTACGACGGCAAGACGCATCCGTCGGAGTTCCTCATCATCTACACCATCGCGGTGCAAGCTGCCGGGGGGCGAGACGAGAAGATCCTTGCCAACTACTTCCCTCTGGTGCTCAAACCCAACGTCAGGTCCTGGCTCATGCACTTGCCGGACAACTCCATATCTTCTTGGGCAGACCTGTGCCATCAGTTTGTCGGCGCCTTTACAGGCGGCCACAAACCTCATGGCCAAGAGAGTGACCTTCACCTCCTCGCCCAGAAGGAAGGAGAGCCCCTGCGCAAGTATATCCAGAAATTCAGCCGTGTACAGCACAACACCCCAGACGTCCACCCTGCCGCGGTCATCAGTGCGTTCCACCAGAACGTGCGTAACCGCAGGATGAGGGAGGAGATGGCGATGTGCAAGATCAGGGACGTCAGCGAGCTGTACGCCCTGGCCGACAAGTGCGCACGTGCTGAGGAGGGGAGGAAACTCCCCGGAGAGGATACGGGAGCAGGAGGATCTGACAGTGAGGATGCTGCCCCGGCAAAGAAGAACCGGCGGCGGAACAACAGGAAGAAGAAAAATAAGGAGGTGCTAGTCGTTGAGCAGTCCGGCAACGGAGGTGGCGCCGAGAAAGCCAAAGTTGGTAGCTCCGGCAAGGAGACTTCCGCATGTACCAACTGCCAGGCTGTGGCGGCCGCCGACAAGCAGGATGGCACCGACAAGCAGTCTGCAAGATCCAACGCACCAAGGGCCATGACCTCCAGAACTATAAGAGGGTCGAACAGCTCGTCGAGCAGCAGAAGGCTGAGTACGAGCGACGCGACAAGGAGAAGGCCCAAGGAGGTGATAGAGGATCCGGCAAGAAGCGGACATTCAACGGCCGGGGAGGACACTGCGGCAAGGAGATAGACCTCCCCGCGGCCGCGACAAGGATGAAGATGACGACGACAACGAAGACATGGATGATGGCGAGACCAGTGAGCAGGAGTTCCAGAAAGCCATAGAGGTCTTGTGCGTTGACGGTAGTGCTTCTCTGCATACTTCACACCGCCAACTCAAACAATGGGTGCGGGAAGTCAATGCGGCAGAACCACCTGTCGAATCGCGCAAGCTTCTGAAATGGTCCAGCACGCCTATCATCTTTGATATTGAGGACCACCCTGAACGCACAACTGCGGTCGGGTGCTTGCGGATGTTCGTTTCACCAACTATCCGCAACCTCAAGGTCACAAAGATGTTAGTTGACGGCGGGGCCGGCTTGAACCTGATCTCCTCCGCCGTACTCCAGAAACTTCAAATCCCTGACAGCGAGCTCGAAGAAACCGGCACATTCCAAGGAATCAACCCGGGAAGGAGCAAGCCGAAGGGGAAGATCACGCTGCCGGTGACATTTGGCGGCGAGCTGAACTTCAGGACTGCGAGGGTCACTTTTGACGTTGCCGATTTTCCATTGCCTTACAATGGAATACTTGGCCGTCCAGCACTCGCCAAGTTCATGGCAGCCTCTCACCACGCATACAACATGCTGAAGATGCCAGGCCCGATAAGCGTCATCTCTGTCCCTGGTGACAAGAAGGATGCTCTTATCTGCGCCGATAAGATCTACCGGGAAGCAGCAGCCACAACAGATCGCAAGACACTTGCCGCTGAAGCTCCCGGGGGGAAGAAGAAGACCAAGTCCGGCAAGAGCTCTGATGCCCACTCCGGCAAGCGCACCTCTTCGGAGTGCTGCGCTACCATCGAGGACGCACCATCGAGCTCCACCGGCAAGTGTAAGAAGACAATGGCAGCTCCGCCAGAGACCAAGAAGGTGTCCGCCAAGGAGGACGGCACTGGTGGTACCTTCACCATCAGTGCCACGCTTGACCCTAAATAGGAAAGCGCGCTCGTTGCTTTCCTGCAGGCGAACGTCGACGCGTTTGCATGGCAACAGTCTTACATCCCCGGTGTTCCCAGGAAAGTAATTGAGCACTGTCTTGCCGTCTGTCCTCATGCGCGGCCTGTCAAGCAGAAAGTCAGGAAACAAGCAGTGGAGCGCCAAGAATTCATCGCAGAAGAAATCAAGAAGTTGGAAGCAGCAGACCTTGTCAGAGGTGTGCTCCATCCTACGTGGTTGGCCAATCCTGTAGTCGTGCGTAAGGCAAACGGGAAATGGAGGCTTTGTATCGACTTCACCGATGTGAATAAAGCTTGTCCCAAAGACCCATTTCCCTTGCCGCGCATTGACCAGATTGTTGACTCCACGGCCAGATGTGATTTGCTTTCATTTCTTGACGCATACTCAGGATACCATCAGATTTTCATGGCTGAAGAGGATGAGGAGAAGACCGCATTCATCACTCCATGTGGCACGTACTGTTTCATACAGATGCCTTTCGGTTTGAAGAATGCTGGTTCAACATTTGCAAGAGTAGTCCATACAGCTTTTGAGCCACAAATACACAGAAATGTAGAAGCCTACATGGATGACATAGTGGTCAAGAGCAAAGACAGGGCAACTCTGATTCAAGATTTAGAAGAGACCTTTGCAAATCTGCGCAAGATCAGCCTCAAGCTCAACCCCGAGAAGTGTGTGTTTGGAGTCCCTTCCGGCAAGCTTCTCGGGTTCTTCGTGCTCAGAGGGGAATTGAAGCCAATCCCGACAAGATCAAGACCATTGAGCAGATTGAAGCACCGAAGCGCGTCAAGGATGTACGAAGACTTGCCGGTTGCGTGGCTGCTCTCAGCAGGTTTATATCTAAGTCTGCTGAGCGCGCCCTGCCGTTTTTCAAATTTTTGAAAAAGGCAGGTCCAATGAAATGGACTCCGGAAGCGAAGGCTGCGCTGCAAGACTTGAAGAGATACCTGTCCTCCACTCCAATACTTGTCGCACCTAAGCCACAAGAGAAGTTGCTGCTGTATCTAGCGGCAACCAATCAAGTGGTTAGTGCTGCGTTAGTAGTGGAGAGGGAGGCAGATGATTAGCCAGCAAACGCGACAAGCACATCCAGCGACAAGCAGGGGGCTTCCCCAACAAGCTCTGGTTCCGACAAAGATGGATCTGCGCAGGCACAAGAGGAGATATGGAAGAGAATGGTGCAGCGCCCAGTTTACTTTGTCAGTTCCCTTCTACAGGGGGCTAGGTCAAGGTACTCTGGTGTGTAGAAATTGCTTTTCGGCCTCCTCATGGCCTCGAGAAAGCTGCGCCATTACTTCCAAGCACATGAGATCACAGTTGTCACTCGCTTTCCGCTGAAGAGGATACTGCATAATCCAGAAGCAACAGGCAGGATTGTAGAGTGGGCACTGGAACTGTCAAGCTTTGGCCTCAAGTTTGAAAGCACTTCAACCATCCAGAGCAGAGCATTGGCAGAATTCATAGCAGAGTGGACGCCAACACCAGATGAAGAGATTCCAGAAACGAGCATCCCCGTCAAGGAAGCAAGCAAAGAGTGGCTGATGTACTTTGATGGTGCCTTCTCGCTGCAAGGCGTCGGTGCTGGCGTGCTGCTTATCGCACCCACCGGAGAGCACCTCAAGTACATAGTCCAGATGCACTTTCCCAAGGAGCAAGCGACAAACAATACTGCAGAGTATGAAGGTTTGCTTGCCGGTCTCAGGATCGCGGCAGACTTTGGGATCAAGAAGCTAATTGTCAGGGGTGACTCGCAGCTTGTCGTCCGCCAAGTGAACAAGAGTTATCAGAGTCCGTTGATGGAAGCTTATGTTGATGAAGTAAGGAAGCTTGAAGAACACTTTGACGGCCTGCAAATGGAGCATGTTCCAAGAGCTCAGAACGAAATCGCCGATGGCCTGTCAAAGTGCGCCGCACTTAAGTTACCTGTGGAACCAGGGATTTTTGTGCTCAAGCTGACTCAACCTTCCGTAACACCATCAACTGGACATAGCAAGAAGAGGAAGTTGATTTTTGGTGACTATTTTCCGGCAGAGCTTCCCGAAACCGCCGCCAAGAAGGTCCCCAAGATCAACACCAAGAATGCTGAGGAGCAGTCTGCTCCAGCAAGCCCTAGGGTTTGTTCCGTTGAAGCAGACGCTCCCGACAAGTTTTGCTCTGGCATGCTTGCTGGGGAACATCAAGCTCCGGCTGAGCCACAAGTTCTCGCCGTAGAAGCGGATGTTCCCACAGCAGCAGATGTGCCTTTAGTCCTTGTTGTCGATCCGCAAGCTCCAGCATGGGCACAGCAGATTGTCCGTTTCCTTCAGACAGGAGAACTTCCCGAAGAGCAAGAAGAAGCGGAAAGAGTAGCCCGGCAGTCAAGTATGTACCAGTTTGTCGACAACACACTGTATAGAAGAAGACTCAACGGTGTGAAATTGAAGTGTATTCCCCGGGAAGATGGACAAAAGCTGTTGGCAGAGATACATGGAGGCATATGTGGTCACCACATTGGCGCAAGAGCACTTGCCGGCAAAGCATTCCGGCAAGGTTTCTTTTGGCCAGAAGCCCTCCAGGATGCAACTGCACAAGTAACCAAGTGTGAAGCGTGCCAGTTCCATTCCAAGCAGATACACCAGCCAGCTCAAGCTCTCCAGACGATCCCTTTATCCTGGCCATTTTCGGTCTGGGGGCTCGACATCCTCGGCCCCTTTCCCCGCGCAGCCGGGGGCTTTGAGTACTTGTTCTTTGCAATCGACAAGTTCACAAAGTGGCTAGAAGTGGAACCAGTGAGGAAGGTGACAGCACAGTCAGCGGTAAAGTTCTTCAGGTCGATTGTTTGCCGTTTCAGCAGCGTTCACAAGACCCTCTGTCCAGTGCTCGACGGTCGCCCTGAAGTTGTTCTGAGTGACAGCAGCGCTCGCCAGCAGCGCCTTCTCGGCCTTGACCTCCTCCTTCAGGGCCGCCTCCCGATCCTTGGCGCCGTCCAGCGTCTTGGTCAAAGTGGTTAGCTTCAACTCAAGATTCGCATTGGAGTTCTTGGCGGCGGCAAGCTCCTTGCCCTTCTCGGCGAGACGCACCTGCAACTCTGAGTGGCTATGGGCGTCCTTCTCCCGCTCAAGCTTGAGCGCGGCGATCTCTTCGCCTCTCGCCTGGAGATCGGCCTCCAGCTGCGCCACCTTCGCCTCTAGTTCCTTCTTGGCGGCCTCGGCAGTTGCGGCAGCGTCTTTTGCTTCCTGGAGGGCCCCGCCAAGTGATTGCTCGCGCGCGGCAAGCTCTTCCTCGTGGCTGTCGAGGTTGACCTTCCGCTGCGCCAGCTCGCCTTCTCGCGTGGATAGCTTCTCGGCGGCAAGCCGCTGCTGCTCTTCGACTTCGGCCTTCTTGAGGAAGAAGGCCGTCTGTTCTTCGACAAGTTGCTCCCGCTCCTCTGCCAAGGACCGGAGAGCTGCTTGGTGAAGACCCCAGAGCTCCTCTGCGCACTTCTCCATATCAGCTCCCGCCCTCGCGACAAGCGCCTCTCGGGACTCCAGCTTGGCCTGCCGGGCGCGGTAGAGCGACAATAACTTTCGCAGCAGCCGCTCCTCCTCAGACTCGCCGCCGCTGCTGCTTGGCGCGTCAACAAGCGTCAGCCCGACGGAGGCAAGCACTTCTCCGTCGAAGACCTCTCCCTCGACCGGCGCCCTGGAGCTCGATTCCCAGGGGAGCTTGATGAAGACGTCGTCGCCGGCCTTCAAGTAGGCGCCTGGCTCGGGCTCTTTGGAGCCTGGGGCCGCGGCAGCGGCGGAGAGCTCGATGGTCGGTGTAGCGTCTGGCGCTCCTGCGGCCTCAGTGCCACCAGTCCGATCGCCGGGCCCCTCGCCAGCTGCCGCGGTGGCAGCCTTGGCGGCCTCGTCGCCGGCGGGCTCGTCAGCACCGGCCGCCTCTTCAGTAGCAGCGGCGTGGCCGGTGTCGCCGCGCGCGTTCTCCTCGACAGCGTCCTCCGTCTGCATCGGCTCTGCAGCGGATGGATCTGATGGCTGGAAAGGGGAGAAAAACAGTCAAGCAAATATCCAAAAAAGAAGAATCAAAAGAAGAGAAGCCCAAGGGAAGTTTGAAGCGAGAAGATTACCTGCGTGAGCCGGCTCCTCCACGGTGTCCCTCGCTGGGGAACTCTCCCTTGGCGGCGTAGTTGTAGTCCCCGCCGGCGGAGGGCCGCTGGTGTTGTCCCTCGCCGGAGAACTCGCCCTTGGTGGAGAACTCTCCCTTGCCGGGGAGACCCTTGCCGGGGAATTTTCCCTTGGCGGCGTAGTTGATGCAGATGGCACGTCGGGGGCGGTCTCCGGACGCCCCTGGCCTGGCTGCTCTACTCCTACACAAATCAACAAACAAGACGTCAACAAAGATAGAACACCCACGCGCGCCTAACAGAGGAAAGTAAACCACACACTTACGCTGGGGGCTGCACTGGGGGCTGCTCTGAAGATTAGTTGCCGGGTCCGGCAAGTTTGTCTCAGGCGCACCCCCTGCTGTCACGGCGGGCTCGTCCTCGATGACAATCACCGGGACCTTGGCTCTCTTTGCCGCCCTCTGGGCCAGAGTTCTGAAAAAAGGAACAGGTCCAGAGTGAGGCAAATAGGGTACAAGACAAAACAGCAGAAAATCGAAGAAATACAAGAACAACAAAGACTTACTCTTCTTCTTCCTCGTCCGAGCTGAGCGCGGAGAAGTCGAAATCCGGCTCGCGCCCAGCGCGAGGAGGCGGGGGAGTAGGATCCCTTGGCCGCTAGGCGGGAGCAGTGGCGGTGGTCTGAGACGACCCCGCTCCGGCTGCCGCCGTGGCGTGAGGAGCGGCAGGAGCAGAAGCGGCGGTCCCGGAAGACCCCGCTCCAATTGCTGCAGAAGCACGAGGCGCTCCCGCGGCAACCGTGCTTGCCGCGGTGGAGCGTGTCGTGCGGCGCGGCGGCTGTTGACCCGTCTGCCGCTCCGCTACGTCCCCGGCCTTGCGGAGACGCCTTCTTGGTGGAGCTGGAGGCTCTGCTGGTGGTGGCGAGCTGCCTGAAGACGAGGAGGAAGAGGAGTTGATCTCCAGCAAGCCGCTCGTATCCTCAGCGGGCTCGCTTGGCTTAGCGACATGCGCGACAAGCTCTTCCTCACCAGCAGGCCCGCCTGCGCCGAGAAACTCCTCTCGCTCGGCAAGGCTTGTCGCCGCCGCTGCCTCCGCCTCCTCCACGGTGAATCCGAACTTGCCCGCGGCCGCGGCTGCCGCCGCCTCTTCCAGCCTGGTGGCGATGTACGCCATCTCCTTGTCGGTGGTGTCGCGGGTGAGGCCCTTCTTCTCGTCGGAGCGAATTGGCATTTCTTCTAAGTTGTCGAAGAACTCCTGCACGGCTTCGTCGGAAGGCTCTTGCCAAGTTGGGTCAATCCCATGAGAGTCGCACAGCGGCATCATTGCGCGGATGCGGCTGAGCGCGGAGTTATTGCACAGCGGGACGACCCCCCTCGGCAACCTGAACACTTCGGGATGATCGGGGTCATACTTGAACAACTCCTGGAGCATCCCGTTAAGCTCCAGGACAGTGAAGTTGAAGTTGAGGCCCGGGTGCACCCTCATGATATCTGCCGCGTTCTCGAACTCCCAGGCGGGCCTCTTCCTCTCCTGTAGGGGGCGATGCGGCGGCGGAGAAAGTCTGCACCAACTGCGCTTACAGTTAGCCCGGCAAGCCTGAGGCGTCGGATCCGGGCGGCGGCAATCTTCAGCCTACTGTCTTCCGGGGCCAAGTCGCTCCAGTCGTTACCGCGTACTACTGGGGCTTGGCGCCGGGCGGTGAATGGCTGCGGGTTCTCCTCTACAATCCAACACCAATTGGCTCTCCACTCCTCCCATTTGCTGCGGAGCTCTCCCTCCAGATAAGCTTCCTTCTTGTGCGTCCTCGATATCTAGGAGACTCCACCGGATAAGGGCTCTCCTCTCTCTACTCGGGGCGTAAAGAAGTGGCAGAAAAGGGCTACGTTTGGGTGGACCCAGACAAAGTTCTCGCAGAGGTGCGCGAAAACGGCCATGGTCAGAACGGCGTTGGGAGTGAAGTCAAGGAGGTGGAACCCGTAGGTATTCATGAGGTCACAGAAGAATTCAGAGAAAGGCGGGCAGAGCCCGCAGTAGAAGAACAAGGCGAAGAACGCGTATCCGTTCGGAGCCATCTCACATGCAACGGCTGGGAATACCTTGGTGCGCGGACGCGCTCGCGTCTCCCCCGACCAGAAGAGGTAGTAGTTCTCCCTCAGCTTCTTCGCGGCAAGCTTGGGGGGGGGGGGGGGGGGGGGGAAGACAGCCCGCTCCTTTCGCAGCGCCACGAGCCGTAGCGCCTCGGCCGACTTCGCGCCCTTCCCCTTGTCGGTTTTCGAAGCCATGGCGGAAGTGGTGAGGGAGGTCGACGGCGTTGGTGGTGCTGGTGGCGATGGGGGGCGGAGCGCTGCTCTCTTTCAAGCTTTGGGAAGAAGGGGAGCGGCGGAGGCTGGAGTAGCAACGGGCAGATGGACGAACTGCCCCTGTTTCCCCTGCTTATAAGGAGGGAGGGGGCGGACGTTCCGCATTTCCGATTAAAGAAACCACCCACGATCTCTCCCACGACGCCGCAATCGACGCGTGCCGTTAGGGGAGGGCACGGTGGATACGGAGAAAGATACGGCGTGACCCAGGCCGCGCGTGCCCGTGCACTATTTTGGGCCTGGCCCAACAGCGCTCGGCACCGTGTATGGCCCAGGCCCGGGGGCTCCTGTCGGTGTACTAAAGTAGGGGTACCCTAGTATCCCGAACTTGTGCACGGGCAGTCGCATCGTCCCACGGCAGGGCTTGCCGGGTGATCGCCAAGGTCCTCCGTGGTTCCTTTGGAGCCATTCAAGAACAAAGTATCCAAGCCAAGGAGATAAGGCCTCGGCAAGAGGAGCTTGCCGGGAAGGCCACTCGAGGCACAAGATCACTCAAGGCGCAAGACCCTGGCAAGAGGAGCTTGCCGGGGAGGCCAACCAAGGCATTTCAAGAAACTTGCCGCGACGCGCCACGCGTCCCGGCAAGGCCCGGTGAGCGACAAGCTCCCGGAAGCGATACGATAGCAACCGCGGCAAGGCGCTTGCCGCGGCAAGCTTCCACTCAGTACCCGCGCTCCAGCACATCCACCCACGTGTCGCTCTGGGACCCTTCCAAGCGTACGTGGCGGGAGGCTGTGCAGCCAGGGGTACGCGGTGGCAAGCGGCGCTGACAAGGTTGCCATCGTGGCGGACGGTGGCGCCCCTGACGGCCCCTTTTTGCACTGTTTGGGCGATGTCGATGGGCATTTAATGCCCTTGTCCCCTGCCGTCAGGGTTAGGTATAAAACACTGTACCACCTACCACACTTTTTCCATTTTTACCCTCAGCTGCGCTGCCACCTGTCGGTGACCCCTTTAGCATATAAAAGGAGGCCCATGCGCAG
>LR738714.1:738305255-738323468 GCA_902687465.1 Secale cereale | reverse complement strand
GGGGGGGGGGTTAGACATTCGAACACTCTCACGCTCGGTCTCGTTAGCTGCGGAAGTGTACTGTAGCTCTCAGCGCTCCCGAGCAAGAACTCAATACAAACCAAAGCAGGAGTTGGGTTTTACGCATCCGTGCGGCCCGAACCTGGGTAAACTGCTCGTGTGCCTCGCCTCGATCTGCTCTTTGTGCAATCTCCGCCCCCTGCCGTACCGAAAAGGGGCTCCGTCCCATAGGTGTTCGTGGGTGGATCAGTTTCCCCGACAGAGGTTAAACTTGCAAGGTTGACCAATCCTACCAGATGGTAGGGAATATCAACTCTTGTTGTGCCCAGTGCCTATACAACCAATTCAAAAGGTGAAAATAAATTTTTTCCAATTTTCAGGACATAAATACATGGCACTTGTAGTTCAAATTTGAGCTAGTTCTGATAAATCTCTAGAAATTGAATAAATGGATGAAATATACAAACAAAACTAGAAAATTCATGAAACGTGGGTAGTGTGCATGAAATGTGGTCTACTTCAGATGAAAAATGGAAAGACCCAATTCTATAACTTTTTCAGGCACTTACTTCACAACCAGGGGGCTATTGAAAAGTAACCCGTCTACCCGGGCTTTGGTTATATACTGTTCGGTCAACAGGGGGTCTTCCAAAAAAGTTGAAGCTCTCTCTGCTCTGCCGCCTCCCATACGCCTGCCACCTGCCTTCAAGGGGGCAGAGCCATGCGACGGTGCCCCATTGCCACCACCATCGCCCTTCCCGCGATGAGGCAGTCCCACCAATTCTAGATGACGCAAAACAATCTCTTGCCACCGACGCTCCACTTCCCACACTCCCCTGACCTTTAATACCGGTGTCCGACATCGGTCCACCGACGCTTCACTCCATTGCTCCCAAGCGCCGCGCCATCCTAATCTAGTACAACCACCATGGTGAGGCAGCTAAGGACCACAAGGCTCTCCACGGGTGGTCTTTGCCCCAGGGCGCCGATGCCCGACATCGACGGTGGCTCCAACTCCAGTGCGGGCTCCAACTACGATGTCGCTTCGTCGGTCAGCTCGGCCTCCTACTCCAATCTCGAGCCCATGCTGTCTGAGATGTCTCCTAACCACAGGGAGCTCGAGGAGGAGGATGCCGAGGAGGAGGATGCCTTCGAGGCGCTGTAGGAGCACCTCAACATCCACGACGTGGAAGATGCGGCCGACGAAGACACACTGGCTCATGCATACAAAGCTGTTGTGCTCACTGCCCAGGCCGAGGAGGCCCTGCGTGCGGTGCAACAGCAGCTCGACCAGGAGGTGGTAGTTGCGTCTTTGTCCACGACACATGGAGAGGCTGTTAGGTGTCGGTCGGCTAAAGAAGAGGCCACAACTCGAGAGCAGAGGAGGGCGGCGATTCTGCGTGCAGTGGCCGCCATCGAGGCGAAAGGCAAGGGACCAGACGTCATCGCCCTATTCTCCTCCTCCGATGAAGACCACAACAACAAAGACGACGACACCTTCATCGTTTCGGATGATGAAGACAAGTAGCCTTCCATCTGTTTGTTACTCAGATGATAAATATTAGCTAGTAAAATTATTTCTTCCATCAAAAGCATCAAAATAACAAATGCATGTATGTGGTCATCACCTCAAAAGGGACAGCGAATATCGAAGCACAATTTCTTCAACTACGTCATCTCCTCCTTGTTTGCTATTCAGATGATTTTTTTACCTAAATGCATAAACCATTAAGGATATTATCCGCTAATCTTAATATACATAACTTAGATCATTGCGAGATAACAAAATAGACCTACGGTTCCAAACTATACAACTTTTTGATAAACAATTCTTGCATGTCAAACTAAATTGATCCATTTGATAGTCCTAATGCTGATCTACAATACCGTCAAATATTTTTTGTCCAAATTTCGGCTCTAACCCAACCTAAATTTTCAACAAAACTACTAATTATGACTTAATGACAAAAGTAACAACATCGCACATGACAAAATAAATACTACTAATGGAGAGAGCTAACATTGATCTACAATATCTTCAATTTAATCTTCCGAAAAATACTATAAATGCAACATATCTTGTCTAAAAACTTTTCTAACTTATAAGCTATAATCATCACATACAAATTATGAGCTAAAAACTAACTAACTTCCACTGTGCATGCATGATAAAATCCATGTATTGCAAAGATCATACCTTGATGTTCAACTTCTTAGTTCGCTTCTCCCAAAAAATCCTAGTCCAAATGCTTCGAATGATTGTGCTCAACTAATACAAAAACAACGAAGCATAGTTATTTAGGCACTAATTAGATAGACCAAATGTAGCATGCATGTGAATGAAACAACAAAAATGGATTGATCCTTTTTTAGAGAAAAGACTAAGCTGAACCCGAGATAGGGCTCGAGCCTCCCCCGACTTTTAATTAAAGAAGCCATCAACCAACCAGTATTACATCAAACATATACACAAGAAGAAAGCAGAAAACAGCTAAGACACAATGTACTAGAACATCGAACATCCTACAAGTGATACATGCAAACATAAGATAGAGGAGAATAGCCTATCCTAAGCCACAAAGGCCAGACGCCTAGACACAACAGCCACACAAGCACCATGGTAAAAAACAACAAGACACCGACATTGGTAGCACACGCCTTGATCTATCTATTCTTCAACTTCAACATTTTCTAAACCGGCCTTGAAGTAGATCAAAATCGCAGTCAGTGATGTTATATGAGCTGTTTTTCTCAGTATGATATGTCACTTAGAGCGCAGAGAGGAGAGGAGTGAGCTGCCAACGAAGCAAATGAGGCACCGACTGCCTCATATAAAGAAACTAACACAAATCCCAAAGACACATGATACCTGTCAGCACAACGAGTCCAAAGGCACCAACCAATGGCCCGTGGTGTTGTTGCATCGCGCGCTGCGGCAACAGTGCTGGCCGCCTGGGGTGGTGGCGGCAGGGCCCATCAGCATGACCCCGTTCCGCCGTGGCTCAGGGGCATCCTCAGATTCCCGTTACCGGTCACATGCCGCATCCCTCCAAGGCGGCAGGGGGTGCTGCTTCCTGATACGTCTCCAACGTATCTACTTTTCCAAACACTTTTGCCCTTGTTTTGGACTCTAACTTGCATGATTTGAATGGAACTAACCTGGACTGACGCTGTTTTCAGCAGAACAACCATGGTGTTATTTTTGTGCAGAAATAAAAGTTCTCTGAATCACCTGAAATTCAACGGAGAATTATTTTGGAATATATAAAAATACCAGCGGAAAGAACCAGACCAGGGGCCCCACACCCTGTCCACGAGGGTGGGGGCGCCCCCTGCCTCATGGGCCCCCTGATGCTCCGCCGACATCACCCCCGACTCCATATATTCACTTTCGGGGAGAAAAAATCAAAGAGAAGGATTCATCGCGTTTTACGACATGGAGCCGCCGCCAAGCCCTAATCTCTCTCGGGAGGGCTGATCTGGAGTCCGTTCGGGGCTCCGGAAAGTGGAGATCGTCGCCATCGCCATCATCAACCTTCCTCCATCACCAATTCCATGATGCTCACCGCCGTGCGTGAGTAATCCCATCGTAGGCTTGCTGGACGGTGGTGGGTTGGATGAGATTTACCATGTAATCAAGTTAATTTTGTTAGGGTTTGATCCCTAGTATCCACTATGTTCTAAGATTGATGTTGCTATGACTTTGCTATGCTTAATGCTTGTCACTAGGGCCCGAGTGCCATGATTTCAGATCTGAACCTATTATGTTTTCATGAAGTATATGTGAGTTCTTGATCCTATCTTGCAAGTAAATAGTTACCTACTATGTGTTATGATCTAGCAACCCCGAAGTGATAATAATCGGGACCACTCCCTATGCTTGATAATATTGATGACCGTAATTTGAGGACTTCATGTATTCACTATGTGTTAATGCTTTGGTCCGGTACTCTATTAAAAGGAGGCCTTAATATCCCTTAGTTTCCACTAGGACCCCGCTGCCACGGGAGGGTAGGACAAAAGATGTCATACAAGTTCTTTCCCATAAGCATGTATGACTATATTCGGAATACATGCCTATATTACATTGATGAACTGGAGCTAGTTCTGCGTGACCCTATGTTATAACTATTACATGAGGAATCGCATCCGACATAATTATCCATCACCGATCCAATGCCTACGAGCTTTTCACATATTGCTTGTTGCTTATTTACTTTGCCGTTGCTACTGTTACAATCACTACAAAAATACTACTGTTACTTTTATCGCTGTTACCGTTACTTCCATATTACTTTGCTACTAAGTTACCTTGCTACAGATATTAAGTCTTCCAAGTGTGGTTGAATTGACAACTCAACTGCTAATACTTGAGAGTATTCTTTGGCTCCCCTTGTGTCGAATCAATAAATTTGGGTTAAATAGTCTACCCTCGAAAATTGTTGCGATCCCCTACACTTGTGGGTCATCAAGACAATTTTCTGGCGCCGTTGCCGGGGAGCATAGCTATATTCTTTGAGTTACTTGGGATTTATATCTGTTGATCACAATGAAGAAATTTAAAGACTCAAAAACCAAGATCTATCCCTCAACTATGAGGGGAGGTAAGGAATTGCCATCTAGCTCTGCACTTGATTCACCCTCTGTTATGAGTAAACTTGCGACACCTACTCCTGCTATTGAATCTGATATTTCGCATGTTCTTGATGATGCTACTTCTGCTATGTATGATGAAACTACTTCTATGCTTGATAATATTGTGCCACTAGGTGAATTTCTTGATGAACAAATTGCTAAGGTTAGGGAGAATGCATATATTGAAACTGATAATATTGATGAAAGTGACGATGAAGATTCTCCCCCTAGATATGAATTGCCTATTGTGCCTGAGGGTTATGTTATGGATGAAGAAACTGCTAGAGACTTTCTTGCTTGCAATGATATCTATGATCCTAAGAATCTGTTAGCTAAGTTGAAAGAAAAGTCTTTGAATGCTAGAATGAAATATGACCCTGCTTTTGCAACTTCACCTATCTGTGTTCCTGATAAGGATTATGATTTCTCTATCGATCCTGAGTTAATTACTTTGGTTGAATCTGATCCTTTCCATTGCTATGAATCTGAAACTGTTGTGGCACATCTTACTAAGTTGAATGATATAGCCACCCTATTCACCAACGACGAAAAAATTCGTTACTACTATATGCTTACGTTATTTCCGTTCTCGTTGAAGGGTGATGCTAAGACATGGTTTAACTCTCTTGATCCTGGTTGTGTGCATAGTCCCCAGGCTATGATTTATTACTTCCCTGCTAAATATTTTCCCGCTCTTAAGAAACAAGCTGCCATACGGGAAATATATAATTTTGTGCAAATTGAAGAAGAGAGTCTCCCACAAGCTTGGGGGAGGCTTCTCCAACTACTTAATGCTTTGCTTGATCATCCTCTTCAGAAGAATGAAATACTTGATGTCTTTTATAATGGACTAACCGATGCTTCCTGAGACTACCTGGATATTTGTACTGGTTGTGTTTTCTGGGAAAGAACTGCAGACTAGGCTGAATTGCTACTGAATAACATGTTGACCAATGAAAATAATTGGGCACTTCCTGAACCAACTCCTAAGCCAACTCCGAAGAAAAGGGGTGTTCTGTTTCTCAGTCCTGAAGATATGCAAGAGGCAATGAAATCTATGAAAGAAAAAGGTATTAAAGCTGAAGATGTTAAGAATTTACCACCTATTGAAGAAATACATGGTCTTGATAACCCGACACAGGTAGTAAAGGTAAATTCTCTTTATAGATTTGATGAAGGTGATATTCCTCGTTATAAGTCTGCTAGCCAATGCTTAGATGAGTTTGACAATTTTATTGTGAAACAAGAAAACTTTAATGCTTATGTTAGTAGACAGTTGCAACGTAATGGTTATATGATTGAACACTTGAGTGATTATATGTCTAAAGTTAAAGGTGAACTGAAACTCATTAGTAAACATGCTTCTATGGTTACTACTCAAGTAGAACAAGTACTTAAAGCACAAAATGATTTGCTCAATGAATTAAACAGTAAGAAAAATGACAATGCTATTAGAGTTGTGACTAGAGGTGGTAAAATGACTCAGGAACCTCTGTATCCTGAAGGCCACCCTAAGAGAATTGAGAAAGATTCTCAGAGAGCTAATTTAGATGCACCTAGTTCTTCTAAGAAGAAGAAAAAGAAAAATGATAGGACTTTGCATGCTTCTAGTGAACCGGTAGCTGACACACCTGAGAATCCTAATGATATCTCAATATCTGATGCTGAAACACAATCTGGTACTGAACATGAACCTAGTGACAATGTTAATGATGATGTTCATGTTGATACTCAACCTAGCAATGCCAATGATGTAGAGATTGAACCTGCTGTTGATCTTCATAACCCACAATCAAAGAATCAAAGTTATGATAAGAGAGAGTTTGTTGCTAGGAAGCACGACAAGGAAAGAGAACCATGGGTTCAGAAACCTATGCATTTTCCTCCTAAACCATCCAGGAAAAATGACGATGAGGATTTTGAGCGCTTTGCTAAAATGATTAGACCTACCTTTTTGCGTATGCATTTGACCGATATGCTTAACACAAATCCTTGTGCTAAGTATATGAAAGATATTATTACCAATAAAAGAAAGATACCTGAAGTTGAAATTTCCACCATGCTTGCCAATTATACTTTTAAAGGTGGAATACCTAAGAAACTAGGACATCCAGGAGTACCAACTATACCTTGCTCCATTAAAAAAAATTATGTTAAAACTGCTTTGTGTGATCTTGGAGCCGGTGTTAGTGTTATGCCTCTCTCTTTATATCATAGACTTGATTTGAATAAGTTGACACCTACTGAAATATCTTTGCAAATGGCTGATAAATCAACTGCTATACCTATCGGTATTTGTGAGCATGTGCCTATTGTGGTTGGAAATGTTACTATTTTATCAGACTTTGTTATCCTTGATATTCCCGAGGACGATAGTATGTCTATTATCCTTGGTAGACCCTTTTTGAATACTACAGGGGCTGTTATTGATTGCAACAAAGGCAATGTCACTTTTCATGTCAATGGTAACGAGCATACGGTAAACTTTCTGAGGAAACAACCTCAAGTCCACAATATCAATTCTATTGGAAAGATTTCGACGATTATTATTGGAGGTTTTGAATTTCCTCTTCCTACTGCCAAGAAGAAATATGATATTCTTATTGTTGGGGATATACATATCCCCATTCAGGTAACCTAGTGTTATTCGAAAATTCTCCGGTTTCATGTTATTCGGAAAGAGTTTATTAACAAGACCTGATCAACCTTGTTAATGGATTCCTTTTGATGAGCATGAGATGGCTGAATCTAGATAGCACAACTTTCTGTACCCTTCTTTTAATTTCCATTATTTCGATTAAATAAAGAAAAAAATAGTATTATCTGCCTGTTTTCTGAGTTATCCATGCAATAAAAAAGTATCCCGAAAATAAAAGTTCTCCAAATACCCTGAAAATGAGATATGATATTTTCCAGAATATTTAAGAATATTTGGCACTGAGAACACAGCGAGGGGAGCCAGCACCTGGCCACGAGGGTGCAGGGCGCGCCCACCCCCTGGGCACGCTCCCTGCCTCGTGGGCCCTATGTGGAATCCTCCACTTACTCTAGCACCCACACACTCCTTCTTCCTCCAGAAAAAATCACCACACAGCTCAAACTCGTGTTCTAGCTCATCTTGCTGCCATTATCGATCTCCTTGCTCAAAGCTCCATTCCCAAAACTGTTTGGGGAGATTGTTCTTTGGTATGTGACTCCTCCAATGGTCCAATTAGTTTTTGTTCTAGTGCTTTATTTATTGCAAATTTGCTGCCTAGGTGACCCTGTTCTTGAGCTTGCATGTCAAATTTATTGGGCCCCAAGTAGTTCTAATGCATGATATAGTCTCTAGGCACTTGTAGGAGTAGTTGCTATCAATCATGTTGAGTTAATTTGGTTCACTTTTATTTTGAGTCTCAAGATTTTTCAGAATTTTCAGAGGAAGAAAATGATGAGGAGATTGTTGCGAGGCCCCTCTACTCAAAGCTCAAAGGATAAGCAGAAGGAAGAGAATAAGAAGCCCAAATACAATCTCCCTCGCACTGTGGAAGTTCGGCCGTGTGAATGGCCTTGCAATGAGTTCTTGGAAGCCGCCGGGATCTATAAAGACTTTTATTATTTGGTGGAGAATGCAGGCCTCACGGACTTCCTCCACGACCAGCGTGAACAATATCTCTTGCTCACTAATATTTCATGCAAAACTTTCATTTTCATGCTAAGGAATCACCACCTTTAGTGGAGTTTAATTTACATGATGAGGTTAAGGAGATGTCATTCTATGAATTTTGTCAAGTATGTAAGATACCCTTTGCTAGTAGTCTTGAGGAACCACGTCGTAAGGATGTTGAGGGATTTATCGATATGATAGCTGTAGGGGAAACAAGACAAGTTTCAGGGGCAAGAATTACCAGCATACATTTTCCTGTTCTACGCTACTTCGCGATATTTGCTAGTAGATGCTTAATTGGTCGCAGGAATAGTGGGAATCTTAGTGCCCCTGATATTGTTATTTTGCGCCATGCTTTGTTTTGAGATACAACTTTTAGCTTGGGCGCTGTTGTTGCTAAACGATTAAGTCTGAACCGTACAAAGGGTCCCATCTTCGGAGGCATCTTTGCTTCACACCTTGCTGAACACTTTAGAATACCTATCAGGCATCATGAGAAGGAAGAAAAGTTGCTGGCCCCGGCTTATTTAAATTATAAGAGTATGATAGCACATGATTTAATTGTTAAAGATAAGAAGAAGATGCTTAAGTATAAATTGATGTTTGATGAAAAATATTGTGAGATTATTACCTTGCCTGCACCGTCTTTGTTTGATTTACTTTCAGGCACGTACCTCGTTTTTTCGGATGCCGTTTATGCGTACTGGAGCCAAGCACAAGCTTTGGAGCCGGAACCACCACTTGACCCTTATCGGCAGTCGGATTATCAGTGGGATTCGGAGGATATTGCCAACCAGTGGCACCCAGAGGACGCTCCTCCATGCACCGGAGAGAGTAGCTTTGATCCGTCAGGCCAGTACTGGCCATAGACCAACTTAGGCCAAAAGCCTAAGCTTGGGGGAGTACGTATTTCTCACCGACATTACATTCATGTTCACACACTTGCTCCAGTAGTCAGTGCTCATACTTTTTCATTGTACTATCCATGCTAGTTTTATTTATTTTCTTAGTCTTTTTCTTGTGTGCTAGAAAACCTTAAGAAAAACACAAAAAATTAGTTGTAGCTTTTAGCTAGTCTACTTGCCATGCCCGCGGTAGTAGTAAATTAAAAGAAAACCCAAAAAGATTTCTCGTTCTTCCTTTACTTGTTGGGAGCTTTCCCGTGTAAATAGTTTATTTTCTTTTCTTTGGGGGTCAAGAGGAGAAGACCATGATGAAAATGCTTAGTGGCTCTCATATGCTTCATTGTTTATTTAACCATGAGCCATATTACTTTGTCTTCTCTCTTGCATTAAATGCTTGCAGATTCTAGCTTAGTCCAATGCATGTGCACTATTATTATTATCCACACCTTTCGGTCGTGCGAGTGAAAGGCAATAATGACGATATGTGATGAACTGATTGAGATGGGAAAAGCTGGTATGAACTCGACCTCTCTTGTTTTTTGTAAATATGATATTTCATCGTTCCTGATTCAGCCTATTATGAATGAAACATGCTTGCTATGACAATTAGAGATCATAGCTGCTCATGCCATGCTTAATTAGCTAGGAGTTTATAATTGTCTATTTTGCGTGCCAACATGATATTAAAATGGTTGTGATGTGGTATGATAGGGTGGTATCCTCCTTTGAGGGATTCAACTGGTTTGACTTCGCACATGTTCACACATGTAGTTGAAATAAAATCAACATAGCCTCCACGATATTTATGTTCATGGTGATTTATATCCTACTCATGCTTGCATTCATTGTTGATTAATTTTAATGCATGTTCATGACTGTTGTCGCTCTCTAGCTGGTCGCTTCCCAGTGTCTTTCTAGCCTTCACTTGTACTAAGCGGGAATACTGCTTGTGCATCCACTTCCATAAACCCCAAAGTTATTCCATATGAGTCCATCATACCTTCCTATATGCGGTATCTACCTGCCATTCCAAGTAAATTTGTATGTGCCAAACTCCAAACCTTCAAATAAAATTCTGGTTTGTATGCTCGAACAACTCATCTATCAACTAGGGATGTCTATATCTTCCATGCTAGGTGGGTTATTCTCATGATGAGTGGACTCCGCTCATCATTCATGAGAAAATGGATGGTAACTGGGATGCTCAGTCCCATGCTCAAATCATAATAATTAAACAAAACTCCCCCAGGGCTATTGCTAGTTTGGACGGTACCCGTTGTTCGGGCTAGCCATGGAGTGTGCTTGTTGGTGGTTGGGGGAGTATAAACTTTACCATTCTGTTTGGGAACCGCCTATAATGCGTGTAGCAATGAAGATATCGAGATTCTTTGTTGTTATGTTGACAATGAAAGTATACCACTCAAGATATTATTCATATCTATTTCAAAATCGAGCTCTGGCACCTCTACAAATCCCTTCTTCCCTCTGCGAAGGGCCTATATATTTACTTTTATGTTGAGTCATCATCCTCTTATTAAAGAGCACCAGTTGGAGAGCACCACTGTCATTTGCATGTATTGCTATTAATCTACATTGAGTATGACTTGACTGGATCTCTTTTACCATGAATAACAATGTCTATTCATCCCTTGATCTTCAAAGGTGCTCTGCATTTATGTTTTGCGGTCTCAGAAAGGGCTAGCGAGATACCATCTTGTTATATCATATCATGATTGTTTTGAGAAAGTGTTGTCATCCGAGATTTATTATTATTGCTCGCTAGTTGATCATGCCATTGATATGAGTAGTCATGAGACCTGAAAGTTATTGTGAATGTGGTTAGTTTATGATCTTTGCTGAAAACTTGAATGCTGGCTTTACTTATTTACAACAACAAGAGCAAACAAATTTTGAGAAAGTTTTTCTTTATCACTTTCAGTTTATCAACTGAATTGCTTGAGGTCAAGCAAAGGTTTAAGCTTGGGGGAGTTCATACGTCTCCAACGTATCTACTTTTCCAAACACTTTTGCCCTTGTTTTGGACTCTAACTTGCATGATTTGAATGGAACTAACCCGGACTGACGCTGTTTTCAGCAGAACTGCCATGGTGTTATTTTTGTGCAGAAATAAAAGTTCTCGGAATCACCTGAAATTCAACGGAGATTTATTTTGGACTATATAAAAATACCCGCGGAAAGAACCAGACCAGGGGCCCCACACCCTGTCCACGAGGGTGGGGGCGCCCCCTGCCTCATGGGCCCCCTGATGCTCCACCGACATCACCCCCGACTCCATATATTTACTTTCGGGGAGAATAAAAAAATCAAAGAGAAGGATTCATCGCGTTTTACGATACGGAGCCGCCGCCAAGCCCTAATCTCTCTCGGGAGGGCTGATCTGGAGTCCGTTCGGGGCTCTGGAAAGTGGAGATCGTCGCCATCATCATCATCAACCTTCCTCCATCACCAATTCCATGATGCTCACCGCCGTGCGTGAGTAATCCCATCGTAGTTTTGCTGGACGGTGGTGGGTTGGATGAGATTTACCATGTAATCGAGTTAATTTTGTTAGGGTTTGATCCCTAGTGTCCACTATGTTCTAAGATTGATGTTGATATGACTTTGCTATGCTTAATGCTTGTCTCTAGGGTCGGAGTGCCATGATTTCAGATCTGAAGCTATTATGTTTTCATGAATATATGTGAGTTCTTGATCCTATCTTGCAAGTTAATAGTCACCTACTATGTGTTATGATCCGGTAACCCCGAAGTGACAATAATCGGGACCACTCCCGATGATGACCGTAGTTTGAGGAGTTCATGTATTCACTATGTGTTAATGCTTTGGTCCGGTACTCTATTAAAAGGAGGCCTTAATATCCCTTAGTTTCCACTAGGACCCCACTGCCACAGGAGGGTAGGACAAAAGATGTCATGCAAGTTCTTTCCCATAAACACGTATGACTATATTCAGAATACATGCCTACATTACATTGATGAACTGGAGCTAGTTCTGTGTCACCCTGTGTTATAACTATTACATGAGGAATCGCATCCGACATAATTATCCATCTCCGATCCAATGCCTACGAGCTTTTCACATATTGCTTGTTTCTTATTTACTTTGCCGTTGCTACTGTTACAATCACTACAAAAATACTACCATTACTTTTATCGCTGTTACCATTACTTCCATATTACTTTGCTACTAAGTTACCTTGCTGCAGATATTAAGTCTTCCAGGTGTGGTTGAATTGACAACTCAACTGCTAATACTTGAAAGTATTCTTTGGCTCCCCTTGTGTCGACTCAATAAATTTGGGTTAAATACTCTACCCTCGAAAACTGTTGCGATCCCCTACACTTGTGGGTCATCAGGTCCACCCGTTGCAGGTTGTCTTTTCTACAAATACCACTTGGCGGGTAGTCCTTCTGGTAAAAGATTCTAGACTTGTACTAAATTTTTCTACTCATAATCGTACTACTTTAATAACTTTTCTCTTAATAGACATTAAATGAAGGTTGTTTTAGATACATCACTAAGATGTATTGCACCGTAGACGCAACAAAAACATCAAGAGATTGTCAGTTCAACTTGTAGTTTCTATATGTCATATGCATAACAAGACTGTTCATAAACAATCATGGTACCATAGGGAGTTTTCAAGCACAACAACCAAAAGACTGACATGGCTGGACCAAAGGATATAACTATTAAGCTTACAGTGATGTAGGGTGGAACCCTAAGTGGAGAATTTTTCACACTTGGAGGAAAAAAGGGATGAAAACCAAGAACACAAAGAGGAAATCACTGAAACAAAACCCAATCACACATCCACTGGAATAATAAAGTGGAGATCCACAAGTATGCAAGATCAATCCAAGGAAAACAAGCACATATCGTAAATTTCTTCTCAAATCCTAGAGGAGATGAGGTCTTGATGATCTAGAGAGATCTTTCTCTTGTAGGGGTCTTGATATCCACTAGGGGTCTTCTCCTAGGAGGTCATGATCTCCTAGAGGAGTGATACAAGGAGCAAGCTCTCTCAATGTCTCATAATACTTTGCTAACCCTAAAACATGTCCCAGGATCGGAATATATAGAGGGCACAAGGAGAGGGACGAGTTGGTGTTGAAATAGGAGATCCAAGGCTGAAATCAGGGAGGGCCTTATGCATGGTTTAAGTGAGGCCCATCCGCACGGGGGTCCCGTGGGCACGTTATGCGCCCGGTCGCATGTTGTGCTACAGTGGTGAGGCCCATTGATGCGGCTTGAAACTGCATTGGTATTTTCCCAAAGAGGAAGGGATGATGCAACACAGCTATGGTAGGTACTTCACTACAGGAATCAGCATGTTTGCCGTCAGCCATGGCGGACGGCAAAGGCCTTTGCCATCAGCCGGCAGACGGCAAACCGTCCGGCTGAACGAGCTTGGCAAAGGGAACTTTGCCTTCTGCAGGCGGACGACAAAGATGGAAAGCCCTTTGCCGTCAGCCAATAGATGGCAAAGAGCTTGGACGGCAGGCCTACAGGTTAGGTCCGTTAGGGGTTAACGACATGTTTTTCCGTTTGCTGGCGGACGACAAAGATGCTCATGTCTTTGCCGTCTGTCAACAGACGTCAAAGCATGCCATATTGGCCAGCCCAGTGCCCCCCAGGTTGCACAGGCAGCTGCCACGTGGCAGTTTTGCCGTCTGTCAGCAAACGGCAAAGCTCTTTGCCGTCTGCTAGCCGACGGCAAAGAGCCTGTATAGCCCCTATTTTTTCTGTTTTTTCTTGAATTCACTCAATTTCAACAGACAAGTTTCAACACACAAATTTCATAGCAGACATATCCAACACACAAGATGCTCATATATACATACATAACCAACACATAGTTCCATCCATACATATTACAAAAGTTTCACATTGTTCATCCAACACCTATCCATCCATCCATATAACAAGTTCCATCCATGCAAGTTCATCGATACAAAATAAAAGCAAAAAAGGGAAAAGAAGCACTCCATCCATGCAAGCTTCCGTGAATTAAATGAAATCAACAAAATGGGAAACAAGAAAGTTAGAAGAAGACTAGAAGAAGAAGAAAAAGAAAATGAAGAAGAAGAAGAAGACTAGAAGAAGAAGTAAGCATACTTAGGTAAAATGGAGCTAACCTAGCTAATTATGCCATTTTTGAGTGAACTGAGCATATCGTAGGTAAAATTTGTCAGTTTGGAGCTGAGTTATTATGCCATTTTTTTTTACCCAAGTGAGCTAATTATGTCATAAATGAACTAGGTAAGCTAATTATAGATCATTATTGAGCTATCATAGGTAGTTATGCCATTTTTAGCTAACTAAGCATATCAAGTCATTTAAGTGAAAAAAATGCTAAGTATATGTCATGTTATAGCTATCCTAGGTAAAATATGTCAGTTTGGAGCTAAGTAAGGTTATTATGTCATTTTTGAGGAAAATAAGCTATGTATAGGTCATTTTGTAGCTAAACCTAGGTTATTATGCCATTTTTTTACCCAAGTTAGCTAACGATGTCATAAATGAACTAGGTAAGCTAATTATAGGTCATTATTCAGCTATCATAGGTAGTTATGCCATTTTTAGCTAACTAGGCATATCAAGTCATTTAAGAGGAAAAAAATGCTAAGTATATGTCATCTTATAGCTATCCTAGGTAAAGTATGTCAGTTTGGAGCTAAGTAAGGTTATTATGTCATTTTCGAGGAAAATAAGCTAAGTATAGGTCATTTTGTAGCTAAACCTAGGTTGTTATGCCATTTTTTTACCCAAGTGAGATAATTATGTCATAAATGAACTAGGTAAGCTAATTATAGATCATTATTGAGCTATCGTAGGTAGTTATGCCATTTTTAGCTAACTAAGCATATCAAGTTATTTAAGAGGAAAAAATGCTAAGTATATGTCATCTTATAGCTATCCTAGGTAAAGTATGTCAATTTGGAGCTAAGTAAGGTTATTATGTCACTTGGGAAAACTTACCATTATCACAGAGGTGAAGGACATGTCGAGTGTGCGCAAGTGCCAGACGGAGAAGGACCGGTCGGGGTTGCGCCATTGAGAGACGGAGAAGGATTGGTCGATGCTTGTCGGGAGGCATGTTGCACCAAAGATCATTTGCAATGTCTCGTTAGCATGATGCAACTGAAATATGAATGCTAGGAACTAATGAAACTCACATTGTCTGCTATACCAATCTGGGGCATCGGCAGAGGGGTCTGACCGTTTTTCTTGCACACAGACTGCACATTTTGTTTTCACAAGTCAGTCATATTACTCAGTAATGAAACGAACATTACATGCATGATTTGGCTGATATGCAGGAGAAACTTACCACGAGGAGCTCGTATAGGCCCGGTGACCCGCGTCGTTCCGGTTCCTCTCCTCCTCCATCATCCTAGCCGTCCTCTCCTCCAACTCCTTCTCCCTCTACGCCGCCTGCTTGTTTGCCAAAGCCAGAATCTCATGGGCATTAGCCTCGATGGCGAGCTCCACTGGCCATGGACGAGGACTCATCTCGGGAAGAGAGCTCGTCTGGTGCTTCTTGATCTCCCGAAGAGTTCCAGGACACCGTAGCAGTCCATCCGCAATTCGTGCCGAGCCATGTTTACTCCCGTCACCAGATAGCTTCATGTGCTCTGGATCAAAAGCATTCTGGCTCGGGTTGAAGTCATCCCCTTTCATCGCCTTCCCCTAGTCTCTGTACCTCACGAGCTTGTTGTGGGAGGAGCTGTTGGTGAAGCTCTTTGGAAGGTCGAGGTCAGACTCAGAGAATACCTTGGCCCTCTTGTACGGGGAAGTATGGGCCATGGCATATAGGTTGTACAGCGGTGAATCCTCCTTCTTGTGGCAATGCGCCTAAAAGAGAGGAACAACATATTAGTTAAGGGCTCACGCTACCATGACGAATGAAATTGCATGAATCATGAAGCAAACCACATACCCAGTGATCCCCATACTCAAACAGGTTGGAGCTACCTTGATGGTGTGGCACACCTTGCATTTGGGCACACTTATCCTTGGCCTTGTTGTGGACGGCTAGCCATTGGGGAGAGCACCACTCATCCACCAACCCCTCCCAACAATCCATCCTATCCGCACACCATCTCGGTGGCACCTAAGTTAGACAAGAGAAATTTCAGCGCTACGCCTACAAATCAAATGAAGGAAACTAACTACAAGGACTTAATAATAGGTAAATACCTTCAAGTACTTGTCCTTACTCAGATACTTGGTGCAGCACTTCTTCTTATCCCTCCTAATGTGAGTAGAGGCGTAGTAGTTGCGAACGGCCTGGACCCGAGCCTCATGCCGTAAGTTCTGAAGTAGGCGCTTGCACGGCTTCAATAACCTTAGCCGCCTCCGCCTCGCCTTCCTCAGCACACCTATAGAAGGTCTACAATGAAACAAGACAACACTTATTAATACAATCACTAGGTACTGTTGATTTTCAATTATGTAAAGGAGAAATTACCCAAAACTGCCGGATCACAATGTCGGCCACCGTCTCGCACAACACACCATCGATCCTCTCCTCCGGTGGGGCCGGGGCAGCCAAGTACAGCTCCCAGCTCAGTGGTAGCTGTGGAACCTCACCCTCACCGGGCAACGTAACCCACCCCGGGAAATGGTGCCGGCAAAGCACGCCAAGGACCTGGTTGGGCCTGCGGACACCACGGGCATGTATCCAACCCCTGCCATTTGAGAAGGCCAACACATTACATATTAATTCGAAGAAACATGAAGGAAAAAGGTTAAAAATGAGTCAATGCACTTACTTCTGCCCGTTAGGCACAATCAACCACCTCTGATCGCGGGTCGGCGGCACAGGCGGGAGCTTTCTACCACCACGCTGGTAGACCTTCTTCCCCTTCTCAACCAGCTCGCCCTCGCTATAGCTATCGTCAGACTAGGTCTCCTCGGCATCATCTTGGCCACTAGTCTCAGGAGTCACGTGGGACGAAGACTCTAGGACCCGAGTCTCCTGGGACGAAGACTCTGGGACCCGAGTCTCCTGGGACGAAGGCTCATCGACCCGAGGCTCGTCGTCCTAAGGCTCGTGGAGCGGAGTCCGAGACATGTCCACCTGAGACGGAGCACTACGGTGGTTCGAAGAATCAGCCGGGGGTGGCGGCGAGGAAGGCCCAACAACCTTCCTACCTTTCCCACCGCCACGTCCACCTCTAGCAGCCCTCTTCGGCTTCCCCCGACCTCTCCCGGCCGAAGAAGAAGCACCCGCCGGTGTCTGCATACTGTCATCGAGCACTCTCCGGAGGTGCTGGGATGGAATAATAACACCCCTCCCAGCACGCGTCAAGGAAGGAGCCTTAGAGCGCTCTCGACCAGCGCCCACCATCTATCAGCACCTGCAACGACAAAGAGTAAAGGAAATTAGTACAACATAAACATAATAAAATATTTAAGTGTGTAACATAATAAAATATTTAACTGTCGAGGTGTCGTGTCGATGTCGGGGTGTCAGGGTCAGGGGGTAACTCCTTTCCCCCTCGATCATCGACCCCTGGACTCTCGACTCCTTTCCCCCTCGATCCTCGACCCATCGACCCCTCGACACCTTGATCATCGACCCCTAGACCCTTGACTCCTTTTCCCCTCGATCCTCAACACATCGACCACTCGGCGACCCTCTTTTCCCTCGGCGACCCACTTTTTCTACTTTTCCTACTTTTTTTCATCTTCTACTTCTACTTCTACTTATTTTTTTCATCTCCACTTCTCCTTTTTTCTATGTTTTCTTTTTTTTTTCTTCTTTTTTTCCTATGTTTTCTCCTCCTAGTCCTTTTAGTTCTTATTTTTCTTCTTCTTCTGTTTTATTTTTTCTTCTTCTTCTTTTTTCTATGTTTTGTCCTCCTAGTCCTGTTAGGCCTTCTTTCGTTTCTTTTCTTGTTTTGGGCTTATCTGACAAAGTAATTAACCTATGAAAACTAACTAAGTAATTAACCTAAAAAATAACTAACTAACTAATTAATCTATGTACAGTACGGT
>LR738714.1:738270029-738304712 GCA_902687465.1 Secale cereale | reverse complement strand
GTGGTAGTGGCGGCGGGGTCGGTGGGGGTGGGGGCGGTGGGGGTCGACGGCGGGCACAGGACGGCGCGTGTGAGGTGAGGGAGAGAGAGAGGGAAAGAGGGTGGGATGGGGTGCGAGGCCAACCATTTTTTAGTTAAGTTTAATTTCTTTGCCGTCTACAAAGAGCATAGCTAGGGATGTCGGGCCGGGGGGAAACGGTCGTTAGCCTGGCTATTCTCTTTGCCGTCTACTCGCTGACGGCAACGAAGCTTTGCCGTCACCTAGCAGACAACAAAGAAAGTGGCCTTTAGGTGGATCTCGTTAGAGGGCCACCCTTCCTCTTTGCCGTCTACTAGAGGACGGCACGCTTTGCCATCGGCTAGCGGATGACAAAGATGCTGATGTCTTTGCCGTCTGCCAACGGACGAGAAAGCATGCCATATTGGCCAGCCCAGTGCACCCCAGGTTGCACAGGCAGCTGCCACGTGGCATCATCTTTGCCGTCTGCTAGCCGACGGAAACAGCCTGTATAGCCCCTATTTTTTCTGTTTTTTCTTGAATTCACTCAATTTCAACACACAAATTTCACAGCAGACATATCCAACACACAAGATGCTCATATATACATACATAACCAACACATAGTTCCATCCAAACATATTTGTCAGGGATATTACTACCAGGTATAAACCGCCCAGGAGGGGCCGGTTTATGTTATCAAGATTATTTTGAAGCCCAGTGGAGCATGAAGCAAGAGACTTTAGCCCAAGAGGTTTAGAGTCCAAGTGTTAGGGCCCATGATTTGTAAACCGCCATACTATGTAACTTGAGATGTAAGATAGAAAGAATAGAGACCGAGGCGGACACGTTTATGAGACGGCCTCGGGACTCTGTAAACCGGACCGGGCGTCACCTCTTATATAAAGGGACGACCCTGCAACGGTTCAAGGCAGAGAACAACAGCTCGAGACACAGGCAAAGCGGATTCGCTCCCTGGTCATCGAAACCCTAAGCAATACACACCAAACTAGACGTAGGCTTTTACCTTCATCGAAGGGGCCGAACTAGTATAAAATCCATGTGACCTTGCCCGCTTTAACCCCTTTAAGCTAACCCGTAGCAATGGCCTCACGACTAAGTCCTTTTGCTAGGACATCTGCCATGACAAAACCACGACAGTTGGCGCCCACCGTGGGGCTATCGCACGATGGTTTCAAGTTCTTGAAGGGCAGCTTTGAAGGACTCAAGTGCTATGCAGTGGGCCGGATGACCAAGAGTCGTCGCGGCAAGATCTACATCAATGATGCAGGCTGGGACCCCGAGGCCGATTCAATCGAATATGGATACCGGGTCCCCTTCGGCGACATCCACGTCTTCATCGGCAAGATCGGCGAACTGGGCCCTGAGCTGAACATCTTCCCCAACATCGTCGAGCCGGCTCAGCGTGCGAGACCTGCCCGGATTCAGCCCGCCCTGAAGCACGTCTTCGTTGGAGCAGTGCATGGAGTGCAAGCCGAGGATGGATCGGACTCTGGCGGTGAGACCGTTGTCTATTCCGGCGACGAATTGTCCTCCGGAGAGACATAATCTTTATATCTGCTGCAGGACGGCCGATCTGAGGGCTGTTCCGATGGTGACAGTATTCCGGACTCGCTCGATCCGCCAAACTGGGTTGTCGTCTTTATGGCTGGATCACAACCTATGCAGCAATCCTCAACTACAGCGGCGTTAATGTCAGATGCGATGGGGGCTAGGGCTGGAGATCCTATCCCGTCACCGTCTAAAACTTTATCCGTTTGGGTCGATACTTTGATGGTGCTACTAACAGAAGTGGTAGCTCAGGCCAATAAGGAGCAGCATGATGCTGAGGTCGCTCAGGTGAAGAGCCGGATTGATCAAGCCAAGTTGGACCTAGCTGCTGAGAGAACCAGGATGGCTGCAAAGCAGGCTGAGCTTGATGCTCAAGCCTATCGACTCATGTTGGATCAGACCGCTTCACACGAGGTGATGATGAGAAGGCAACAATCTCGCCAGCCACCTGTTAATGAGGCAAGGAACCTCTTTAGCACGCCAGGAGCAGGAACCAGTAACCAGCCAGACGTGAACCGGGGAGGGGCACCGGGCACGGGAGCGTCAGTCCAGCCGCCAACCGCGGAGCCAACCAGCCAGGTTGTACCATCACAGCATGTGCCCACCCCACCTGGTCACTACTCTAATCCATTGGATAACATAGTTGCTGCCGCTTCACGACTGGCCGCTCTTCCCATTGAAGGAACATCCCCTATAGAAGTAGAGGCACGACGGGCCAGGGAGTTTCTGGAGACGGCGCTAACTCAACAGAAAGCTTATTCCGACAGCCGTGAGAGGATTCATTCAACCCCTCGCCCGAGCCGGAGTTACACTAGGCATCTGGATGAACCGGCCGTATCGAGTAGCGCACGGAGACGTAATCCGCCAGAGCAGGATAATCCGGCAGGAGCAGACGTGAATGCTCAGAACGTGGTGGATCAGGGCAGGCAACGCCGAGAGGCCGAATTAACAGCGCAGCACGAAGCCCGTCAGGCGACGCCGGTTCGTCCCTCTACCACAGTTGAACCGGGAGTTATGTGTAGCTCCCTGGGAGTGCCTTGTCTTACTCCCGCTTCGCGGAATGTGAAACTGCCCAAAGATTTCAAAGGACCGTGCAAGGTGCCCAATTACATTGCGGATCTGTCTCCGGAGGCATGGGTTGAGAGTTATGAGATGGCAATGGAGATGCTGGATGTGGATGATGCAGCGTGCGCTAAGTATTTCACTATGATGTTGGAGGGGACAGCTCGCACTTGGCTGAAGGGCTTACCACCCAATTCCGTCGGATCATGGGCCGAATTGCGTCGCCGGTTTATCAATAACTTCAAGAACACGTGCAAGCAGCCAATATCTGTCGTCGATCTAGCTGCCTGCATTCAAGGAGAGCATGAGTCTACAAGTAGTTGGGTGCGTCGAGTGTCAGAGATTCTGCATTCCTCCAATAGCATCAACCCAAGCACAGCAGTGGTAACCTTGGAAGGCAATTGCCGGTTTGAACCTTTGAAATTGAAGTTGGGACGGCTTAAGCATAATTGTGATGACATGGGGACACTCATGGGCGCTTTGGTGAAGTATGCGGACTGCGATAATACCAAATACCCAGACGTCGATAGTGACAAGTCAGGGAAGGCAAACAAGAATGGTAAGGCGCTGCAACCCAACCGGGCAAATCAAGGATACAATGGTAAGCGTAAAGTGGATGGTAGTTCAGATTTTGTGGCCAACATCAGTGCTCAGGTGGACGGACAGCGCCACAAGGGTAGGCCGCCCCCATGAAATGGGAGGCCGCCTATTAATCTGGAACGCCAGTTGAACGTACCTTGCCCGAAGCACGGTACAGCAGAAAAGCCAGCTACACATCTCTGGAAAGACTGTTTTATTAAGAAGGAATTCATGAACCGGTCTCGGTACGATCACAGACCATCCGGCGGGTCAGGCCCTGGTTTTCAAGGGCCGGGTTATCAAGGTGGTGGATCCGATTCAGGATACCAAGGCAATAACGGCCACCACAGCGGGCACAATCAGCATAGCTAACAGCACAGCCAGGGCGGTTATAACAATCAGGGAAATCAACAGCGTCAACAGCAGCAACAATCCGGATATGAGAATAATTCGAGGGAGTTGAGCAGTGGGCAGTATCATGTCTTCACCACGAGCTTGTGTAAACGTGACCAGAAAGTTCACAAGAGGGCAGTACATTTTGTTGAACCGATGGTGTCGCGTTACCTGCGTTGGTCAGAACAGCCCATTGTGTGGAGCCGAGAGGATCATCCACCCCGGGTTGATAATCCGTGTCAACTGGCTCTAGTTGTGGCACCTCAGGTGGGTGGCTACAAGTTTACCAAGATAATTATGGACGGAGGGAGCAGCATCAACATTTTATACAATGAGACTTTCCGGCGCATGGGGCTGACAGATAAGAAGCTTCGGTAGTCCAACACAATTTTTCATGGGGTAGTGCCCTGTAAATCGGCGTATCCAGTTAGCAAGATTGATCTGGAAGTTACTTTTGGAGATGAACATGATTCCAGGTCGGAGACCTTGACCTTTGAAGTAGTAAAGATCAAGAGCCCATATCACGCTTTGTTTGGGCGACCGGTTTACGCCAAGTTCATGGCAAGGTCGTGTTATGTTTATCTACAGCTCAAGATGCCAGGACACAAGGGAACCATTACGGTCCATGGGAGTCGCAAGATTGCGTTGGAATGCGAGGAAGGTGATGCAACTTATGCTGAAGCGGTTTGTGCAACTGAGGAGCTGAAGTTTTATAAAGACAATGTTGATCCGGCGGATATGTCTCTACTGAAGAAACCAACCACAGAGCATGATCCGGCCTTAAAGTTCAAATCAGCTGAAGAGACCAAACAGGTTGACTTCGTTCCTGGCGATTCATCCAAGCAGTTTACTATCAGTGCTAACCTAGATCCGAAATAGGAAGGCGCGCTCATCGAGTTCATCCGTGAGAATCGGGACATCTTCGCATGGAAACCTTCTGACATGCCAGGTGTACCGAGGGAACTCGAGCACAATCTCAACATTGATCCTAAGTTTAAACCGGTTAAGCAATTTATGCACCGCTTCAATGAAGAAAGGCGCAAGGCTATTGGAGAAGAAGTGGCTAGGCTTTATAATTGAGGTTTTTCATCCAGAGTGGTTGGCTAATCCGGTGCTAGTACTTAAGAAAAATGGCACTTGGCGAATGTGTATTGATTACACAGATCTAAACAAAGCTTGTCCAACTGATCCCTTTCCCTCCCCCGTATTGATCAGATCATTGATGCTACGGCAGGATGTGAGCGACTAAGTTTTTTGGATGCATATTCAGGTTATCATCAGATCAAGATGGCAGTGAAGGACCAGGAGAAAACGGCCTTTATAACTCCCTTTGGAGCCTTCTGCTATGTGTCTATGCCATTTGGGCTTAAGAGTGCCGAGGCGACCTATCAGCGTTGTGTGCAGAATTTCTTTCATGGACAGATTGGGCGGAATGTTCATGCATATGTGGATGGCATTGCGGTGAAATCCAGGAAAGAGGAGATGTTGATAACAGATTTGAAAGAAACCTTCGACAATCTCCGGGTTTATAAAATGATGCTTAATCTGGAGAAGTGCGTTTTCGGTGTTCCGGCAGGCAAGCTCCTGGGGTTCTTAGTATCGAACAGGGGAATCGTAGCTAATCTGGAGAAGATTAAGGCGATTACATCCTTGGCTAAACCAGCGTGCATCAACGATGTCCAACGCATGGTGGGCCGTATTGCGGCGCTCAGCCGGTTTATCAGTCATTTGGGGGAGAAGTCTATCCCGCTTTATCAGATGATGAAAAAGACAGATCGCTTTGTCTGGAGTGATGCTGCTGATGCTGCGTTTGAGGACTTGAAGAAACAATTAGCAGAGCCATCAGTCCTTGCTGCCCCAGTTGACAATGAGTCGTTGTTGTTGTATGTGGCTGCTAATGCCCGTGTAGTAAGCGTTGCCATTGCGGTAGAGCGTAAGGAGGCAGGCAAAGAATATCCGGTTCAGCGGCCGGTTTACTACATTAGCGAGGTGCTCATTGAATAAAAACAGAGATACCCGCATTGGCAGAAGTTGGTGTATGGAGTCGTCATGGCAAACCGGAAGCTAAAGCACTATTTTCAAGGACATCCAATCACTGTTGTCAGTTCAGCTCCGTTGGGGGATATAATCCAGAACAGAGAGGCTACTGGTCGGGTTGCAAAGTGGGCCATTGAGCTTAGGCCGCACGGATTGAAGTATGTGCCCCGTACTGTGATAAAATCCCAAGCATTGGTGGATTTCATCAATGATTGGACAGAGTTGCAAGCAACTGAGGAAAAGCCGGATCACACGTATTGGACTATTCACTTTGATGGATCCAGGCAATTGGAGGGCTCGGGGGCTGGAGTCGTGTTAACTTCCCCACGAGGTGATAAGTTCTGTTATGTCCTCCGTTTAATGTTCCCTTGTACTAATAATGCAGCTGAGTATGAAGCTCTCCTCCATGGTCTGCGGATGGCCAAGGAGATGAACCTAAGCCGAGTTAAATGCTTTGGCAATTCAGACCTGGTGGCACATCAAGTATCTGGCAAGTGGGATTCCAAGGATCCACTCATGGCAGCATATCAACGAGAGGTAGACGCTGTTGCTCGACACTTCAAGGGTTATCAAGTGGATCATATAGACCGGCGCAAGAATGAAGTGGCGGATGCATTAAGCCGGCTGGGTTCTCAACGTAAACCGGTTCCGCCCAATACCTTCCAGGATGTGTTACACAATCGGTCGGTGCAGTTACCTTCAGAAGAGGACTTGGCTGTTCCTGATCCGGGGGCACAATTGGTCGCGACACTTCATGTTATTCCGGATTGGACGCTTCCCTACCTGGCGGACATGAGCCGAGGTGAGTTACCAGAGGATGAAGTCTTGGCTAGACAGATAGTCCGGCGATCCAAGTCAATGACTATTGTCAATGGAGAACTTCATCATCGCAGCGTTTCTGGGGCGTTTCAGCGGTGTGTGTCGCCAGAGGAGGGTTGTGATATTCTTAAAGAGATCCACGAAGGAGATTGTGGTCATCATGCCGGTTCAAAATCTTTGGTGGCTAAAGCTTTTCGTCATGGGTTCTACTAGTTGACGGCTCATGCCGACGCAGAGGACTTGGTCAGAAAGTGTGATGCTTGCCAGAAATTCTCACGGCGTGCTCATATACCGGTGTAGGAATTGAGGATGATTCCAATTACTTGGCCGTTTGTGACTTGGGGGCTTGATATGGTTGGACCCTTCAAGAGATCCCAAGAAAAGAAGACTCACCTTTTGGTGGTGGTGGATAAGTTTACCAAATGGGTTGAAGCGGAACCTGTCAGTAAGTGTGATGCGGCAACGGCGATTCAGTTCATCAAAAAGGTGATTTTCTGGTTTGTCTTTCCACACAGCATTATAAGTTTATAACTGATAATGGTACCAATCTATCCAAGGGGGCAATGGAGGAGTTATGTCAACGAGAGCACATCCGCCTTGATGTATCATCAGTAGCTCACCCTCAGTCTAATGGCCAAGCTGAAAGAGCCAATCAAGAGATCTTGAGAGGTATTAAACCCCGGCTTGTGGTTCCTTTGCAGAGAACACCGGGTTGTTGGGTGGAGGAGTTACCTTCTGTACTATGGAGCATTAACACTACACCTAACAGATCCACAGGGTACACGCCTTTCTTCATGGTATATGGAGCTGAAGCGGTCCTCCCTAGTGATATCCGTCATGACTCGCCGCGGGTGGCAGCTTATGTTGAAGAGGATAATGAAAAAGCAAGGCAAGATGCATTGGACCGGTTGGATGAAGAACGGGACACGACAACAGCTCGATTGGTGATTTATCAGCAAGATCTACGCCGGTACCACAGTCGCCGGGTTAAAACCAGGACGTTTCAAGAAGGAGATCTGGTGCTCCGGCTCATCCAAGACCAGACAGACATGCACAAGCTATCCCCACCTTGGGAAGGACCCTTTGTGGTCAGCAAGAACCTGCACAACGAATCATACTACCTCGTCGACGTGCGAGAACATAAGGACTCACGTACGGCGGAGGAGGAGACCAGACGGCCGTGGAACATCGCTCTTCTTCGACCTTACTACGCTTGAGCCATAGGCTCCGCTTTATGTACATATCTTTACAATGTATATATTATGATCAATATAATAAACCGGAGCCCCCGATAAAGCGGAGTATCAGCCGCCTTTTTTCATAAGAGTGTCACATGGGGGCTTCTGTGTGCAAGGGAGTTCCTATGGCCTCTTAAACCGGCGACCACATCAAGGCCATCATAAGAGCATAGGTCTGGTTGCTTCGACAATTTCCACATGATAATGAGGGGCAAAAGAGAGTTTGATGCCTAGCACAACTCAAACATAGGCCCCGACGAGCAATGCTCAAATGCTACCTGGGGGCTCCTGATGCAAGACATCAACGAGTTGACAACCCTTGTAGTAAACACGGCTTGGAAGCTTGGTGTATACACCTAAAACCCCGGATTAACCTGCCTGCATCAAGTAAGTCACTCCGTCCAGGTAAACCTGGTACGACCCGTCGAATGTACACACAAGTCAATCTTTACAGACCCTGAACTTGGTAACGTTAAATTCACGATCATCAAGTGATTACACAAGTCAATCTTTATAGATTTCTTGAACTTGGTAGCATTTGGCATTGATGATTTGGTTAAGGATTGAGGACCATCTTAACAGGCTTTGCAAAATTGTTAATGACGGTAGCCTAGCAGTTCATAAAAAGCCTCAAATTTGGAGCCTGGCAGCTCGTAAAAAGCCTCGACTACATGGTCTTATTTGCCCAAAACTTTATTTTTATTTTTATGTTTTATCAAATCTTTGTCCTCAAGGTCATTGGTTTTTAACCAAGTCCAGTAATTCAGGGAGTGGCTGACTATAAGTTGCCACTACATCTGCATTTACATAGTTCTAGTCTGGGTTATAAACATCAGTACTAACTACAGCTAAACCGGAGTTCATCATAACCCGGTTCGGTTTTCATGATGAACCGACAAATAATCAAGGGAGTCATCGGCACTTGCACCTTGGATCATTATTTCTTCCTGCCGGATTAAGGTTTATTGTGATACACTTAATCACAGGTATGATACGTACGTATACTTTATGAACAGTTCAAATTATCAACTTAGACCATGTGTTTGGGCATTATGACCCGTCCGGCGATAAACCGCCAGGACACTTTGAACATTATTTTATGCAGAAACAGGTAGAATAAACCGTCAAAGGCATTGAAAGAAGGACATGTTTAAGAATTTGCCAATGGAAGCAATCTCACAAAATATAGTATGGGATGAACACAGAGTATCTCAGTTATCCTATTACAAGGCGCTGGAAGGCCCAAAAGAATATCAGTTTTTCTCAAAGTACTGAGACATAAAGTTAAACCAGCACTGGTTTAAGATTCTGCATCAGATCGCCGTGAAGATTGAGGGTCAGCTTGCTCCGGGTCTTCGGCAGTTTCTTCCAGCTGCTGGAAGTCAGTAGTGGTCCAGTTAATCTTGGCCAGAGCTCGGAAATAAACTTCGTCATTTATGAGGTCTGACGGATCAATTTCACAAAGGTGTGCTTATGGACGGGCGGAATAAGGTTTTCAATATCATAAGCCGGACGCTCCGCCCACACATTCTCCGCATCATATCCTGGATGATATCTTGATAGATCGGCTTCATCAGCAAGTTTGCTAGCAAGAGGCCGCATATCCTTGGTTAAGGCACATAGATCATCACTGGAAAAGGCTGATCCGTCTTCCTTCATGCTTGGGTAGCCATTCATCGCCTCCGCCGAATCAAAGTCAGGAACCCAAGCCTTCGCTCGAGTCAAAGCCATCAGAGCACCCGCTCTTGCAGACGACTTCTTTACCTCTATGAGGAGGGCAGGCAGAATGGACAGCTTCTCCAAGGTACCTTGGATTGTGGTAGGAGTCGGTTTGTTGTGGGAGATAGCACTGATAGCCCTTTGAGCGCCGGAATATAGCTGCTCCACCAGAGTGTATGCAGCTTTCAATTTCTTCCGCACATCATCGCCAAGATGAGTGATACGCCTCCCTGCGTCAAAATTATGAGATAAACCGGAACGATACAAGATTGCAAGGTTCAGGGTTGTGTTAACATTACTTACTAAAGATGGCAGACGTCATGTCACTTATCTGTTGCTTCAATCCAGACAGTTCCTCTGTCACCGGATTAAGGGCAGCCTCTGCATCACTGGCTCTCTTCTCCAGAGCAGCCTTTTCAACCTCCCAAGCTGACCGCCCTGTTTCAAAGTCCTTTTTTAGCTTCTCCATATTGGCTAAAGCAAGTATAAGCTCATCCTTGACTTTAACAACAGCAGTCTCTTGGAATTTTAAGTTATCCCGAAGTTCGGTTATTTCAGAGGCCCTCCGGTTCAAATCAGTCTGCCAAAAATGAAAGTATATCAGATATTCATGGAGCAATTCAATCAAAGTCCCAAGCACATAACAAGTTATGCACTTGACACTTGGGGGCTAATGTATATTTGCAGTGAAAACATGCAATTTTTTCAGACAAGTCCCAAGCATATAAACAAGTTATATACGTGGTACTTGGGGGCTAATGTGACATTGTTCTAAAAACACGAGAAGTCCCGGTTCATCCTAAAGGAAGTAAACCGGCCCTTGGGAGCTACACATGTGCAAAACAAATCTATCTGCTAGATCTACTGAAGTCCCGGTTCAACCTAAAAGGTTAAACCGGCACTTGGGGGCTACGATGGAGTAAAGATACAGTTACAAGACACAAGCAGAAATAGAGAACAAAGACAAAGGAAAAGAAGTTACCTCATAACGCTCCTTCATTAAGTTTACCAATCCAGCTTCATAATTGCGGCTGGTATGTAGCCGGTTTAAATATCCTGAATGAAGCTCCTGGGCGCTGAGCTGAGTGTAGCTGGACAAGTCAGTACTCCACTTGCCTTTGTCCTTATTGAGAGATTCCTCCTTGGCAGTGTGTTTGGTCAAAGTGACAGGCTCCCCTGGAGTAGAGAAACCAGTCCCTGTGATTTCAACGTCGCCAGGTGAAGCGGCCGTTTGCTTGGAGGGACTAACAGGAGCAGGACTAGCCTGGACAGCGCTGGCCGGCTCAAGATCACGATCTATGGGATCGCTCCCCTGATCAACAAAGACGTCTTGGTCCATAGCAGGAGGATCATCGTGCGGAATGTCAACATTGTCTTCCGAAGGATCAGCAAGCTCAGGATCTTCTTCCGGTTCAGGAGTGGTATTGTCGGCTGCCGGTTTACTAAGTTTGGCCTTTTTGCTAGGCTTGGGCTTACTGCGCAAGTTAAAGTAACAAAAATCAGAAGAGTCGAAGATGAAAAGTTAAGCCGGAAAGAGTGAAAGACAGCTTACCCAGGAACATTCTTGAGGGGAGGAATTCGTGTGGCTGTTGATTCGCCAGAAGATGAGAGAGGAGTTTCCTAATAATTTGAGTCAGACAGATTAAGGGGTTGTCGAATAAGACCTGCTTTGGGGAAAAGAGCAGTTGGAGTGAGTAAAACCTTGGAACGACGCGTCCGAGCTGGAGTGTGCATTAATCCAGTGGATTCAATAGCATGACCGCTATGACGAGTAGTGCGGCGCGCTTTATGTTGCTGCTTCTTCAAAATAAAGTTTGGATCCAAATGAGCATAAGGATGAGAAAATTGAAATTTCCGGACTGTCCGACGAATTTTTGGTGGTGGCAGCGGTTCTGAATCGGAAGAAAGAGTGATTACCTCAACATCGTCCGCTTTACTGCCCTCGACTCGTCCCTGGGAACAGTTATTGTTAATAAAAATACAGATAAAGAAAAGACAAGGAAATCAAAAGAATTAGGCGGTACCTCGGAGGCCGGATCATCTTCTTCCGCATTGGATTCTGACACGGCAGTGTTCTTCTTCTTGTTCCTTTTGACAGCTAGGGTCTTTTAGCGAGCTGCTTTCGCCGGTTTATCTTGGGTCTTCCTTTTCCAGAAAGGGTCATTGTCCTGTTGAAAGAAATAAAGATATTTCAAGACAAATGCTGCAGACGGATTAAAACAAAGCAAAATTATAAGGAATTCTTACCGATGGTGGTTTGTTGGTCGCACAGAAGGGTGCTAGACCGGTTTGACTGCAAGCTTCTAGAAGTAGATTCAGCAGCTTCTTGACGAATTCATTAATTTCGTTTTCTGGTAGCACCATCTCTGTGTGGCACAAAGGGTCCTTGGGATTCCCAGTATACTCACACATTAAACCGGAACGCCGGCTTAGCGGGATAATACTCCAAGAAAGCCAGCGGCGGATGAAGTCAACTCCTGTCAGTCCATTGGCTACAAAGGCCCTGAGCTTTGAAAGCTGAGGGGCATATTGAGCTCGCTCCTGGGCACTTAAATGCTGTGGAAAATGGTGGTTCTCTGGAAGACGGTGGGAGTGATAACCCGGCAGTGGATTTTCACCTTCCGGTGAAGTATCTACGCAGTAGAACCAAGTCTGATTCCAGTCCTTTGGATAGCTGTGGAGAGTGGCGTGAGGAAAACTAACATCCTTCCTCTTCTGAATAGACATTCCGCCAAGTTCTGTGTTTGGGCCATCATGAAATTCAGTATGACGGTTTAAGTGAAAGAAGTCCCGGAATAGCTCCACTGTTGGCTTCTCTTGCAAATAAGCTTCACAAAAGACATGGAAGTTGCAAATGTTTGATACAGAGTTGGGACCAATGTCTTGTGGGTGAAGTTGAAAGTTTGCTAGCACATCACGGAAAAACTTTGACCCAGGAGGGTTGAATCCCCGGGCCAAGTGATCAAAGAAGACGACGATTTCTCCTTCCTTGGGCTCTGGAGGACATTCTGATCCGGGAGCCCTCTAGTGAAGGACATCCTTTGGGCCTAAAGCGCCAATTGAGGCCATTTTCTCTAAATCATCCTCGGTGATCCGGGATTGGACCCAGTTGCAGGAGACAAACTGTTTTGCTTGAGTAGTCATCTTTTCGGAAGGGAAAGGCTGAAAATACAATGAAGAGCAGGTTTGTAATCTAAGCAGATTTAAACCGGCATGCTCTATGAAGATACTGGTCTAAACGGCGGTTTAATTAGGGGCCTAATGGTATCTACCAGGTTAAATATCTGGAACAGCTATAACAATGACATCTATCGGATTATGAAGTTTGAAAAAAAAGCTAAACCGCTGACACAGGCAAACAAGACGCAGATCTGAAGTTTTGGGGAAACAACTTTCACACAAACATCAGTGAAATACGGATCTACAGCATGTGGAAAACTAAGAAATAATTGAAGTTATATTCAGCAAACGCGATGAAGGTCCTAAACAGATTCAGTCTAACTAATCGTATTGGGAGAGATAAAGCTACAACGATGGAGCGGAGTCATTCTTACGATTTTTAACAAAAAGTTTAAGATCTACAGCGAACTACTGGCTATGGCGAAGATCTGCGAAGAACAAGGACCTATCCACGAGCTCGCATGAGGAAACCCTAGAACTGTGATCTATGAAAAGGGAAGAAGAGGATGTACCAGAGGCGATGGGTGCGGAGAAGCGCTGGAGAATCTCTTGAAACATTCAGGTTGATGCTGCGGCCGGGCTCGACGAAGATGCAGAGTTCGACGGACGGCGGCAGATCTCGAGCGCAAGTGGACAGAGGAAGAAGAAGAGGCAAGTGGGTAAAAAGAGATGCCCCTCTGACCTATTTATAAGCCGAAGGGATAAAACGGCAGGCGCGGGAATCGAGGAGCCGAAAAAATGGATATGGACGATACTGTCGCCTCGATTTTCGGAGCTTTAATGAATAAAAGATAAAAAACAGGTACAAGTATTAAATGTGCAGATGACATCACAGCGGTTTAAGGCGATCGGAGGAGATGATGTCACGCTGGTTCATGAAGCATTTGAGGATGCATAAGGGAAGATATATAAAAGACTTTGAAGATTGACATGAACAGGTTCAAATCCATCTGGGGCCTAATGTCAGGGATATTACTACCAGGTATAAACCGCCCAGGAGGGGCCGGTTTATGTTATCAAGATTATTTTGAAGCCCAGCAGAGCATGAAGCAAGAGACTTTAGCCCAAGAGGTTTAGAGCCCAAGTGTTAGGGCCCATGATTTGTAAGTTGCCATACTATGTAACTTGAGATGTAAGATAGAAAGAATAGAGACCGAGGCGGACATGTTTATGAGCCGGCCTCGGGACTCTGTAAACCGGACCGGGTGTCACCTATTATATGAAGGCACGACCCGGCGACGGCTCAAGGCAGAGAACAACAGCTCGAGACACAGGCAAAGCGGATTTGCTCCCTGGTCATCGAAACCCTAAGCAATACACACCAAACTAGACGTAGGCTTTTACCTTCATCGAAGGGGCCGAACTAGTATAAAATCCCTGTGTCTTGCCCACTTTAACCCCTTTAAGCTAACCCGTAGCGATGGCCTCACGACTAAGTCCTTTTGGTAGGACATCTGCCATCACAAAACCACGACAATATTACAAAAGTTTCACATTGTTCATCCAACACCTATCCATCCATCCATATAACAAGTTCCATCCATGCAGGTTCATCGATACAAAATAAAAGCAAAAAGGGAAAAGAAGCACTCCATCCATGCAATCTTCCGTGAATTAAATGAAATCAACAAAATGGGAAACAAGAAAGTTAGAAGAAGACTAGAAGAAGAAGAAAAAGAAAATGAAGAAGAAGAAGAAGACTAGAAGAAGAAGTAAGCATACTTAGGTAAAATGGAGCTAACCTAGCTAATTATGCCATTTTTGAGTGAACTAAGCATATCGTAGGTAAAAAAATATGTCAGTTTGGAGGTAAGTTATTATGCCATTTTTTACCCAAGTGAGCTAATTATGTCATAAATGAACTAGGTAAGCTAATTATAGATCATTATTGAGCTATCATAGGTAGTTATGGCATTTTTAGCTAACTAAGCATATCAAGTCATTTACGAGGAAAAAATGCTAAATATATGTCATCTTATAGCTATCCTAGGTAAAATATGCCAGTTTGGAGCTAAGTAAGGTTATTATGTCATTTTCGAGGAAAATAAGCTAAGTATAGGTCATTTTGTAGCTAAACCTAGGTTCTTATGCCATTTTTTACCCAAGTTAGCTAACGATGTCATAAATGAACTAGGTAAGCTAATTATAGATCATTATTGAACTATCATAGGTAGTTATGCCATTTTTTAGCTAACTAAGCATATCAAGTCATTTAAGAGGGAAAAAATGCTAAGTATATGTCATCTTATAGCTATTCTAGGTAAAGTATGTAAGTTTGGAGCCAAGTAAGGTTGTTATTTCATTTTCGAGGAAAATAAGCTAAGTATAGGTCATTTTGTAGCTAAACCTAGGTTGTTATGCCATTTTTCTAACCAAGTGAGCTAATTATGCCGTAAATGAACTAGGTAAGCTAATTATAGATCATTATTGAGCTATCCTAGGTAGTTATGCCATTTTTTAGCTAACTAAGCATATCAAGTCACTTAAGAGGAAAAAATGCTAAGTAGATGTCATCTTATAGCTATCCTAGGTAAAGTATGTCAGTTTGGAGCTAAGTAAGGTTATTATGTCACTTGGGAAAACTTACCATCATCACGGAGGTGAAGGACTGATACGTCCAAAATGTATGTATAATTTCTGCTTGCTCCATGCCTCTTTTGTGTGATATTGCTATGATATTTATGCACTTCCATACAATTTTGATCATATTTGGACTAACCTATTAACTCAGTGCACCACAGTGCCAGTTCCTGTTTTCTGCTGTTTTTCTATTTCAGGTTTCCCCCATATTAAAAGTGCCCTAAAAATTCTGGGAAAAATACAGGAAAAATCAGCGTATCGGGAGCTTCAAGAAAAACCAAAGCAGGGCCAGAGGGGAGCCAGGGGCAGCCCAGGCGGCCAGCCCAGGCGGCCCCACCCCTGGCCGCCTAGGGGGGCGCCTGGGCCCCCCTCTCCGCTTCTGGTGACCCCCTTTGGCATATATACTCCTCGCGTCCCGAAACCCTCGAGGACAGAACCCCTTTTTACGATCTCGCCTCTGTTCCGCCGCCGCCGCGCTTCCAAGATCGGGAGCACCAGGAGAACTCTTCCCGGCACCCTGCCGGAGGGGAGAACCACCACCGGGAGCTTCTCCACCACCATGGACGCTTCCCGGATGAGTTGTGAGTAGTCTCCCTTGGACCATGGGTCCATGACCAGTAGCTATGTGATGTTCTCCTCCCCTCTTTGTTCTTCATGGATTAGACCTCGTGAGTTGCCCTACATGATCGAGGCACATATGTAATCTGTATGCTGTTGCTCTGCTGAGTTTGCTGGGATCCGATGGATTATGAGATTATGTTCAGATTGTGTGTGAGTAATATATTTGATTCACCTCTTTTATATTTATGTTCTTGAGTAATTCTTGCATGTTCTCCGTTGCTGTTTATTGCTTTGGCCGAGTAGTAGGTAGTAACTCCAAGAGGGAACGTTATGCTTGATTGTGGGTTCATGCCCCTTGATGACTAGTTTGAGTGACAGAAACATGAGTATAGGGGCTGTGTTGTTGCCACAAGGGGGAAAACAACGGTGCTTGTACTTGCGGGTGCAAGGATAGTTTACTTTACGCAAAGTTCTTTTAATGCAGTTGTCTGTTGCTTTGAGTTTACACTTTGGGTGGGACTCGCAACTTAATACCAGCGAGATGTTCTGGATAGATATCTCAAGGTGGATGATTAGTAGTAGATGCAGATGGATTTCGGTCTACTTGCTTTGGCGTACCGCCCATGCTTTTGAGCCTCTACCTTTCTTTACAGCATAGTTAGCATTGGTTTGCACACATAATCCTGTCAATTGCCCAACTGTAATTTGTTTACCTCGTTTTGATGTTTGATCGTCTTTTGGGAGAGAGACATCACTAGTGAACATCATGGGACCCCGGTCCATATTACCATCATTGATCACACCTTATATTTACTACCTGTTCTTATTTCCTAGTTGCAGCCATACCTAACACTATTATCTCTTGTGTTTGATCCTTTGTAAACGACAAGGCCGGAGGGATTGACAACCTCTCTGTACTCGTTGGGAGCAAAGTTATTTGTATCTGTGTGTAGGTCCTGTCAACCGCTAAGCATCTGGCGACGTTAGCAGTTGACACCTACTTGTCGACCCTCGGAGTCTCACGGGATTCGATCCTTGGTATCTTTGCCAAGGGAAACTTGCCGTTACGCTACATCTCAAACCTTCCACTTGGGGTAACCAACGAGGGGCGAGAAGCCATCAAGGACTGGTCGGGTGTGCGCTAGTGCTAGACGGAGAAGGACCGGTCGGGGTTGTGCAATTGAGAGACGGAGAAGGATCGGTCGATGCTTGTTGGGAGGCATGCTGCACCAAAGATCATTTGCAATGTCTCGTTAGCATGATGCAACTGAAATGTGAATACTAGTAACTAATAAAACTCACCGTGTCCGCTATACCAATCTGGGGCATCGGTGGAGGGGTCTGATTGTTTTTCTCGCACACGGACTTCACATTTTGTTTTCACAAGTCAGTCATATTAGTTAGTAATGAAACGAACATTACATGCATGATTTGGCTAATATGCAGGAGAAACTTACCACGAGGAGATCGTATAGGGCCCGGTGACCCACGTTGTTCCGGTTCCTCTCCTCCTCCATCATCATAGCCATCCTCTCCTCTAACTCCTTCTCCCTCTGTGCCGCCTGCTTGTTTGCCAAAGCCAGAAGCTCATGGGCCCTAGACTCGATGGCGAGCTCCACTGGCCGTGGACGAGGACTCATCTCAGGAAGAGAGCTCATCTGGTGCTTCTTGATCTCCCGGAGAGTACTAGGACACCGTAGCAGTCCATCCGCCATGGGTGCCGAGCCATGTTTCCTCCCGTCACTAGATAGCATCATGAGCTCTGGATCAAAAGCACTCTGGCTCGGGTTGAAGTCATCCCCTTTCATCGCCTTCCCCCAGTCTCTGTACCTCACGAGCTTGTTGTGGGAGGAGATGTTGGTGAAGCTCTCTGGATGATCGAGGTCAGACTCAGAGAATGCCTTGGCCCTCTTGTACGGGGCTGTATGGGCCATGGCATATAGGTCGTACAGCGGTGGCACCTCCTTCTTGTGGCAATACGCCTAAAAGAGAGGAACAACATATTAGTTAAGGGCTCAAGCTACCATGAAGAATGAAATTGCATGAGTCATGAAGCAAACCACATACCCAGTGATCCCCATACTCAAACAGGTTGGAGCTCCCTTGATGGTGTGGCACACCTTGCAGTTGGGCACGCTTATCCTTGGCCTTATTGTGGACGCCTAGCCATTGGGGAGAGCACCACTCATCCACCAACGCCTCCCAACAGTCCATCCTATCCGCACACCATCTCGGGGGCACCTAAGTTAGACAAGAGAAATTTCAGAGCTACGCCTACGAATCAAATCAAGGAAACTAAGTACAAGGCCTTAAGAATAGGTAAATACATTCATGTACTTGTCCTTACTCATATACTTGGTGCGACACTTCTTCTTCTCGCTCCTAATGTGAGTAGAGGCGTAGTAGTCGCGAACGGCCTGGACCCGAGCCTCGTGCCATAAGTTCTGAAGTAGGCGCTTGCACGGCTTCAATAACCTTAGCCGCCTCCATCTCGTCTTCCTCAGCACACCTATAGAAGGTATACAATCAAACAAGACAACACTTATTAATACAATCACTAGGTACTATTGATTTTCAATTATGTAAAGGAGAAATTACCCAAAACTGCCGTATCACAATGTCGGCCACCGTCTCGCACAACACACCGTCGACCCTCTCCTCTGGCAGGGCGGGGGGGGGGGGGGGGGGGGGCCACGTACAGCTCCCAGCTCACTGCTAGCTGTGGAACCTCACCCTCACCAGGCAACGTGACCCACCCCGGGAAGTGGTGCCGGCAAAGCACACCAAGGACCTGGTTAGGCCTGGGGACATGACGGGCGTGTATCCAACCCCTGCCGTTTGACAAGGCCAACACATTACATATTAATTCGAAGAAACATGAAGGCAAAAGGTTAAAAATGAGTCAATGCACTTACTTCTGCCCGTTAGGCACAATCAACCACCTCTGATCGCGGGTCGGCGGCACAGGCGGGAGCTTTGTACCACCACGCCGGTAGACCTTCTTGCCTTTTTCAACCAGCTCTCCCTCGCTATAGCTATCGTCAGACCAGGTCTCCTCGGCATCATCATGGCCACTAGTCTCCACAGTCATGTGGGATGAAGACTCTGGGACCCGAGTCTCCTGGGACGAAGACTCTGGGACCAAGTCTCCTGGGATGAAGGCTCGTCGACCAGAGGCTCGTCGGCCTGAGGCTCGTGGACCGGAGTCCAAGACAGTTCCACCTGAGACGGAACACTACGATGGTCCAGAGAATCAGCTGGGGGTGGCGGCGAGGAAGGCGCAACAGCCTTCCTACCTCTCCCGCCGCCACGTCCACCTGATACGTCCAAAACGTATCTATTATTTCTGCTTGCTCCATGCCACTTTTGGGTGATATTGCTATGATATTCATACACTTCCATACACTTTTGATCATATTTGGACTAACTTACTAATCCAGTGCACCCCAATGCCAGTTTCTATTTTCGGCTGTTTTTGTATTTCAGGTTTTCACGTTACGAGAACTGCCCAGAAAAATCCAGAAAAATTATATAAAAAATCAGCGTTTCGGAAACAACCTTGCGTCCGAAGGGCAGCCTGGGGGGGCCACCAGGGCTCCAGGCGCCCTGGCGGCACGCCCCCCCTGGGCCGCGCCGAGGGGGGGGGCGCCTGGTGATGGGCCTCGAACCCCTCGTTGGATTACCCCAAGTGAAAGGTGTAAGATGCAGTAAGTAGAAGTGTTTTCCCTTAGCAAAGATGCCAAGGATCGAATCCCCAGAGACTCCTAGGTTCAACAGGTAGGTGTCAACTGCTAACGGCACAATTAGCAATCAACGTGGACCTGCACACAGATACAAATAACTTTGCTCCCAACGAGTACAGAGAGGTTGTCAATCTCTCCGGCCTTGTAGTTCACAAAGGGTTAAAAGCAATATGATAGTAGTGATAGATAGTGTTTTGCAATAGTAAGTAAAATAGCGGAAAGTAAATAGTGTATGTGATCAATGATGGTAATATGGACCGGAGTCTCATGATGTTCACTAGTGATGTCTCTCTCCCAAAAGACGATAAAACAGCTATGTGAGGTAAACAAATTACAGCTGGGCAATTGACAGGACCACGAACGCAAACCAATGCTGACTACATTGCAAGAAAGGTTGAGGTTCAAAGCATGGGCGGTACACCAAAGTAAGTAGACCGAAATCCATCAATATCTACTACTAATCATCCACCTTGAGATATCTATCCAGAACATCTCGCTGGTATTAAGTTGCGAGTCCCACCCATAGTGTAAACTCAATGCAACAGACAACTGCATTAAAAGAACTTTGCGTAAAGTAAACAATCCTTGCACCCGCGGGCACAAGCACCGTTGTTTTCCCCCTTGTGGCAACAGCACATCCCCTAGACTCATGTTTCTGTCACTCAAGCTAGTCATCGAGGGGCATGAACCAACAATCGAGCATAACGTTCCCTCTTGGAGTCACTACCTACTACTTGGCCAAAGCAATAAATAACAACGGAGAACATGCAAGAATTACTTATGAACTAAAATATAAAAGAGGTGAATCAAATATATTACTCAAGATCAATCTGAACATAATCTCATAATCCATCGGATCCCAGCAAACTCAACATAGCAACAGTATAAGGATTACATAGGTGCCTCGATCATGTAGGGCAGCTCACGAGGGCTAATTAGTGAAGCACAAGAACGGGAGGAGAACATCACATAGCTACTGGTCATGGACTCATGGTCCAAGGGAGACTACTCACGAGTCATCCGGGAGGCGTCCATGGTGGTGGAGAAGCTCCCGGTGGTGATCCTCCCCTCCGGCAGGGTGCCGGGAAGAGTTCTCCTAGTGCTCCCGATCTTGGAAGCGGCGGCGGCGGCGGAACAGAGATGGGATCGCGAAAAAAAATCCTGTTTCAAGGGTTACGGGGAACCCTTTAAATATATGCCAAAGTAGGGCCCAGGGGGGCTCTCGGGGGGCCCACAGGGCGCCTGGAGCCCCTGTGCCCCCCCCCAGGCTGCCCTTCGGAAGCAGTGTCGTTCCCGGATCGCTGATTTTTTATATAATTTTTCTGTATTTTTCTGGGCAGTTCTCGAAACCTGAAAACCTGAAATACAAAAACAGCCGAAAACAGAAACTGGCACTGGGGTGCACTGGATTAGTAAGTTAGTCCAAATATGATCAAAAGTGTATGGAACTGTATGAATATCATAGCAATATCACCCAAAAGTGGCATGGAGCAAGCAGAAATTATAGATACGTTTTGGACGTATCAACATCCCCAAGCTTAATTCCTGCTCGTCCTCGAGTAGGTAAATGATAACAAGAATAATTTCTGTGGTGACATGCTATTAACCATATAAGACTTTCTCATAGTCATATGACAAAAGCTTACTGAGACAATGATTCTAAAGTAATTAAGTTGTCTCAAGAGAAAATCACAAATGACTGAAAGTTTTACAACATGAAACTGCAACATCAAAAAGATTTGCAATGAACATGATGTGCAAATATGATCAAGTGATATCTAGCTTGCCCCTTTTAGTGATGCAAAACATAAATGCAAGGGCACCTTCAAGGTTTAAGTGATGACTAGATACAATCATTTCAGAATAAACGATATCACAATCATGCAAAAGACAATGCTACTTTGGGACAATGCACATTACACTCAGAATGACAATCATGCTCTCAGTAGTTGATGCTTGAAGTGCTAGAGCTTTTTATTTTGAAACATGGAGGCAATTGTGTCAACGGTAGTAGTACTTCATATGTGTCATGTATAAAACATCTTATAAGTTGCAAGCCTCATGCATCGGATACCAATAGTGCTCGCTCCTTGTCCTAATTAGCTCGGATCCCCATGGGTTATCATTGCATTGCATATGTTTTAACCAAGTGTCACAAAGGGGTACCTCTATGCCACCTGTACAAAGGTCCAAGGAGATAGATCGCATTTGATTTCTCATTTTTGATAGATCTCAACTTGAGGACATCCATACCGGGACAACATAGAAAATAGATGATGGACTCCTCTTTAATGCATAAGCATATTCTCATAAGAGATTGAGGATTAAGGTCCAAGCTAAAACTTCCACCATGATGCATGGCTTTGGTTGGCGGCCCAATGTTCTTCTCTAACAATATGCATATTAATTCAACCCAAGGTAAATCACCCTTACTTCAGACAAGACGAACATGCATAGCAACTCACATGATATTCAACAAAAGTGTGACAATTGATGGCGTCCCCAGAAACATGGTTACCGCTCAGCAAGCAACTCATAAGAAATAAGATACATAAGCAACATATTCTTTACCACAATAGTTTTTAGGCTACTTTCCCATGAGCTATGTATTGCCTGGTTAATTTGCTTAGTGCAGGTGGAGGTTAGCAAAAGATTGGGAGCGACCAACTAAGAGAGCAATGACGGTCATAATCATGCAGAGCGACAAAGCAATATTGAATCAGGCATGGTAGTTATATCGCTACTTAGAAATAAAAGATCATCAAGGCTTGACAGACTTTCTTTACAGTCTTTAATATGCGTGAGCATACGCCAAGTCAATCAAAATAAATTCTCGAAGGAAGATATTACTAAACCATACCACATCATAGGCAAACAAACCAAGTTGGTACTCCAATGACACATTGGGAACCCCCCAGCTATCTGAGATTAACCATCAGAAAACCTGAATTACTAAGCACCATCATGCAAGTAGCATCTTTATCATAGACACATTAACCAATGCGACGGAAGCAACTCTCTTAATAAGGTTAGTGTGGTAATTAAAGAGAGTTCAAGCAACCAACTAAATAAAAGCTCTTGAAGAGATAAGCATGAATACTAAGAGCAAAGCACGATAGTAGCTATTTAAAAGACAAAGAACACACTTAGCATAGATAGACATGAAAATTCTATGTAATGTTCTAGGTAGAGGTGGAGCGTGTTTCTCTCCCACATAAAGGAATGTTGGGTTCCGAATCGTTATGAAAAACTAAAAAGGAAACTAAAAGCAAGACGCTCCAAGCATAGCACATAACACATGAAGTGATAAAAATATAGCGGAACGAAAGACGAACTGATAATGTTGATGGAGAAGGGGATGCACGGGGGCATCCCCAAGCTTAGACGCTTGAGTCTCCTTGAATATTTCTTGGGGGTGCACGGGGGCATCCCCAAGCTTGAGCGCTTGACACTCCTGAATCTTTTTATCATCTTCCCTCGCACACTTGAAAACTCCCTTCATACATAACTCATCATAATCTGATTAGCGAGGTTAGTACCCTTAATAAAATAATTATACCTTGCTGGAAATAAGGATATTCTTGAAGTTCTACTGTTTCTCAAGATTGCAAAAAGGTTTTTGCAAAGAAAAAGCAAGTTCTTAATTTGCAAAGTGAAGGTAAGGCAAAACAGGACAGAATCTGTGAAAAACAGAACAGCAGGCAGTAATTGACCTGTTCGGGATACTTCTGCAACTCAAATCAAAAAACTCAGAACTGACGCACGAAAGACAATTATATACAGAACGCTGACGAAACAATTCAGACCAATAAGATGATCTGGTGATTTTATACGAATTTTTCTATCCAAAGACAGAATCTGTTTCCTGGACAGCACCTCACAACTTTTGAACTTTCTAGCAATCAGAGGCTATACTTGGCACAAATATGAAAAGCAAAGATACAATGATGATGCTACAGCAGTAAACAACATCAAGACACAACAAAAGCAAAAAAATTATTCATGTGGGCTGCCTCCCAAAAGCGCTTTCTTTTATGCCTTTAAGCTAGGCATAATGCATAGAGGAATCAATATTTATCATAATAATCGGAGTTATAAATTGGTTCAAATGATTCCTCAACAAGTTCATTCTTGTTCCTTCTAGGAAAGGGGTACACACCTTTTGCCTTCCCGCGTAAGCGGATTTGTCCCTTACCTATATCGATGAAGCCTTTAACTGCTCGGAGGAAGTCCCTTCCAAGCACTATATTTCCTTGGTTTGGCTCCACGATGAAGAAATCAATCATTGCAATCCCTTTAAGGAATTTGACCGGTACGTCTTTTCTTTTTCCCTGGATTTCAGAAATATCTCCATTAGTATGTTCATGATATAATGGTAATCTATCCATGTTAAATTTTAAAGAATCATGAACAATTTTTTGCATAGTATAAACCATAGATCCAATATCACAATAAGCAAGGAAGTCTTGATTAGAGATGCTAATCCTAACAAGAGGTTCCCAGTCATTATCTATTTCCAGAATGTCTCTCTTATTGGTTTTAGGTTTCTCTACCTTCATTAAGTCTAGAGCATCCATTCTCTTTTCAATAGTAGCAAGTCTATCTATGACAGTATCAAAATTATGATCATAAACAAAGTAACTAGATAGACCATGTATAATTTCAAGAGCTCTAGCCTCATCACATTCTAGGAATCTCCCTCGGCTATAATGTCAAGGGAGTGTTTACACCATTTAAAAAGACCATGGTAAAAATGTCTAAGCACAATTTTTATAGGTATCCAAGGCATAATTCTCCTATGTGCATCAGAAATTCTGTCCCATGCCTTCTCCATATTTTCTCCATCCCTTTGATGGAAATCTAAAACTTCTGATTCCCTCAAAGCACCAAATCCTAACATGTTTAACTAAATAGATAGGACTACTAACAGGAAGGTAAATAATGTTTTTTTTGTGATTTTCGATAAAAGGAATTAAAGCAAATAATGAAAGGTAAACTAACAAGACTAAAAAGCAAAGGTAAAAGATAGTATGCAACTCCCCTATCCTTAAGAGTGGAGTCCCCGGCAACGGCGCCAGAAAATACTCATTGATGGGCCTCGAACCCCTCGTTGGATAACCCCAAGTGGAAGGTGTAAGATGCAGTAAGTAGAAGTGTTTTCCCTTAGCAAAGATGCCAAGGATCGAATCCCCAGAGACTCCTAGGTTCAATAGGTAGGTGTCAACTGCTAACGGCGCAATTAGCAATAAACGTGGACCTGCACACAGATACAAATAACTTTGCTCCCAACGAGTACAGAGAGGTTGTCAATCTCTCCGGCCTTGTAGTTCACAAAGGGTTAAAAGCAATATGATAGTAGTGATAGATAGTGTTTTGCAATAGTAAGTAAAATAGCGAAAAGTAAATAGTGTATGTGATCAATGATGGTAATATGGACCGGAGTCTCATGATGTTCACTAGTGATGTCTCTCTCCCAAAAGACGATAAAACAGCTATGTGAGGTAAACAAATTACAGCTGGGCAATTGACAGGACCACGAACGCAAACCAATGCTGACTACATTGCAAGAAAGGTTGAGGTTCAAAGCATGGGCGGTACGCCAAAGTAAGTAGACCGAAGTCCATCAATATCTACTACTAATCATCCACCTTGAGATATCTATCTAGAACATCTCGCTGGTATTAAGTTGCGAGTCCCACCCATAGTGTAAACTCAATGCAACAGACAACTGCATTAAAAGAACTTTGCGTAAAGTAAACAATCCTTGCACCCGCGGGCACAAGCACCGTTGTTTTCCCCCTTGTGGCAACAGCACATCCCCTAGACTCATGTTTCTGTCACTCAAGCTAGTCATCGAGGGGCATGAACCCACAATCGAGCATAACGTTCCCTCTTGGAGTCACTAACTACTACTTGGCCAAAGCAATAAATAACAACGGAGAACATGCAAGAATTACTTATGAACTAAAATATAAAAGAGGTGAATCAAATATATTACTCAAGATCAATCTGAACATAATCTCATAATCCATCGGATCCCAGCAAACTCAACATAGCAACAGCATAAGGATTACATAGGTGCCTCGATCATGTAGGGCAGCTCACGAGGGCTAATTAGTGAAGCACAAGAACGGGAGGAGAACATCACATAGCTACTGGTCATGGACTCATGGTCCAAGGGAGACTACTCACGAGTCATCCGGGAGGCGTCCATGGTGGTGGAGAAGCTCCCGGTGGTGATCCTCCCCTCCGGCAGGGTGCCGGGAAGAGTTCTCCTGGTGCTCCCGATCTTGGAAGCGGCGGCGGCGGCCGAACAGAGATGGGATCGCGAAAAAAAGTCCTGTTTCAAGGGTTACGGGCAACCCTTTAAATATATGCCAAAGTAGGGCACCGGGGGGCTCTCGGGGGGCCGAGGCGCCCCCCCGGCGCGGCCCAGGGGGGGGGCGCCCACAGGGCGCCTGGAGCTCCTATGCCCCCCCAGGCTGCCCTTCGGAAGTAGTGTCGTTCCCGGATTGCTGATTTTTTATATAATTTTTCTGTATTTTTCTGGGCAGTTCTCGAAACGTGAAAACCTGAAATACAAAAACAGCCGAAAACAAAAATTGGCACTGGGGTGCACTGGATTAGTAAGTTAGTCCAAATATGATCAAAAGTGTATGGAAGTGTATGAATATCATAGCAATATCACCCAAAAGTGGCATGGAGCAAGCAGAAATTATAGATATGTTTTGGACGTATCACCTGGGCCCCCCGAAGCTCCCCCGATGCCCTCCTTTGGCATATATTTAAAGGGTCCTCTGAAACCCTCAGAACAGGAACTCTTATCGCGATCCCATCTCTGTTTCGCCGACGCCGCCGCTTCCAAGATCGGGAGCACCAGGAGAACTCTTCCCGGCACCCTGCCGGAGGGGAGGATCACCACCGGGAGCTTCTCCACCACCATGGACGACTCCCGGATGACTCGTGAGTAGTCTCCCTTGGACCATGAGTCCATGACCAGTAGCTATGTGATGTTCTCCTCCCGTTCTTGTGCTTCACTAATTAGTCCTCGTGAGCTGCCCTACATGATCGAGGCACCTATGTAATCCTTATGCTGTTGCTATGTTGAGTTTGCTGGGATCCGATGGATTATGAGATTATGTTCAGATTGATGTTGAGTAATATATTTGATTCACCTCTTTTATATTCTTGTTCATAAGTAATTCTTGCATGTTCTCCGTTGTTATTTGCTGCTTTGGCCGAGTAGTAGGTAGTGACTCCAAGAGGGAACGTTATGCTTGATTGTGGGTTCATGCCCCTCGATGACTAGCTTGAGTGACAGAAACATGAGTCTAGGGGATGTGCTGTTGCCACAAGGGGGAAAACAACGGTGCTTGTGCCCGCGGGTGCAAGGATTGTTTACTTTACGCAAAGTTCTTTTAATGCAGTTGTCTGTTGCATTGAGTTTACACTATGGGTGGGACTCGCAACTTAATACCAGCGAGATGTTCTGGATAGATATCTCAAGGTGGATGATTAGTAGTAGATATTGATGGATTTCGGTCTACTTACTTTGGCGTACCGCCCATGCTTTGAACCTCAACCTTTCTTGCAATGTAGTCAGCATTGGTTTGCGTTCGTGATCCTGTCAATTGCCCAGCTGTAATTTGTTTACCTCACATAGCTGTTTTATCGTCTTTTGGGAGAGAGACATCACTAGTGAACATCATGAGACTCCGGTCCATATTACCATCATTGATCACATCCGCTATTTACTTTTCATTATTATTTACTATTGCAAAACACTATCTATCACTACTATCATTGCTTTTAATCCTTTGAGAACTACAAGGCCGGAGGGATTGACAACCTCTCTGTACTCGTTGGGAGCAAAGTTATTTGTATCTGTGTGCAGGTCCACGTTGATTGCTATTAATCTGGCGCCGTAGCAGTTGACACCTACTTGTTGAACCTAGGAGTCTCTGGGGATTCGATCCTTGGCATCTTTGCTAAGGAAAAACACTTCTACAATACTGCATCTTACACCTTCCACTTGGGGTAACCAACGAGGGGTTCGAGGCCCATCAAGGAGTATTTTCTGGCGCCGTTGCTGGGGACTCCACTCTTCAGGATAGGGGAGTTGCATGCTATCTTTTACCTTTGCTTTTTAGTCTTGTTAGTTTACCTTTCAGTTTTTGCTTTAGTACCTTTTTATCGAAAATCACAAAAATAGTTATCTTGCTTGCTTGCTACTATGGGTTCCACCGAGAACACCAAGTTGTGTGACTTCACTAGTCACAACAACGATGACTTTATCAGCACACCTATCACTACACCTACCACTTCAGCACCTTCATATGAAATTAAACCTGCTTTACTGAACTTAGTTATGAAAGAACAATTCTCCGGTGCTGGAGATGATGCTACTTTACACTTGAACAACTTTGTTGAACTTTGTGATATGCAAAAGTACCACGAAATAGATGGTAATATTGTTAAGCTTAAGCTTTTTCCTTTCTCCTTGAGAGGAGGAGCTAAAATTTGGTTTCAGTCTTTGCCTAGAAATAGCATAGATTCATGGGACAAGTGCAAAGATGCTTTTATTGGAAAATACTATCCACCTGCTAAAATTATCCAACTTAGAAGTAACATAATGAATTTTAAACAATTGGATAATGAACACGTTGCCCAAGCTTGGGAACGTATGAAATCTCTTATCAAGAACTGCCCTACTCATGGTTTAACTACTTGGATGGTTATCCAAACTTTTTATGCAGGCTTGAACTTTACCTCGCGGAACTTGTTAGATTCGGCCGCGGGAGGAACTTTTATGTCAACTACACTTGGTGCTGCCACGAAACTTCTCGATGAGATGATGACCAACTATTCCCGATGGCACACCGAACGCGCTCCAACAGGTAGGAAGGTAAACTCTGTCGAGGAGATTTCCTCCCTTAGCGAAAAAGTTGACTTGATCATGTCTCTACTTTCGAAGCAATCTACTGTTGATCCTCGTGATGTTCCTTTAAATTCTTTGATTGCTCAAGAACAAGTAGATGTGAACTTTATCTCTAGAAACAATTTTAACAACAATGCTTATAGGAGTAATTTTGGTAACAATCCTAGACCGTTCCCCTCTAATTCTTATGGGAACAAAAATGCTTATCCTAGTACCAACAACTCCACTACTGAACTAGAGACTATGCTTAGAGATTTCATCACTACCCAAAAAGCCTTTAATAAGAATGTAGAAGAGAAACTACATAAACTAGATGATCTTTCTTTTAAGGTAGACCACTTAGCCAATGAGGTAAAATTGCTAAAAATTGAAACTTCTCCTCTTAAGGAGAGGGAAGTCATCCCAATTAATGCTACTCAAGTGCAAATTAATGAAAATATTAGGATGATAGCTAAACTTAAAGAAAGATGGGCTAGAGAAAGGGAGGAAGAGGAGAGAATTAAGAGCCTTCCTACCCACCACACTGTTGCTACAATCCAAGTTGTTGAGGATGTTCACACTCTTAGCACCCAATGTACTCCTGGTCCCATTGGACCTATTAATGGTGATGCTATGACTATAGAAGCTACCAAACAAGTGAACCTTAAGGACACCACTACCACTTTACTTGATGCTCGTGACCTTGATTTTGATAATTGCACTCTTACCGAAGTTATTGATTTCCTTCACAAGATGTCTAGAGATCCCCGTACTAGCACGCTTAACCTTGCCTTCACAGAGAATATCACTAATGCTCTCATTAAAGCTAGGGAGGAGAAACTTAGAGTAGAAGCCTCCATACCTAGAAAGCTAGAAGATGGTTGGGATCCTATGATAAAAATTAAATTGAGCGACTTCTCTTGTTATGCATTATGTGATGTTGGTGCTAGTACCTCTGTTATGCCCAAAAGAATATATGATATGCTTAAATTGAAACCTTTTGATTCTTGCTCTTTTGGTGTTCGTCTCGTTGATTCTTCCATAAAGAAACCTTTGGGGAGGATCGACGATGTTCTTATTGTTGTTAATGATAATTATGATCCCGTTGATTTCACTATTATGGATATTGAATGTGATCCTTCATGTCCAATTATTTTGGGACGTCCCTTTTTGCGCACCGTTGGTGCTATCATTGATATGAAAGAGGGTAATATAAAATTTCAGTTTCCTCTCAAGAAAGGGATGGAACACTTCCCTCGAAAGAAGATCAAGTTACCTTTTGAGTCCGTTGTACGGGCTAGTTATTCTTTTACTCTTGATAAAACTTGATCTATGCATTATGCCTAGCTTAAAGGCATAAAAGAAAGCGCTTTTGGGAGGCAGCCCACATGAATATTTTTTTTGCTTTTGTTGTGTCTTGATGTTGTTTACTGCTGTAGCATCATCATTGTATCTTTGCTTTTCATATTTGTGCCAAGTATAGCCTCTGATTGCTAGAAAGTTCAAAAGTTGTGAGGTGCTGTCCAGGAAACAGATTATGTCCTTGGATAGAAAAATTCGTATAAAATCACCAGATCATCATTTTGGTCTAAATTTTTTCGACAGCATTCTCTATATAATTGTCTTTCGTGCGTATGTTCTGAGTTTTTTTATTTGAGTTGCAGAAGTATCCCGAACAGATCAATTACTACCTGCTGTTCTGTTTTTCACAGATTCTGTCCTGTTTTGCCTTTCCTTCACTTTGCAAATCAAAAGCTTGCTTTTTCTTTGCAAAAACCTTTTGGCAATCTTGAGAAACAGTAGAACTTCAAGAATATCCATATTTCCAGCAAGGTATAATTATTTTATTAAGGGTACTAACCTCGCTAATCAGATTATGATGAGTTGTGTATGAAGGGAGTTTTCAAGTGTGCGAGGGAAGATGATAAAAAGATTCAGGAGTGTCAAGCGCTCAAGCTTGGGGATGCCCCCGTGCACCCCCAAGAAATATTCAAGGAGACTCAAGCGTCTAAGCTTGGGGATGCCCCCGTGCATCCCCTTCTCCATCAACATTATCAGTTCGTCTTTCGTTCCGCTATATTTTTATCACTTCATGTGTTATGTGTTATGCTTGGAGCGTCTTGCTTTTAGTTTTCTTTTTAGTTTTTCATAACGAGTCGGAACCCAGGATTCCTTTATGAGGGAGAGAAACACGCTCCACTTCTACCTAGAACATAACATAGAATATTCAATTCTATCTATGCTGTGTGTGTTCTTTGTCTTTTAATAGCTACTATCATGCTCTGCTCTTAGTATTCATGCTTATCTTTTCAAAGAGCTTTTGTTTAGTTGGTTGCTTGAACTCTCTTTAATTATCATGCTCACCTTATTAAGAGAGTTTGCTTCTGTTGCATTGGTTAATGTGTCTATGATAAAGATGCTACGTGCATAATGGTGCTTAGTAGTTCAGGTTTTCTTATGGTTAATCTCAAATAGCTGGGGGGTTCCCAATGTGTTATTGGAGTACCAACATGGTTTGTTTGCCTATGATGTGGTATGGTTTAGTAATATCCTCCTTCGAGAATTTATTTTGATTGACTTGGCGTATGCTCACGCATATTTAAGACTGTAAAGAAAGTCTGTCAAGCCTTGATGATCTTTTATTTCTGAGTAGCGATATAACTTCCATGCCTGATTCATTATTGCTTTGTCGCTCTGCATGATTATGACCGTCATTGCTCTCTTAGTTGGTCGCTCCCAGTCTTTTTGCTAAACTCCACCTGTACTAAGCAAACTAACCTTGCAATATATAGCTCATGGGAAAGTAGCTTAAAAACTATTGTGGTAAAGAATATGTTGCTTATGTATCTTATCTCTTATAAGTTGCTTGCTGTGCGGTAACCATGTTTCTGGGGACGCCATCAACTGTCACACTTTTGTTGAATATCATGTGAGTTGCTATGCATGTTCGTCTTGTCTGAAGTAAGGGTGATTTGCCATGGGTTGTATGAATATGCATATTGTTAGAGAAGAACATTGGGCCGCCAACCAAAGCCATGTATCATGGTGGAAGTTTTAGCTTGGACCTTAATCCTCAATCTCTTATGAGAATATGCTTACGCATTCAAGAGGAGTCCATCATCTATTTTCTATGTTGTCCCGGTATGGATGTCCTCATGTTGAGATCTATCAAAAACGAGAAATCAAATGCGATTTATCTCCTTGGACCTTTGTACAGGTGGCATAGAGGTACCCCTTTGTGACACTTGGTTGAAACATATGTAATGCAATGATAACCCATGGGAATCCGAGCTAATTAGGACAAGGTGCGAGCACTATTGGTATTCGATGTATGAGGCTTGCAACTTATAGGATGTCTTATACATGACACATATGACGTACTACTACCGTTGACACAATTGCTTCCATGTTTTCAAAATAAAAAGCTCTAGCACTTAACCGTTCTTTTACTTTTATGTTGAAGCACCAACTACTGAGAGCATGATTGTCATTCTGAGTGTAATGTGCATTGTTCCAAAGTAGCATTGTCTTTTGCATGATTGTGATATTGTTTATTCTGAAATGATTGTATCTAGTCATCACTTAAACCTTGAAGGTGCCCCTGCATTTATGTTTTGCATCACTAAAGGGGGCAAGCTAGATATCACTTTATCATATTTGCACATCATGTTCATTGCAAATCTTTTTGATGTTTCAGTTTCATGTTGTAAAACTTTCAGTCATTTGTGATTTTCTCTTGAGGCAACTTAATTACTATAGAATCATTGTCTCAATAAGCTTTTGTCATATATGGTTAATAGCATGTCACCACAGAAATTATTATTGTTATCAGTTACCTACTCGAGGACGAGCAGGAATTAAGCTTGGGGATGTTGATACGTCCAAAACGTATCTATAATTTCTGCTTGCTCCATGCCACTTTTGGGTGATATTGCTATGATATTCATACACTTCCATACACTTTTGATCATATTTGGACTAACTTACTAATCCAGTGCACCCCAGTGCCAGTTTCTGTTTTCGGCTGTTTTTGTATTTCAGGTTTTCACGTTACGCGAACTGCCCAGAAAAATCCAGAAAAATTATATAAAAAATCAGCGTTTCGGAAACAACCTTGCGTCCGAAGGGCAGCCTGGGGGGGGGGGGGCACCAGGGCTCCAGGCGCCCTGGCGGCGCGCCCCCCCTGGGCCGCGCCGGGGGGGCGCCTGGGCCCCCCGAAGCTCCCCCGATGCCCTCCTTTGGCATATATTTAAAGGGTCCTCCGAAACCCTCAGAACAGGAACTCTTTTCGCGATCCCATCTCTGTTCCGCCGCCGCTGCCGCTTCCAAGATCGGGAGCACCAGGAGAACTCTTCCCGGCACCCTGCCGGAGGGGAGGATCACCACCGAGAGCTTCTCCACCACCATGGACGCCTCCCGGATGACTCGTGAGTAGTCTCCCTTGGACCATGAGTCCATGACCAGTAGCTATGTGATGTTATCCTCCCGTTCTTGTGCTTCACTAATTAGTCCTCGTGAGCTGCCCTACATGATCGAGGCACCTATGTAATCCTTATGCTGTTGCTATGTTGAGTTTGCTGGGATCCGATGGATTATGAGATTATGTTCAGATTGATCTTGAGTAATATATTTGATTCACCTCTTTTATATTTTTGTTCATAAGTAATTCTTGCATGTTCTCCGTTGTTATTTGCTGCTTTGGCCGAGTAGTAGGTAGTGACTCCAAGAGGGAACATTATGCTCGATTGTGGGTTCATGCCCCTCGATGACTAGCTTGAGTGACAGAAACATGAGTCTAGGGGATGTGCTATTGCCACAAGGGGGAAAACAACGGTGCTTGTGCCCGCGGGTGCAAGGATTGTTTACTTTACGCAAAGTTCTTTTAATGCAGTTGTCTGTTGCATTGAGTTTACACTATGGGTGGGACTCGCAACTTAATACCAGCGAGATGTTTTGGATAGATATCTCAAGGTGGATGATTAGTAGTAGATATTGATGGATTTCGGTCTACTTACTTTGGCGTACCGCCCATGCTTTGAACCTCAACCTTTCTTGCAATGTAGTCAGCATTGGTTTGCGTTCGTGGTCCTGTCAATTGCCCAGCTGTAATTTGTTTACCTCACATAGCTGTTTTATCGTCTTTTGGGAGAGAGACATCACTAGTGAACATCATGAGACTCCGGTCCATATTACCATCATTGATCACATCCGCTATTTACTTTTCATTATTATTTACTATTGCAAAACACTATCTATCACTACTATCATTGCTTTTAATCCTTTGTGAACTACAAGGCCGGAGGGATTGACTACCTCTCTGTACTTGTTGGGAGCAAAGTTATTTGTATCTGTGTGCAGGTCCACGTTGATTGCTATTAATCTGGCGCCGTAGCAGTTGACACCTACTTGTTGAACCTAGGAGTCTCTGGGGATTCGATCCTTGGCATCTTTGCTAAGGGAAAACACTTCTACAATACTGCATCTTACAACTTCCACCTGGGGTAACCAATGAGGGGTTCGAGGCCCATCACCACGTCCAACAGCCCTCTTCGGCTCCCCCCGACCTCTCCCGACCGAAGAAGAAGCGCCCGCCGGTGTCTGCATACTGTCATCCAGCACTCTCCGGAGGTGCTGGGATGGAATAATAACACCCCTCCCAGCACACGTCGAGGAAGGAGCCTCAGAGCGCTCTCGACCACCGCCCACCATCTATCAACACCTGCAACGACAAAGACTAAACGAAATTAGTACTACATAAACATAATAAAATATTTAAGTGTGTAACATAATAAAATATTTAAGTGTCGAGGTGGGGTCGGGGTGTCATGTCGAGGTCGGGGTGTCGGGGTCAGGGGGTAACTCCTTTCCCCCTCGATCCTCGACCCATTGACCCCTCGACACCTTGATCATCGACCCCTAGACCCTCGACTCCTTTTCCCCTCGATCCTCGACCCCTCGACCACTCGGCGACCCTCTTTTTCTACTTTTCCTACTTCTTTTTTTTTCATCTTCTACTTCTACTTCTACTTATTTTTTTCATCTCCACTTCTACATTTTCTATGTTTTCTTTTTTCTTATTTCTTTTTTTTCTTTTTTTTTTCTTTTTTCTTCTTCTTCTTTTTTCTATGTTTTCTCCTCCTAGTCCTTTTAGTTCTTTTTTTCTTTTTTTCTTCTTCTTCTGTTTTCTTTTTTCTTCTTCTTTTTTTCTATGGTTTCTCCTCCTAGTCCTGTTAGGTCTTCTTTCTTTTCTTTTCCTGTTCTTGGGCTTATATAACTAAGTAATTAA
>LR738714.1:738240896-738269686 GCA_902687465.1 Secale cereale | reverse complement strand
GGTGGGGTTACGGGCGGCGGGGGCGGTGGGGGTCAACGGCGGGCACGTGGACGGCGGGCACGGGGCGACGCGTGTGAGGTGAGGGACAGAGAGAGAGGGGTAAGGCGCAGGGCCAGCCATTTTTTAGTTAGGTTTAATTTCTTTCCCGTCTACTGATACGTCTCCAACGTATCTACTTTTCCAAACACTTTTTCCCTTGTTTTGGACTCAAACTTGCATGATTTGAATGGAACTAACCCGGACAGACGATGTTTTCAGCAGAATAGCCATGGTGTTGTTTTTGTGCAGAAATAAAAAAGTTCTCGGAATCGCCAGAAAACGGACGGAGATTTATTTTAGAAAATATAAAAAATACCTGCAAGAAGATCCACACCGGGGGGCCCACACGGGCTTTCCTCGAGGGTGGGGGGCGCGCCCCCCTGCCTCGAGGGCACCCCGATGCCCCACCGACGTATCCCCAGGTCCTATATATTCCGTATCGTGGAGAAAAAAATCAAGGAGAAAGAATTGTCGCGTTTTATGAGGCAGAGCTGCCGCCAAGCCCTAATCTCTCTCGGGAGGGCTGATCTGGAGTCCGTTTCGGGGCTCCAGAGAGTGGAGATCGTCGCCATCGTCATCGTCAACCTTCCTCCATCACCAATTCCATGATGCTCACCGCCGTGTGTGAGTAATTCCATTGTAGGCTTGCTGGACGGTGATGGGTTGGATGGGATCTATCATGTAATCGAGTTAGTTTTGTTAGGGTTTGATCCCTAGTATCCACTATGTTCTGAGATTGATATTGCTATGAGTTTGCTATGCTTAATGCTTGTCACTAGGGCCCGAGTGCCATGATTTCAGATCTGAACCTATTATATTTTCATGAATATATGTGCATTCTTGATCCTATTTTGGAATTCTATAGTCACCTACTATGTGTTATGATTCGGCAACCCCGAAGTGACAATAATCGGGACCACTCCCGGTGATGACTATAGTTTGAGGAGTTCATGTATTCACTATGTGTTAATGCTTTGGTCCGGTACTCTATTAAAAGGAGGCCTTAATATCCCTTAGTTTCCAATAGGACCCCGCTGCCACGGGAGGGTAGAACAAAAGATGTCATGCAAGTTCTTTTCCATAAGCACGTATGACTATATTCTGAATACATGCCTACATTGCATTGATGAACTGGAGCTAGTTCTGTGTCACCCTAGGTTATAACTTCTACATGATGAATTGCATCCAACGTAATTTCCCATCACCGATCCAATGCCTATGAGCTTTACCTATAGTGCTAGTTGCTATTTACTTTTCCGTTGCTTATATCAGAAAAACTACAAAAACACTATCTTTACTTTTATTGCTGCTACCACCACTATCATATTACTGTGCTACTAAACTTTCTTACTGCAGATACTAAGTTTCCAGGTGTGGCTGAATTGACAACTCAGTTGCTAATACTTAAGAGTATTCTTTGGCTCCCCTTGTGTAGAATCAACAAATTTGGGTTTAATACTTTACCCTCGAAAACTGTTGCGATCCCCTACACTTGTGGGTTATCAAGACTATTTTCTGGCGCCGTTGCCGGGGAGCATAGCTCTATTCTTTAAGTCACTTGGGATTAATATCTGCTTATCACTATGAAGAATTTGAAGGACTCAAAAACCAAGATCTTACCCTCAACTACGAGGGGAGGTAAGGAACTGCCATCTAGTTCTGCACTGGATTCTCCTTCTGTTATGAGTAAACTTGCGACACCTACTCTTGCTATTGAATCTGATATGTCGTATGTTCTTGATGATGCTACTTAAGCTATGTATGATGAAACTACCTCTATGCCTGATACTGTGCCACTAGGTGAATTTCTAGATGAACAAATTGCTAAGGTTAGGGAGAGTGCAAATGTTGATGATATTTATGAAAGTGATGATGAAACTACTCCCAATAGATATGAATTTCCAGTTGTGCCTGAGGGTTATGTTATGGACGAAGAAACTGCTAGAGACTTTCTTGCTTGCAATGATAGATATGATCTTAAGAAATTATTAGCTAAGTTGAAAAAAAAGTCATTGAATGCTAGAATGAAACATGACCCTGCTTTTGCTACTTCACCTATTTGTGTCACTAATAAGGATTATGAGTTCTCTGTTGATCCTGAGTTAATTACTTTGGTTGAATCTGATCCTTTCCATGGCTATGAGTCTGAAACTGTTGTGGCACATCTTACCAAGTTGAATGATATAGCCACCCTGTTTACCAATGATGAAAAGATTCGCTACTATTATATCCTTAAGTTGTTTCCGTTCTCGTTAAAGGGTGATGCTAAGACTTGGTTTAATTCTCTTGATCCTGGTTGTGTGTGTAGTCCCCAGGATATGATGTATTACTTTTCTGCTAAATATTTTCCCGCTCATAACAAACAAGCTGCCTTACGAGAAATATATAACTTTGCTCAAACTGAAGAAGAGAGTCTCCCACAAGCTTGGGGGAGGCTTCTGCAGTTACTTAATGCTTTGTCTGATCATCCTTTTGAGATGCATGATATACTTGATGTCTTTTATAATGGACTAACCGATGCTTCCAGAGATCACCTGGATAGTTGTGCTGGTTGTGTTTTCAGGGAAAGAATAGTGGAACAAGCTGAATTACTATTGAATAATATGCTAGCCAATGAAAATAATTGGACACTTCCTGAACCAGCCCCTAAGCCAACTCCGAAGAAAAGAGGTGTTCTATTTCTTAGTCCTAAAGACATGCAAGAGGCAAAGAAATCTATGAAAGAAAAAGGTATTAAAGCTGAAGATGTTAAGAATTTACCGCCTATTGAAGAAATACATGGTCTTGATAACCCGACACAGGTAGTAAAGGTAAATTCTCTTTATAGATTTGATGAAGGTGATATTCCTCGTTATAAGTATGCTAGCCAATGCTTAGATGAGTTTGACAATTTTATTGTCAAACAAGAAAACTTCAATGCTTATGTTGGTATACAATTACAACATAATGCTCATATGATTGAACGCTTGAGTGATTATCTGTCTAGTGCCAAAGATGAACTGAAACTTATTAGTATACATGCTTCGATGGTCACCACTCAAGTAGAACAAGTACTTAAAGCTCAGAATGATTTGCTCAATGAATTAAATAGTAAGACTAATGACTATGCTGTTAGAGTTGCTACTAGAGGTGGCAAAATGACTCGGGAACCTCTGTACCCTGAAGGCCACCCTAAGAGAATTGAGCAAGATTCTCAGCGAGCTAATGTAGATGCACCTAGTTCTTCTAAGAAGAAGAAAAAGAAAAATGATAGGACTTTGCATGCTTCTAGTGAACCTGTAGCTCACCCACCTGAGAATCCCAATGATATATCTGTTTCCGATGCTGAAACACAATCTGGTAATGAACATGAACCTAGTGATAATCTTAATAATAATGTTCATGTTGATGCTCAACCTAGCAATGATAATGATGTAGAGATTGAACTTGTTGTTGATCTTGATAACCCACAATCAAAGAATCAACGTTATGATAAGAGAGACTTTGTTGCTAGGAAGCCCGGTAGGGAAAGAGAACCATGGGTTCAGAAACCCATGCATTTTCCTTCGAAACCATCCAAGAAAAAGGATGATGAAGATTTTGAGCACTTTGCTGAAATGATTAGACCTATCTTTTTGCGTATGCGTTTGACTGATGTGCTTAAAACAAATCCTTATGCCAAGTATATGAAAGACATTATCACCAACAAAAGAAAAAACACCTGATGTAGAAATCTCCACCATGCTTGCCAATTACACTTTTGAGGGTGGAATGCCTAAGAAATTAGGAGATCCAGGAGTACCTACTATACCTTGCTCTATTAAGTGAAACTATGTTAAAATTGCTTTGTGTGATCTTGGAGCAGGTGTTAGTGTTATGCCTCTCTCTTTATATCGTAGACTTGACTTGAGTAAGTTGACACCTACTGAAATATCCTTGCAAATGGCTGATAAATCAACTGCTGTACCTGTCGGTATCTGTGAGGATGTGCCTGTTGTAGTTGCAAATGTTACTATTCTAACGGACTTTGTTATACTTGATATCTCCGAGGATGATAGTATGTCTATTATTCTTGGAAGACCTTTTTTGAATACTGCAGGGGCTGTTATTGATTGCAACAAAGGCAATGTCAATTTTCAAGTCAATGGTAATGAGCATACAGTACACTTTCCTAGGAAACAACCTAAGGTTCATAGTATCAATTATATTGGAAAAACTTCAACTATCACTATTGGAGGTTTTGAGTTTCCTATTCCTACTATCAAGAAGGCATATGACACACTTATTGTTGGGGACATACATATCCCCATTGAGGTAACATAGTGTTATTCAAAAATTCTCCGGTTTCATGTTACTCGTAAAGAGTTTATTAACAAGACTTGATCAACCTTGTTAATGGATTCCTTTTGATGAACATGGGATAGGTGAATCTAGATAGCACAAACCTTTTGTACCCTCCTTTTACTTTATGTTAATTAGGTTAAATAAAAGAAAAATAGCATTATCTGTCTGTTTCCAGACTTATCCGTGCAATAAAAAAATGTCCCGAAAATAAAAGTTCTCCAAATGCCATGAAAATGAAATATGATTTTTTTCTAGAATATTTAAGAAAATATGGCGCTGAACACACAACGAGGGGAGCCAGCACGTGGCCTCAAGGGCACAGGGCGCGCCCCCCTTCACAGGGCGCGCCCCCTGCCTCGAGGGCCCCACGTGGCTCCCCTCCACTTATCCTTTCACCCATGCTCTTCTTCTTCCTCCAAAAAAAAATTCCCAACCAGCTCAAACCCGAGTTCTAGCTCATTTTGCTGCCATTTTCGATCTCCTTGCTCAAAGCACCATTCACCAAACTGTTTGGGGAGATTGTTCCATGAAAACTGTCTAGGAAAAACTTCCAAGGTGGTCCTTCAAGGAAGAAAGGACCGAGGCTTGCGTTCCGTGAGCCCGCCGATGAACCATCGAGGGATGCTGATGTACGTCCTTGTGAATGGCCGTCGGATGAATTTATCAGTCAAGCAGGCATCAAAGATAAATTTTACGCATATGTGCGTAACGCTGACCTCGACGACTTCATGCAAGATAAGTGCCTACAATACCGTGGCTTGACTGATAGCTTTGTGAGAAGGTTTAAATTTTCATCTTCACAAAATTCTCACACTGTCTTGTTTGATCTATATGATAAATCTTATACCATGGACTTAGAGGATTTTAATGAAGCTTGCAAGCTCCCACAGTGGGGCAGTATGAGTGGTCCTCGTAAATCTGAATTTAGAGAATTCCTAGCTAGTATTATAGTGGGGGAATCCAGGGACATCACACAAGCCACCACTGGGAGCATACATTTTCCTGCTATTCATTACTTTGCTCTCTTTATCGGTAGATGCATAAATGGTAAAGATGAAGCCTGTCACATGTGTGTCCCTGATCTCAGCATTCTCAGGAGTGCTGTACTAGGTGATAGGCAATATAATTTAGGAGCAATTGTTGCAAGTAGACTACACCATAATGGTTCGAATGGAGATTTATTTGGTGGGATCTATGCTACTCGCATAGCCCGCTATCTTGGTGTGTCTGTGCATCCGTATGATAACCCTTTACCTCCTACTCATTTAGATGGTAATGCTATGGCTAGTCACCGGTTTATAGAGTGGGATAATCAGACTCTCAAATATCGACTGATCTTTAACCGACAGCATGCCATCCCTATTGTTCGTCCTGCCCCTACTTTGTTTAACTTTCAGGAAAAAGGAAGACACACTATAACTATGGAGGAGGCAAATGCCTATTATAACATGACGGAGGCAACCCGCCTTTGAGCTGCAGCTCAGCAGGCAACATCTGCTGCATCTCAGTAAGACCCCAACTACAACTTTGGATATCCGTCAGGCCAATACTGGCCATAGACCAACTTAGGCCAAAAGCCTAAGCTTGGGGGAGTACGTGTTTCTCACCGACTTTACTTTCATGTTCACACTTATTCTAGTTGTCGGTGCTCACACTCTTTCACTGTACCATCCATGCTTAGTTTCAATTTCTTTTTGTTAGTCTTTTTCTCTTGTGTGCTAGAAAAATCCAGAAAAACAAAAAAATATTAGTTGTAGCTTCTAGCTCGTTTACTTTCCTTGCTTGTAGTAGTAACTAAAAAATGAAAAACCAAAAATATTTCCCGTTCTTCTTTTGTTTGTTGGGAGCTTTCCCATGTAAATCTTTATGGGTTAAGAGTAGAAGACCATGATTGAAAATGCTTAGTGGCTCTCATATGATTTGTTATAGATTTAACCTTGAGCCATATTACCTTGTCTTCTCTCTCTCTTGTATCAAATGTCTGCAGATGCCAGCTTAGTCCAATGCACGTGCACTATTATTATTTTCCACACCGTTTTGTCGTGCGAGTGAAAGGCAATAAGGATGATATATGATGAACTAATTGAGATGAGAAAAGGTATGAACTCGACCTCTTTTGTTTTTGTAAATATGATTGCTCGTCGTTCTTGATTCAGCTTGTTATGAATGAAACATGTTTGCAATGACAATTAGAGATCATAGCTGCTTATGCCATGCTTAATTAGCTGAGAGGTTATAATGGTCTATCTTGCTGCCAACATGATATTAAAATGGTTGTGATGTGGTATGATGGGTGGTATCCTCCTCTGAACGATTTAAGTGACTTGACTTGGCACATGTTCACGCATGTAGTTGAAACAAATCAACATAGCCTTCATGACATTTATGTTCATGGTGATTTATATCCTACTCATGCTTGCATTCATTGTTGGTTAATTTTAATGCATGTTCATGACCGTTGTTTCTCTCTAGCTAGTCGCTTCCCAGTCTCTTTCTAGCCTTCACTTGTACTAAGCGGGAATACTGCTTGTGCATCCACTTCCATAAACCCCAAAGTTATTCCATATGAGTCCACCATACCTTCCTATATGCGGTATTTGCCTGCCGTTCCAAGTAAATTTGTATGTGCCAAACTCTAAACCTTCAAATGAAATTATGTTTTGTATGCTCGAACAGCTCATGTATCAACTAGGGCTGTCTATATCTTCCATGCTAGGTGGGTTATTCTCACGATGAGTGGACTCCGCTCATCATTCATGAGAAAATGGCTGGTAATCGGGATGCCCTGTCCCATGCTCGAAATCATAATAATTAAACAAACCCCCCCCCCAGGGCTGTTGCTTGTTTGGACGGTAACCCGTGGATTCGGCTGGCCGTGGAGTGTGCTTGTTGGTGGTTGGGGGAGAATAAACTTTACCATTCTGTTTGGGAACCGCCTATAATATGCGTAGCATGGGAGATATCGAGATTCTTGGTTGTTATGTTGACAATGAAAGTATACCGCTCAATATGTTATTCATCTCTATTTAAAATTCGAGCTCTGGCACCTCTACAAATCCCTGCTTCCCTCTGCGAAGGGCCTATCTATTTTCTTTTATGCAGAGTCATCACCTTCTTATCAAAAAGCTCCAGTAGGAGAGCACCTCTGTCGTTGCATGTATTACTATTAATTTTCATTAGTATGATCATGACTGGATCTCTTTTACCACTAATTACAATGTCTAGACAGTCCTTGATCTTTAAAGGTGCTCTGCATTTAGGTTTTGCGGTCTCAGAAAGGGTTAGCGAGATACCATCCTGTTATATCATATCATGATTGTTTTGAGAAGTGTTGTCATCCAAGGTTTATTATTATTGCTCGCTAGTTGATTATGCCGTTGATGTGAGTAGTCTTGAGATCTGAAAGTTATTGTGAGTATGGTTAGTTCATGATCTTGTTGAAAACCTGAATGCTAGCTTACATATTTACAACAACAAGAGCAAACAGAGTTTTTCAAAGTTTTTCTTTATCACTTTCAGTTTATCAACTGAATTGCTTGAGGACAAGCAAAGGTTTAAGCTTGGGGGAGTTGATACATCTCCAACGTATCTACTTTTCCAAACACTTTTGCCCTTGTTTTGGACTCTAACATGCATGATTTGTATGGAACTAACCTGGACTGACGCTGTTTTCAGCAGAACTGCCATGGTGTTGTTTTTGTGCAGAAATAAAAAGTTCTCAGAATCGCATGAAAATCAACGGAGATTTATTTTGGAAAATATAAAAAATTCCTGCAAGAAGATCCACACCAGGGGGCCCACGGGCTGTCCTCGAGGGTGGGGGTGCGCCCGCTTCCTAGGGCGCGCCCCCTGCCTCGAGGGCACCCCGATGCCCCACCGACGTATCCCCAGGTCCTATATATTCCGTTTCGTGGAGAAAAAAATCAAGGAGAAAGAATTATCGCGTTTTACGAGACGAAGCCGCGGCCAAGCCCTAATCTCTCTCGGGAGGGCTGATCTGGAGTCCGTTCGGGGCTTCGGAGAGTGGAGATCGTCGCCATCGTCATCATCAAACTTCCTCCATCACCAATTCCATGATGCTCACCATCGTGTGTGAGTAATTCCATCGCAGGCTTGCTGGACGGTGATGGGTTGGATGGGATCTATCATGTAATCGAGTTAGTTTTGTGAGGGTTTGATCCCTAATATCCACTATGTTCTGAGATTGATGTTGCTATGACTTTGCTATGCTTAATGCTTGTCACTAGGGCCCGAGTGCCATGATTTCAGATCTGAATCTATTATGTTTTCATGAATATATGTGTGTTCTTGATCATATCTTGCAGGTCTATAGTCACCTACTATGTGTTATGATCCGGCAAACCCGAAGTGACAATAATCGGGACCACTCCCGGTGATGACTATAGTTTGAGGAGTTCATGTATTCACTATGTGTTAATGCTTTGGTCCGATACTCTATTAAAAGGATGCCTTAATATCCCTTAGTTTCCAATAGGACCCCGCTGCCACGGGAGGGTAGGACAAAAGATGTCATGCAAGTTCTTTTCCATAAGCATGTATGACTATATTCGGAATACATGCCTACATTGCATTGATGAACTGGAGCTAAATCTGTGTCACCCTAGGTTATAACTTCTACATGATGAATTGCATCCAACGTAATTTCCCATCACCGATCCAATGCCTACGAGCTTTACCTATATTGCTAGTTGCTATTTACTTTTCCGTTGTTTATATCACAAAAACTACAAAAAACACTATCTTTAGTTTCATTGCTCCTACCACCACTATCATATTACTGTGCTGCTAAACTATCTTGCTGCAGATACTAAGTTTCCACGTGTGGCTCAATTGACAACTCAGTTGCTAATACTTATGAGTATTCTTTGGCTCCCCTTGTGTCGAATTAACAAATTTGGGTTTAATACTTTACCCTCAAAAACTGTTGTGATCCCCTACACTTGTGGGTTATCATCTACAAAGAGCGTAGCTAGGGACGTGGGGCCGGGGGGAAATGGCCGTTAGCCTGGCTATTCTCTTTGTCGTCTGCTCACTGACGGCAACGAAGCTTTGCCATCAGCTAGCAGACAACAAAGAAAGTGGCCGCTCGGTGGTTCTCGTTAGAGGGCCACCCTCCCTCTTTGTCGTCTGCTAGCGGATGGCATAGAGGCTTTGCCATCGGCTAGCGGACGGCAAAGAGCTAGCTGACGCCAAACATTGTTTTTGCCGTAAGCTTTTTTTAAGCTAACGACAAAGACCTTCTTTGCCATCTACTAGCAGACGACAAAGAGCTGGCTGGCGGTAAAGATCCCGATTCTAGTAGTGCTTCCCTCAGATGTGAAATCAAGGTTATCGAACCAGTAGGAGAATCAAGCAACACTATTAAACAGTACCTGCACACAAAGAACAAATACTTGCAACCCGACGTGTAAGAGGGGTTGTCAGTCCCTCCTCGGTAAAAAGATAGATTGGTTTGTATAAGATTGGATAAATAGATCATGCAAGAACACATAATAAAAGATCCAAATAAAAAGGGCAACAAGGTATTTTTGGGTTTTTGGAATAATAGATCTGAAAACAAATGCGATGAAAAATAAACCAGAAAGCAATATGGTAAAAGATAAACCCGGGGCCGTAGGTTTCACTAGTGGCTTCTCTCGAGAAAATAGCATACGGTGGGTAAACAAATTAATGTTGGGCAATTGATAGAAGATCAAATAATTATGACGATATCCAAGGCAATGATCATTATATAGGCATCACGTCCAAGATTAGTAGGCCGAAACGATTCTTCATCTACTACTATTACTCTACACATCGACCACTATCCAGCATGCATCTAGTGTATTAAGTTCATGGAGAAACAGAGTAATGCAATAAGAACAGTGACATGATGTAGACAAGATCTATTCATGTAGGAATAGATCCCATCTTGTTATCCTTAATAGCAATGATACATACGTGCCTCGCTACCCTTCTATCACTGGGTGAGGACGCCGTAAGATCGAACCCATCACAAAGCACCTCTTCCCATGGCAAGAAAAATCTATCTATTTGGCCTAACTAAACCAAAGATTCAATGAAGAAATACAAGGCTATAAGTAATCATGCATATAAGAGATAAAAGAAGACTCAAATTATATTCATGGATAGAAATTGATCATAAACTCAAAATTCACCGGATCCCAACAAACACACCGCAAAAAGTCACTACATCAAATAGATCTCCAAGAAAGCATTGTATTGAGAATCAAAAAGAGGGAGGATGCTATCTAGCTACAGTCTATAGACCTGTAGGTCTATGGTGGACTACTCACGCATCATCGGAGATGCACCAATGAGGATGATGAACCCCTCCGTGATGGTGTTAGATTGGATCTCGTGGTTCTGGAACTTGTGGCGGCTGGAATTGTGTTTCATCTGCTCCCCTAGGGTTTCTGGAATTTCTGAGGATTTATAGAGCAAAGAGGCGGTGCAGGAGACCCCTGTGGGCCCGACAACCCATCAGGGCACGCCCTGGTGTCTTGTGGGCCCCATGGGCCTCCCACGGGTGCTTCCTTGGCTCCCATGTTGTCTTCTGGTCCAAAAAAATCTTTAAAAAGTTTCGCTGCGTTTGGACTCCGTTTGATAGGGATATTCTGCGAAGAAAAAAACAAGCAAAACACATCAACTAGCACCAGGAACTATGTCAGGTTAGTCCAAAAAATGATATAAAGTTTCTATACAATGATTGTAAAACATCCTAGAATGTTAATATAACAGCATGTAACAAGCAAAAATTATAGATACGTTGGAGACGTATCACCCGTGGACACGAGGTCTGGAGGCCGTGCGCACGGGGGTGCGCCTCTTCACTTCCAGAAGGTTTCTGGGTATCCCGTGGGCACAGGGTCTGGGAGGCCCATGCGCACGAGGTCGCCTGGGAGGTGCACCCTTCATCTTGATGGTCACATTTGTCATCCTTGTAGCCCTGGGGTCCTTCTACCCGGTCTTGGGGGTGCTCCTCGACTGATTGGCAGAGGTTGTTTTCATACCTAATGACACATAGTGACCTTTAGTGAGGTAGCATCCAAGTTTCATCCATATCCATATCAATCCCGTAGAGGAATGTGTTCACCTTGGTTTCAATGGCCTTTACATGAGCTCTTGTCATAGGTCCACATATTGCTTGATGAGTAAAAGTACAAGGAGTCTTCTTCCAACCACACAAAACAAAGATGTGAGCCACAAACCAAAAGGTAATGTTACAGTAGGATACAATGTTTTCTCACAAAACAAAGACTGGTCATAAACAGTCAATCTTAGCATCAAAACCATAACAAATCATACTTTTCTCGCACAAAATATATTAAATGGGAGTTTTTCTAGATTCAACAATAAGATGTAATCTTTTGAAGAGCTATATCTAAAAGTACATTTGTTGCATATGATATAGCTCATAAGATATAATGCATTATGAGTGTCATCGTAGATACATGTAATATCAATGCATCTCTGACTCAACGCGACCACGTCCTAGTTTGCTACTCCCTATTCACCTACGTTAGTATGAACCCAGCTCCACTTTATTTTTGAAACACGGTCCCTTAGGGCCCCGATTTATTTAAAAGGATGACGAGAATTTCCTGGTTAATTAATGGAAAACCGGATCAAACCATTACAACAGGCCTGCAAAAAGAAGGCACACAAGGCGACATAGCAACCCACACAAGAACACACATACACCACTGAGGAAAAAAGCGTCGTCGAGGTTACAGTCCGGCATCATCGTCATCGTGCCTTCGTGAGGGCCACTCCGACTCCACCATCGAAGAACACCGAAGAAGCCCTCACCACAAACAAGCGTCGAAGCCTGTGCGGGACTATGCCAAACAGTTAGCCACACGCGGCGGCGACCAGGAAGCTCCGACTCTGCCGACGGGCATTGCATGAGAAAAGTATTGGGCTTGCGCCAAGCCAATGACAGAGTCGACCAGCCGTCTCGTGTCATCGTCATCGCAAGGGCCCCTCCTCAGCAACTCTAACTTTAGGAGGACAAAGTGAGGCACAACGATTCCTCGAACACGCCGGAAGAGACCGACTACCAAGAACCATCGTCCAAACCTTACTCCGCCCGATGCCACCATCATCATGGGCGGATCTGGGCCCCAGGCAGCCCAGGCAATGGCCTGGGGCGTGTGAAACTTCCCAGCCTATATATCTAGAGAAAAAAACTGGCCTGGGGCACAGCCCACTTCTTACCCCTCTTGCTGGGCCATTGGCCAGGCCAATAACAAAAAAGTTAAGGAGGACGAGAAAGACAGAAGGGCCCGTGTGCTGCTAGTGTGTCGCGTACGGGAACGGGAGTCTTTTTATCGAGTAAAGGAGTCCCTAGCATTGCTGGAATTGCCACGGAGTGCTACGAAAATACTCCCAGGCCAGGCTACGGCTGGAGGCCCCCGGATGCAGGTACTGTCAAGATTACGACGGATGGAGCGATCAACTTTGCTCAAAAGTGCAGTGGTGCGGGTGGTGTCGCGCGCTCGAGCGCTGCATTCCTGGGAGCTTGGTGTAAACCACATGTGGGTATCTCTGACCCACTTGTCGTGGAAGCTTTGGCAATGCGTGATGGTGCTCGCTTTGCCAAAATTCGAGGATTTATGCATGTCGTCATGGAAATGGATTGTCTGGAGATGGTGCAACTATGGAGAAAATGTCACAATTCTATTGGTTGATTGTTCTAGGAATGCTTTGATTTAATAAAGGTCTCTGAATTACCGCAAAAAAAGGTAGATGACCCGTGTTAGGCTAGTAGCCAATGTTTTCAGATCCCAATTTCTCTTGCTAGTTATTTTTGCGGGGAATTTCTCTTGCTAGTTGCCATTGTTCGATGCTTGATTCAAACATGATATTTAATTCTTAATGCTTTTCCCTTTTCACATTGTTTTCCTAGTTTCTTGTTCTGCACAGAACATAAATGTGGAAGCTGATTTAGTAATTCACATTTTGCATTTGATATTAAACCTGCTAAGTTTTAAAAAAAACCTATAAATGCACGATTTGTAATTCAAAATTTGCAATTTTTTTGCATTAAAACATTCAATCTATTCATCTTTAATTATGGCAATACAACGAACAATAAAAATAATAAAACTTGCATTTGGGTTTGTAGACCACCTAAGCAACGACTACAAGCACTGAAGTGAGACGAAATCGCGTCGCTGTCATCGCCCTTCCTCACCGGAGCCGGACAAAACTTGATGTAGTAGACAAGCGCTTTTTATATGCCTTGAAACTGGATAGTTTTTCTTTAAGGGAGGGGTGGTGGTTATTTCTTGACCCTTAGCCTTCTCGTCTGGGGCATCGGCTAATCCTGGCTCCGCCACTGACCATCGTTCCAACATACAGGAAGCCGTGTGAACATCCGCATTGCCGGACGGGAACCTACCGACCGCAATGCCATGAGCGTCAGCTCATGGAGCGCGCATACGGGATTCGAAGATCTTCAAGGCGACACCCCCAAGAGGGAAGTGATGATGTCCACGGCGTGGCCTAACCCAATGGGGCCTTAAGGTTTCACCCAAAGAGTAAGATCCGAGGGTGCAAGAGGATGCATGAATCCACAACAACGCCTCCAAGGAGATTAAACAATGCCTATAGACGCCTACGCAACCGGCCGGCAAGACCAGGTAGGCTTTCGCCCGGAGCATACCGAACACCATTAGCACCCTCAGACATTGCACCTCCGCTGACCTGCCCACCTCTCGCAGAGCCACAACGCCAACATCACCGGAGAGCCACCAACCACCACACCTCCCCGCCGGAAGAGAAGACTCCGACGGGCTAGATCCGGCCAGGTCTAGCACCCCACGACTGAAGCGCCAAACAACAGCCACCAAAGACCAGCATGCCCACGGCCCGACCTCGGGACGCGCCCCACAAGGCATGCGGGTGCGGGGGAGGGGGTGCGCACCCACCATATGACTCACCGGAGAAGAGCAGCTGGGCAGAGGACCAGGCACCCGCCGACGAAGCTGCCACCCGCGAGAGACGCTGCCAAGAAGCCGTCACGCCGGAGAAAGAAGCCCAGAGGCCCACCGGCGACGCAGCTGAAGACATCAATTGATTCCGAGCTAGCATGGAAGAAGGGTATTGATCCTCCCCATCCCGAGCCCCCATGGCTTGACGAGAGGAAGTCGACCCCGCCGCCGCTGTCCTCCACCCGGGCTTATCCCGGCGGCCTCCTCCGGCGACGGTGAAGGGAAGAACACACATACACCACTTGAGGAAAAAATCGTCGTCGAGGTTACAGTCCAGTATCATCGTCATCACGCCTTCGTGAGGGCCACTCCCACTCCACCATCGAAGAACACCGAAGAAGCCGTCACCACAAATAAGCGTCGAAGCTTGTGCGGGCCTATGCCAAACAGTCAGCCACATGCGGCGGCGACCAGGAAGCTCCGACTCTGCCGACGAGCATTGCATGAGAAAAGTGTTGGGGATCGTAGCAGAAAATCAAAAAAAATTCCAACGCGTCACCAAGATCTATCTATGGAGTAATCTAGCAACGGGCATAAAGGAGAGTGGATCTACATACCCTTGTAGATCGCGATGCGGAAGCGTTGCAAGAACGCGGATGAAGGAGTCGTACTCGCTGCGATTCAGATCGCGGTTGATTCCGATCTAAGCGCCAATAACCAACAGCGGGATCTGGATACCCATGTTGGCTCCCACATGTTCCACGATGATCTCATCGGATGAACCACGATGTCAAGGATTCAATCAATCCCATATACGATTCCCTTTGTCGATCGGTATAGCACTTGCCCGAGATTCGATCGTCGGTATACCGATACCTTGCTCAATCTCGTTACCGGCAAGTCTCTTTACTCGTTCCGTAACACATCATCCCGTGATCAACTCCTTGATCACATATTGTGCACATTATGATGATGTCCTACCGAGTGGGCCCAGAGATACCTCTCCGTCATACGGAGTGACAAATCCCAGTCTCGATTCGTGCCAACCCAACAGACACTTTCAGAGATACCTGTAGTGCACCTTTATAGCCACCCAGTTACGTTGTGACGTTTGGTACACCCAAAGCATTCCTACGGTATCCGGGAGTTGCACAATCTCATGGTCCAAGGAAAAGATACTTGACATATAGAAAAGCTTTAGCATACGAACTATACGATCTGTGCTAGGCTTAGGATTGGGTCTTGTCCATCACATCATTCTCCTAATGATGTGATCCCGTTATCAACGACATCAAATGTCCATGGTCAGGAAACCGTAACCATCTATTGATCAACGAGCTAGTCATCTAGAGGCTTACTAGGGACATGGTGTTTGTCTATGTATCCACACATGTATCTGAGTTTCCTATCAATACAATTCTAGCATGGATAATAAACAATTATCATGAACAAGGAAATATAATAATAACCAATTTATTATTGCCTCTAGGGCATATTTCCAACAGTCTCCCACTTGCACTAGAGTCAATAATCTAGTTCACATCGCCATGTGATTAACACTCATAGGTCACATCGCCATGTGACTAACATCCAAAGAGTTCACTAGAGTCAGTAATCTAGTTCACATCAATATGTGATTAACACTCAATGAGTTCTGGGTTTGATCATGTTATGCTCGTGAGAGAGGTTGTAGTCAACGGGTCTGCAACATTCAGATCTGTATGTACTTCGCAAAACTTTATGTCATATCATAGATACTGCTACCACGTTCCACTTGGAGCTATTCCAAACTTTTGCTCCATTATACGTATCCGGTATCTCCACTTAGAGTTATCCGGATAGGCGTTAAGCTTGCATCGACGTAGCTGTTTACGTCAAACTCTTTATCACCTCCATAACCGAGAAACATTTCCTTATTCCTCTAAGGATAATTTTGACCACTATCTAGTGATCCACTCCTGGATCACCTTTGTACCCTCTTGCCAGACATGTGGCAAGGCACACATCAGGTGCGGTACTCATCATGGCATACCGTATAGAGCCTATGACAAAAGCATAGGGGACGACCTTCGTCCTTCCTCTTTCTTCTGCCGTGGTCAAGTTTTGAGTCTTACTCAACTTCACACCTTATAACTCAGGTAAGAATTCCTTCTTTAACTGACCTATTTTGAACTCCTTCAGAATCATGTCAAAGGTGTGTGTTCCTTTTGAAAGTATCATCAGGCGTCTTGATCTATCTCTATAGATCTTGATGCCCAATTATGTAAGCAGCTTTATCCAGGTCTTCCTTTGAAAAACTCCTTTCAAACAACCCTTTACGCTTTCCAGAAATTCAACATCATTTCGGATCAACCATATGTCATTCACATATACTTATCAGAAATGTTGTAGTGCTCCCACTCACTTTATTGCAAATACAAGTTTCTAACAAACTTTGTATACCCAAAAACTTTGATCACTCCATCAAAGTGTATATTCCGACTCCGAGATGCTTGCTCTAGTCCATGGAAGGATCGCTGGAGCTAGCATACCTTTTAGCATCCTTAGGATCGACAAGACCTTTCTGATTGTATCACATACAACCTTTCCTTACGAAAACTGGTAAGGAAACTTGTTTTGTCATCCATCTGTCAGATTTCATAAATGCAGCTAATGCTAACATGATTTCGACGGACTTAAGCATCGCTACGGGTGAGAAAATCTCATCGTAGTCAACTCCTTGAACTTGTGGAAAACTCTTCACCACAAGTCGAGCTTCATAGACGGTGACATTACCGTCCACGTCCGTCTTCTTCCTAAAGATCCATTTATCTCAATGGCTTGCCAGTCAGCGGGCAAGTCCACCAAAGTCCATTCTTTGTTTTGATACATGGATCCTATCTCGGATTTCTCGGCTTCTAACCATTTGTCGGAATATGGGCCCACCATCGCTTCTCCATAGTTCGTAGGTTCATCGTTGTCCAACAACATGACCTCTAAGACAGGATCACCGTACCACTCAGGAGTAGTACATATCCTTGTCGACCTACGAGGTTCGATAGCAACTTGATCTAGAGCTTCATGATCACTATCATTAGTTTCCTCTTCAACTGTCGTAGGTTCCACAGAAACATCTTTCTGTGTTGCACTACTCTCCGGTTGAAGTGAGGGTTCGACAACCTCATCAAGTTCTATCTTCCTCCCACTCAATTCTTTCGAGAGAAACTCCTTCTCGAGAAAGGACCCGTTCTTAGGGACAAACATTTTTGCCCTTGGATCTGAGATAGGAGGTATACCCAACTGTTACCTTTGGGTATCCTATGAAGATGTATTTGTCCGCTTTGGGTTCGAGCTTTTCCCGGCTGAAGCCATAAGCCTCGCAGCCCCAAACATTGAGAAACGACAACTACGGTTTCTTGCCAAACCATCCGACGTCGTCTCAACGGACTTAGATGGTGCCCTATCTAAAGTGAATGCAGCTGTCTCTAATGCATAACCTCAAAATAACAGCGGTAGATCGGTAAGATACATCATAGATCGCACCATATCTCATAAGGTTCGATTACGATGTCCGGACACACCATTATGCTATGGTATTCCAGGTGGCTTCAACTGTGAAACATTTCCACAATGTCTTAAGTGATTGCCAAACTCATAATTCAGAAAATCTTCCCTTGATCAGATCGTAGGAACATGATCTTCTTGTTATGATGATTCTTAATCTTCACTCTGAAATTGCTTGAACTTTTCAAACATTTCAGACTTTTGCTTCATGAAGTAAATATACCCATATCTACTCAAATTGTCAGTGAAGATGAGAAAATAACGATATCCACTACACGCCTTAATTCTCATTGGATCACACACATCAGCATGTATGATTTCCAACAAGTCACTTTCCCGTTTCATTGTACCTGAACACGGGATCTTAGTCATCCTGCCCAAGAGGCATGGCTCGCATGTGTCAAGCGATTCAAAATCAAGTGACTCCAAACATCCATCAGCATGGAGTTTCTTCATGCATTTTATGCTAAAATGACCTAAGCGGCAGTGCCACAAGAAAGTGGTACTATCATCATTAACTCTACATCTTTTGGCATTAATATTATCATCATGTGTATTACTATGATCGAGATTCAACGAACCATTGGGTGCAAGACCATAAAGGTATTATTCATGTAAACAGAATAACCATTATTCTCTGACTTAAATGAATAACTGTATTGCAATGAACATGATCTAATCATATTCATGCTCAACGTAGACACCTGGTAACATTTATCTAGGCTCAACACTAATCTCGAAAATAGAGGGAGCGTGCGATGGTGATCTTATCAACCTTGGAAACACTTCCAACACACATCGTCACCTCGCCCTTAGCCAGTCTCCGTTCAGTCCGTAGCTTTTGCTTCAAGTCACTAATAATAGCAACTGAACCGGTATCCAATACCCATGTGCTATAAGGAGTACTAGTAAGGTACACATCAATAACACGTATATCAAATATACTTTGTTGGAGTTGCCAGCTTTTCTTATCTACCATGTATTTGGGGTAGTTCCACTACCATGTGACCGTTCCCCTTACAATCGAAGCACTTAGTCTCGAGGTTTGGGTGCAACCTTGGGTTCCCTCATTAGAGCGACAACTGGTTTGCCATTCATGAAGTTTCCCTTCTAGCCCTTGCCCTTTTTGAAACCAGTGGTCTTGTTAAACCATCAACACTTGATGCTCCTTCTTGATTTCTAATTTCGCGGTCTTAAGAACCGCTAATAGCTCCGGGATCATCTCCATCCTTTGCATGTCATAGTTCATCACGAAGTTCTAGTAGCTTGGTGATAGTGTCTAGAGAATTCTGTCAACCACTATCTCACCTAGAAGATTAACTCCCACTTGGTTCAAGTGATTTTAGCACCCAGACATTCTGAGCACATGCTCACTAGTTGAGCCATTCTCCTCCATCTTTTTGGCAAAAGAACTTGTCAGAGGTCTCATACCTCTCAACACGGGCATGATCCTGAAATCCCAATTTCAGCTCTTAGAACATCTCATATGTTCTATGGCGTTCAAAACGTCATTGGAATCCCGATTCTAAGACGTAAAGCATGGTGCACTAAACTATCAAGTAGTCATAAGGACGTCTCTGTCAGGTGTTCACAACATCCACAGACAACGTTGTAGGGGTTTGCACATCGAGCGGTGCATCTAAGACGTAAGCTTTCTGTGCAGTAGTGAGGACACTCCTCGGACTACGGACCCAGTCCGCATCATTGCTTACAATATCTTTCAACTTAGTCTTTCTCTAGGATCGTATTAAACAGGGAGCTACAACGCAGTTATTTGTCTATAACATAATTTGCAAAGACAACTTAGACTATTGTTCATGACAATGAAGTTCATCTAATGAACTCCCACTCAGATAGACATCTCTCTAGTCATCTAAGTGATACATGATCCGAATCGACTAGGCCATTTCCGATCATCACGTGAGACGGACTAGTCATCAACGGTGAACATCTTCATGTTGATCGTATCTTCTATACGACTCATGTTCGACCTTTCGGTCTTCCGTGTTCCGAGGCCATGTCTGTACATGCTAGGCTCGTCAAGTCAACCCTAAGTGTATCGCGTGTGTAAATCTGGCTTACACCCGTTGTATGCGAACATTAGAACCTATCACACCCGATCATCACGTGGTGCTTTGGAACAACGAACCTTAGCAACGGTGCACAGTTAGGGGGAACACAATTCTTGAAATTTTAGTGAGAGATCATCTTATTCACTACCGTCGTTCTAAGCAAATAAGATGTAAAACATGATAAACATCACATGCAATCAAATAGTGACATGATATGGCCAATATCATTTTGCTCCTTTTGATCTTCATCTTCGGGGCTCCATGATCATCATTGTCACCGGCATGACACCATGATCTCCATCATCATGATCTCCATCATCGTGTCTCCATGAAGTCGTCTCGCCAAACATTACTTCTACTACTATGGCTAACATTTAGCAATAAAGTAAAGTAATTACATGGCGTTATTCAGTGACACGCAGGTCATACAATAAATAAGACAACTCCTATGGCTCCTGCCGGTTGTCATTCTCATCGACATGCAAGTCGTGATTCCTATTACAAGAACATGATCAATCTCATACATCACATATATATCATTCATCACATCCTTTTGGCCATATCACATCACACGGCACATGCTGGAAGAACAAGTTAGACGTCCTCTAATTGTTGTTGCAAGTTTTTTTTTACGTGGCTGCTATAGGTTTCTAGCAAGAACGTTTCTTACCTACGCCAAAACCACAACGTGATATGCCAATTTCTATTTACCCTTCATAAGGACCCTTTTCATCGAATCCGATCCGACTAAAGTGGGAGAGACAGACACCTACTAGCCACCTTATGCAACTAGTGCATGTCAGTCGGTGGAACCTGTCTCACGTAAGAGTACGTGTAAGGTCGGTCCGGGCCGCTTCATCCCACGATGCCGCCGAATCAAGATAAGACTAGTAACGGCAAGAGAATTGACATGATCTACGCCCACAACTACTTTGTGTTCTACTCGTGCAAGATACTACGCATAGACCTAGCTCATGATGCCACTGTTGGGGATCGTAGCAGAAAATCAAAATTTTTTCCTACGCGTCACCAAGATCTATCTATGGAGTAATCTAGCAACGAGCATAAAGGAGAGTGGATCTACATACCCTTGTAGATCGCGATGCAGAAGCGTTGCAAGAACGCGGATGAAGGAGTCGTACTCGCTGCGATTCAGATCGCGGTTGATTCCGATCTAAGCGCCGAACAACGGCGCCTCCGCGTTCAACACACGTGCAGCCCGATGACGTCTCCCACGCCTTGATCCAGCAAGGAGAGAGGAAGAGGTTGGGGAAGACTCCATCCAACAGCAGCACGACGGCGTGGTGGTGGTGGAGGAGCGCGGGACTCCAGCAGGGCTTCGCCAAGCACTGCAAGAGACGAGGAGGGAGAGGGGTAGGGCTGCACCATGCGACAGAGGTTAGAACGTGTTATGGGCAGCCCCAAACCTCACATATATATAGGGGGAAGGGGGGGGGGGGTTGCGCCCCCTTTAGGGTTTCCAACCCCTAGGGGTGCGGCCAGCCCTAGATCCCATCTAGGGGGGCGGCCAAGGGGGAGAGAGGGGGAGGCGCACCACTATGTGGGCCTTAGGCCCATCTGAGCCTAGGGTTTCCCCTTTTTTTCCTCCTCTCTTCGCCTTGGGCCCTGTTGGGCGCACCAGCCCACCAGGGGCTGGTCCCCTCCCACACTTGGCCCACGCAGCCCTCTGGGGCCGGTGGCCCCACCCGGTGGACCCCCGGGACCCTCCCGGTGGTCCCGGTACGCTACCGATAGCGCCCGAAACTTTTCCGGTGACCAAAACGGGACTTCCCATATATGAGTCTTTACCTCCGGACCATTCCGGAACTCCTCGTGACGTCCGGGACTCCGAACAACATTCGGTAACCGCGTACATATTTTCCCTATAACCCTAGCGTCATCGAACCTTAAGTGTGTAGACCCTACGGGTTCGGGAACCATGTAGACATGACCGAGACAACTCTCCGGCCAATAACCAACAGCGGGATCTGGATACCCATGTTGGCTCCCACATGTTCCACGATGATCTCATCGGATGAACCACGATGTCAAGGATTCAATCAATCCCGTATACGATTCCCTTTGTCGATCGGTATAGCACTTGCCCGAGATTCGATCGTCGCTATACCGATACCTTGCTCAATCTCGTTACTGGCAAGTCTCTTTACTCGTTCCGTAACACATCATCCCGTGATCAACTCCTTGATCACATATTGTGCACATTATGATGATGTCCTACCGAGTGGGCCCAGAGATACCTCTCCGTCATACGGAGTGACAAATCCCAGTCTCGATTCGTGCCAACCCAACAGACACTTTCAGAGATACCTGTAGTGCACCTTTATAGCCACCCAGTTACGTTGTGACGTTTGGTACACCCAAAGCATTCCTACGGTATCCGGGAGTTGCACAATCTCATGGTCTAAGGAAAAGATACTTGACATATAGAAAAGCTTTAGCATACGAACTATACGATCTGTGCTAGGCTTAGGATTGGGTCTTGTCCATCACATCATTCTCCTAATAATGTGATCCCGTTATCAACGACATCAAATGTCCATGATCAGGAAACCATAACCGAGCTAGTCATCTAGAGGCTTACTAGGGACATGGTGTTTGTCTATGTATCCACACATGTATCTGAGTTTTCTATCAATACAATTCTAGCATGGATAATAAACAATTATCATGAACAAGGAAATATAATAATAACCAATTTATTATTGCCTCTAGGGCATATTTCCAACAAAAAGTATTGGGCTTGCGCCGAGCCAATGATAGAGCCGACCACCCGTCTCCAGTGGCGGAGCTAGGATTTCTAACATGGGTATGCAAAGCTTTTTTTTTAGTGTGAAGCAACACTCTAAGAGATAAATGTTTGCGATCATGGAAACTAAATTTTAGTTATTATATTTATTGTAATAAGGCCTTCAATATTTTGTTTATATTGCAAGAATATAGCCAAAAAAATTGAACTCTACAAAACCCTTTCTCAAAGAGACAAATGATAGTGGCAATACGTGTAGATCAATCGATGAACTTGCGGGTTAAATATAATCCACTATACTGAAGTGGCAATTAAAATTCAGAATTACTAAACTAACCGTGCGCAAAGCCGATTAGCCGAGGAATGATATGCACGCAGCTGTTAGCGGTTGATCGTTGCCTGTCAGACGAGTGTCACCGCTGCCGAGGACAAGGGTGTTGCGAGCACACACGATGCTGCAATTTGACACGACGATGTCAGATGCCCTATCGATCATGGGCAATCTGGCGATGAACAACATACTGGTGCGCTGTATGTCCTATTAGCGATGCACTACCCATACTTAGGCTGCTTTCTTCTTTTTATAGGATTCACATACCTTTTTTTTTAGCAACAGGATTCCCACACCTACGCTGCTATCAGTTTTTTTTTTTGAAACAAAACACACTTGCTTTATTAATAATAATGTTTATGGGGATACGCTGCTATTATGCTGAAAGATTGCAATACCAACAGCCCAAGTAAAGGCCCAGTTTAGCCGGCGAACCCAGGTAAGGAAGCGAGGTGCTGGAGCGCTTCTTTGCTGAATTTTCATGTGTGGTAGGTGTAAAATGATGGCCATGCTTTATATATATGCATATATGGGTATACATACTGAAACAAATTAGCAAACAATGTTGGGTATGCCTTGCATACCCTTGCATTAGGCTAGCTCCGCCCCTGCCCGTCTCGTGTCATCGTCATCGCAAGGGCCCCTCATCAACAGCTCCAACTTTAGGAGAACAAAGTGAGGCACGGCGATTCCTCGAACACGCCGAAAGAGACCGACTACCAAGAACCATCATCCAAACCTTACTTCGTCCGAAGCCACCATCGTTCCAACATACAGGAAACTGCGTGAACATCCGCATTGTCGGACGGGCACCTACCAACCGCAATGCCATGAGCGTCAGCCCATGGAGCGCGCATACGGGATTCGAAGCTCTTCAAGGCGACACCCCAAAGAGGGAAGCGACGATGTCCACTGCGTGACCTGACCCAATGGGGCATATATTAAGCTTTCACCCGAAGTGCAAGATCCGAGGGTGCAAGAGGATGCGGGACTCCACAACAACGCCTCCAAGGAGGTTCAACAATGCCCATAGACGCCTACGCCACCAACCGGCAAGACCAGGAAGGCTTTCGCTCGGAGCATACCGAACACCATTAGCACCCTCACACATTGCACTTCCGCTGACCCGCCCACCTCTTGCAGAGCCACAACACCAACATCACCGGAGAGCCACCAACCACCGCACCTCCCCGTCGGAAGAGAAGACACCGACGGGCCAGATCCGGCCAGGTCTAGCACCCCACGACTGCAGCGCCAAACAACAGCTACCAAAGACCAGCACGCCCACGATCCGACCTCGGGACGTGCCCCACAAGGCATGCGGGCGGGGGGGGGGGGGTGCGCACCCACCCTGACTCACCGGAGAAGAGCAGTTGTGCCGAGGACCAGGCACCCGTCGACGAAGCTGCCACGGCTGCCACCTGCGAGAGACACTGCCAAGAAGCCGTCACGCCGGAGAAGGAAGCCCAAAGGCCCGCCGGCGACGCAGCTGAAGACATCGATGGGTTCCGAGCTAGCGCGGAAGAAGGGTATTGATCCTCCCCATCCCGAGCCCCCATGGCTTGACGAGAGGAAGTCGACCCGCCGCCGCTGTCCTCCACCCGGGCTTATCCCGGCGGCCTCCTCCGGCGACGGTGAAGGGAGGAAGTGGGGGCGGGAGGGTGGCCCGGTGGCACGGGCTAGGCCCGTGTCGCCTCAGCGAGACGACGCGGGGGCACGGCTTGGTTGTACACCTGATCGTGCTGCACTTTTAGATCTCTCCTCGCTGCTGCTTCGGCGCTCCTACGCGATGTTGTTGTCGTGCCGTGACCGGCTGTCCGTTATGTCGTTGTGCTGCCGTGGTTGGCTACTTATGAAAGACCTTTTTTCGAATTTTATAAAATACTAAATAAATCAATTTATGGTTAAACCAGAATCCAAAGTCTCGGTCCACCACGGTTCTTCCCTTTTTTTTTCCTTTTTTTTTTTTGCGTGTGGTGGTGCCCATGCAAGCCCGGCCCAACGCGCGCAGGTTGCTCGTCCTCCCAGCGCGCGGCCACTACGCGTCCTGAAAAATGGATTAATGCATGCTCCATTACAGCCTTCGGCGTTTTCTTTCTCAAAAAAAAAAAAAAAAGCCTTCGGCGTTAAGAAAATCTGAGCAATAGATGATGCTCATTAATTGGCAGGGCAGCACTTTAATGCTGGCCAGCGATGGACTGGAGCGTCTTCGTCTTCGTCTTGCCGCTCCACAAAGACAAAAAGGAAGGTGGTCTTTGTTTGTCCTGTCCAACTCGCCAGTCTGAATTCCCCAATGGCATCCTACTCAATTTTGCGTCCCCCCGGCCTCAACTCCCCGTCGCCCGTCTGCCGGGCGATGAGGCAATCCAAGTCCAAGGTTCTCGCTACCGCCGCCCCGCCTGGTTTCTCTTCCGCCGCCCCGCCTGGTTTCTCGTCCGCCGCCCCGCCTGGTTTCTCTTCCGCCGCCCCGCCTGGTTTCTCCTCCGCGCCCCTCCACGGCACCCGCGGCCATGACTTGGTCGGCGGGCCCGGAAGCGACAAGCACAACAACGGCGACCAAGGTGAGCTCACGATTCATCTGGCTGTTCCGTTTGTCATGATTCTCTGCTTGATCTTCGATGGATCTAGCTCTATCTGCTGTACATCTAGCTCTCTCCAGTCTCGTGCCAATTAATGGCTGCTGCTCCCAATTATTCCGAATTCTCGGTTATCCTGCCAGTTAATTGTTGGAGCTAAACCCTAGCCCTAGCTCTCTCTTGCGTAGCTCACGCTCTGCTGCTGCGCTCGAACGACAGAAGAACAAGGAGGAAGAAGAGAACATGCGGTGGACTCGGGTGGTTTTCTGGCGCACAAAGTTTCTTTCTGGCGCATGTACGCTGCCGCTCGAGCGGCACTTTTCCTGGAGCACGAACTCGGGCCACTTTGTTACAACGAACGTACACGGGCGGGGCCCGAGACACGCCAAGACACGCACGATCTCGCGTACGCAGAGCACCTGGTCCTGCCCGCTCGCCCAACAACGAACCCTCGCGCTCCCCTCGCTCGCCAACAGATTGGCCAAACACACGCGCGCTGTGTACACGCGCTAAGGCAGCCCCGTGCACCACATACACGCACTCACGCACACCCCCCACGAGCCCGACGCGCTCGCACCACACCCGACGCACCCGGTGTGCGCACGCACACACACCTGACACGCCTGCCGTGGCTTATTGGCCAAAACTAGAGTAGTGCCGGCTCGAGGTCGTCGCCCATCTCCGCCGGGAGCGCATGCTCCACCGCCGGCGCCTTCCGCAGCTTGTATCTAGCTTTATCTGCTGTACGTCTAGCTCTCTCCACTCTCGTGCCAATTAATGGCAGCTGCACCCAATTCTAGTAGATGTAGGTGACTAGTGAGTGTCGCAATGCCCGCCGGTGGACGAGAGGAGGCAATGCCGCCGGCCGCATCCAGTTGAGATCGACGATGAAATCTAATCTCATTTCACATCCACTCACTATTGCATGACATAGCAATGGCATGTGCAACTTCATCGTCTGGCAATCCTTACTGTCAGAACCACCACCATGCGCATGGAGAGGTTGTTGTTAGGCCAACTCCAACGCATGACCCCGAACGGACGTCCGTTTTGTCCGGATTTCATCCGTTTGGGGGTGGCAATGGGTCCGTGTCCGCCCGAATTTGGATTTGCGTCGGCCGGGTGCCCAACACGGCTGCATCTCATCGGCAGACATTTTTTTCCCTCATTTTCTTTATTATTTTCATCAACAATTTTTGTGATACATTCGAATAAATTCACCAAATTGAATAACAAGCCCAAAGAAAACAAAAACTATAAGAAAGCACTTTAAAAGATATCCAACTTCCATAACTGCTCCGGTAAGTTGGATTAGTGCCTTCTCGATGCATTCATTGTTGGTCTACGAAGGCTCGATCTTTAGTGCTTCTTTCTTCTTCGAGACTAAAAAAGTACATGTTGCTTCCTCGCATCTAGTCTCATCTCTAGCCTCTTTTGTAGCAACAAGCGCACGAACATTTGTTAAATTGCGCTCTATCAACGATGGTGACTAGTGAGTGTCGTTCCTCGTGATCTTCACTATGGATGTCTCCGGGTCATGCAGGGGCTGGTGTGTTTTGGTTTGATAATTGGTATTTGGTTGCTTAGCTGCAGTTTTGTCTAGACCTTTCATGGCTTTATCTGATATGAACCTGTCTGCTAACAATATTGCTGCAGTGTCCCATGGTGATGTTGCAATAGGACCTGATTTGGCTTCCGTCTATTTGTCTCATGGAGATCTCCCAACGGCCTCTGACCAGCTGTTGTTGCCAGCCCAGCCTAGCTGCAACACAAACAATGTGGTGCCCGTTGTCTCCAAGTAAGTACATCTAGCTGAACCTTGCTTTGATCATTCGGATGTTATAACCATCTTATGTCCTTTTCTGATGCAGGGTTGTCACTTCTACCGAGCAGAGCGCGAGCAAAGGCAAAGGACAACCTGACGCTGCTGTTCTCACTTCGAAAGGTATTCTATTTCTTGTACAATCATTCGAGTAGAAAAGACAGAGCAAGGACTGATGAACTATTGCTTTGCATTGTTTGTAGCCACTGAAGAAGTGATTACTGTGGAGGATGCTGAAGAGCGTGTTCAAGTGGATGTCGATCCTCCTAGTCCAAGGCGAAATCCAGTGGCGATGGACACTGATCATGAGATGGTACAAGAATTTCTAGAAATTCAGTCGGATGCAAGTGTCCAAGCGCCGGCCGATAATGAACAGGCCGGTCCAAGTGCATTAGCGATTACCGTGGCCCGACCTGCAATGCCTCCCACTATTCCGTGTGTACTGTATCCGTTGGCCAGTAGTCGAGAGGATGGTGTTAGCGCTATCAAAGAGGCCATGATTCAATCCCAACTGATGAACTCCAAGCAGAAGGATGCAGTCAATTCAAGTGAAGTCATGAAAGCTCTTCCCCGAGTAAGTAGTACTGTTTTTCATTCATACATTCATTTTCATTCAGACGTTCAACTTTTTGAATTGTCATCCGAGTAGCGTCTGATATGTTTTCTTGGTATAACCCACGAGACTCTGATTGATTGATGGAAACAAGATTAGAGTCTATAGGATAAGTTTATTTTCGTCTTCATAAATCTAGGACCAATATCTTAAATTCATGGCTTCACTCGGGTTATAAGTTCATCCCAGTGGTATGTGGTTAGATTTTTCCAGTGGGGGCACGACTCTTTTCTGGCTGATTGTTGACAATCAGTTTGTCTATACTATTATATCGTCCCTTTGAATCCATAGTATCACTCCGTCACTATATTACTAACGGCTATCTCCTATCTTTCGAACTTTAATACTGTGAACTGGAATCCAAACATCTGTCATTGCAGGAAGAAGTAGAAAGTCTCCGCGCAGCACCGGAGAAAGAGAAAAAGAAGAAGCAGAAGCTGGAGAAGGAGAAAGCTATCATGGGAGGTACACTTTTCATCCCAGGCACCAGCATGCCGCGCCACAACAACGAAGGTGAGCGCACAATCTTCTCATCAAGATGGTGACTAGTGAGTGTCGTTCCTCACGATCTTCTCTACGGATCTCTCCTGGTCATCTATTGGTGTGTTTTGATTCCACATTTGGTAGGCTAGATCAACTTCTTGCAAACGGAGGAGCTTTCAAAATACCTCCTCAAGTCCGAAATGATCCCTAATTGTATTACATGTTTGCTTCTTGGACGATTATATTATCCCACTCAAAATCA
>LR738714.1:738002287-738042418 GCA_902687465.1 Secale cereale | reverse complement strand
AGTGGCGCACCGTGGCTGTGGTGCGCCACTAATATAGTTTTTTTTTTGAATTTTTTTTTTGAAAAACTATTTTTTTTTGAATAAATATTTTTTTTTGAAAATATGTTTTTTTGGGAAAAAAAATGGTTTTTTTTGAAAAAATGTTTTTTTTGAAAAAAAATAGTTTTTTTGAAAAAAATGGTTTTTTTTAAAAAATAGTTTTTTAAAAAAAAATTCAAAATATGATATGTAAAATGACCGGGAAGTTTGAAATATTTTTTCAAAATTTCATCACACTCATGAACATGAACAAACTCCTAGACATTAACAAGGTTTAATAGGATTGATATGATAGATATATCAACAAGTGCCTGCTAAGTGAGCTGGTGCTGGGGTTGGATAGAACTCAGAAGTTAAGCGTGCTTGGGCTGGAGTAGTGTAGGATGGGTGACCTTCTGGGAAGTTTGACCACGGAGTGCGATTTGACCCGAGATTAAGCCATATTGACCCGAGATTAAGGAAAAAAAATTCTGGAAAAAAATTTGAAAAAAAAAAATTTGAAAAAAAAAATTTGAAAAAAAAAAATTCTGGAAAAAAATTTGAAAAAAAAAATTGTTACTAGTGGCGCACCTGTAGCAATATCAGTGGCGCACCTGTAGCAATTCTGAAATAAAATTTGAAAAAAAAAATTTGAAAAAATATCAGTGGCGCACCCTTATACTTAGTAGTGGCGCACCAGGTGGTGCGCCACTAATATCTGGATTAGTAATGGCGCACCTCTGGTGCGCCACTAATACCCATTACTAGTGGCGTGGTAATAGTGGCGCACCAGAGGTGCGCCACTAATACCCAAAAGTGGTGCGCCACTAATAAGCTTTTTTCTAGTAGTGTCGAAGACCAAGGAGAACTTTGTATTGAGATCCAGAGAGAGAGAAGAAGCCATCTAGATACTAACTATGGACCCGAAGGTCTGTGGTAAACTACTCACAACTCATGGTGAGGGCGATGATGATGATGATGAAGAACTCCGTGATGGATCCCCCTCCGATGGAGCTCCGGAACAGGCTCCAAGATGGGATCTTCACGAGAACAGAAGGTACGGTGGTGGAATTAGGGGTTTCTCTCTGTTCACGGAGGTTTTGGGGTACGTAGACTTATATAGGAAGAAGGAGGGCACCGGGGGACACTCGAGGGGGCCACGAGGCAGGGGGCGCGCCCCCCACCCTCGTGGGCCAGCCCTCGATCCCTTGACGTGGTTCTCAAGCTCCGCGTGCGTGATTTTCTCCAAAAATATCTTTCGCAAAGGTTTCATTCCGTTTGGACTCCGTTTGATATTCTTTTTCTGCATAACCCTGAAACAGGCAAAAAACAGCAATCTGGACTTGGCCTTTGGGTTAGTAGGTTAGTCCCAAAAATGATATAAAAGTGAACGATAAAGCCCATTAAACATCCAAGACTTCATAAATAGTAGCATGGAACAACCAAAAATTATTGATACGTTGGAGATGTATCACCTAACATCTAATGTCAAATTCCAGATGGTATTCTCCAGCTTTATTTATGACGTGGTCAAGAAAGAATCCCGCCAATTCCTCTTGAATTGCCCGTATGCGATCTTGTGGCACTAGTGGAAAAAGGTCCATTTGTCCCGGTTCATAAGGGCCATTTTTCCCGGTTGGGGAACCGGGACTAAACGGTCGATACAAATGCCCTAGACCTTTAGTCCCGGTTCTTATACCAACAGGGACAGATGGGTCTCCACGTGGCCACTGCGGCTTGCCCAGGCATGGGGGCCTTTTGTCCCAGTTGGTAGCACCAACCGGGACAAATAAGGTTCCACGCGTCAGCAGTTCAGGGGCTAGGGTTTTTGTTTTTTTTCTGAAAGGGGGGAGGGGGTTTGGGGGGGTTTTGTAGGGTTAATTTAGGGGTTTCATATATTGTTTTAGCTAGCTAATAAAGAGAAGTGTCCTCTCTTATCTCCGTGCTTGGTCGATGCTACGTACTATATGTATAGATCGGAGGACTCGACAGCTAGCCAGTAAGCAAATGAAGGAAACCACTAAGTACAGAAGATCGAGCTCCCTTCTCCGAGAGATTCGTCGAACAACAAGTTTTCGTATATCTATCCGATGCTACTGGCTACATATATACAATATAAGATCTCTTACATTTCCCTAACATCTAATGTCAAATTCCAGATGGTATTCTCCGGCTTTATTTATGACATGGTCAAGAAAGAATCCCGCCAATTCCTCTTGAATTGCCAGTATGCGATCTTGTGGTAGGAGTTCATCCCGCATCTGTCACATCTAATTTGAAGAAGGGGGTCAATACATATATATGAATGAAACTCAACAGAAATGATGGTAATAAAATAAAATTTTGAATATGTTTGCTTACGCACATCAAATTGTCTTTTAGAGTAGCCCCGCTTATTCTTGGCCGTCGCGTTGTAGATGAATCGCAGATGTAGTATCCATAGTAATTATTCCCGGCTTCCTGCCACAAGCACTTTACGAGAAATAGAGGTCAATCAAACTGATAATGAAGCATTATAAATGGCATTGATGAAAGTATAGCTAGAGTCAACGGGAGATGCGCGGAACTAGCTAGCTAGTAGTACTTACTTTCGGGTAAATCCATCGCAGTTCCTGCGGCAGTGCCGTAACTTTTTTGGTAAACCCTGCGAGACAAAGAAAACAATTACTTTATATCAGGAAATGAACAAAGTTGCCGATATGGTGCGGTAATGATCGATTGAACTTACTTGTTGAGCATTTTAGACATGTCCGCATAGGTCTCGGGATCTTTTTGTCTCGAGTCTAAGACGGTTACTAGTCCCTGCTCAAGCTTAACCTCTAGGAGAATATAGTGGAACCTGCACATGCATGCTTATAACTCATCAATTACATTAATTACTATAACCTCAAGTAATATATAATTAAGGGAAACCGAATATGCACAAGACAGTAACACTCACTGGAAGTTGTAAGGAAAGAGTATTTTATCTTTGTTTTGATTTATCATCAACGATCGTAGCAAGTTGGCCTCGGCTTCTTTGGCATGAAATTGAACCTGATATTGATCTACGAGATTTGAGTTAATGAACTCAATATCATAGATATCATCTTTTCTGCATTCGACGATCTTCAATCTGCATAATATAGTGAGGATAATTATATATACATGCAATGAAAGAGCTGAGCTATATATAGAGACTTAATGACAGAAGTAGTACTTACACACAGTAGCAAGTGATCGTTGGTTTATCGAGGGCCTTTTGATTGAAAAACTGGAAGAACTCCTCAAATGTAATAGACAACATCTCAATTCCAACGAGCTTGTGGTCCTCTTTAACTTTCAGCATCAAAGTATCATGGCCACCAGATTCTTTGTAGGTATCCATGTACCAGTCATGCAATCTTCGCATCATCGTGGTTAGAGTATTGACATCTTTGACGATAGGCTTCCCGTATCGGTATTTGTGATCATCCACCTCTAACATATCAATAACTACATCATCGGCCAAGTAATCTGCAAGATTGGTACCAGGCGCCATCCTCGGATGATTAGAGACGATGTCGCTAGGCACGTTGAGTGGGGGGCACGATTGGTTCTCTTGTTCGCCGAGCTGGGGAATTTTTTCCCACTTTTTCGTTGTGCTAACCTTCGATCACTGCAAGTACTTCCCGACCGCTCCGCTTCGACATATGACTTTTCAATAATGTGCTCATAGTTGGTTTTCGGCGGAGACGGTGGTGGTTTCTTCAGGGCATCAATAGTGTGCTTCGCTCTCACCGGATCTATCTTCTGCTTTGGAGGTGGAGGTTTCTTTGCAAAAAAGTCCTTCACTTCGGCTTTACAGATCTCCGCGTTCTCCTCGTCGGTCCTCTCGTATGCTAATTTCTCTACAGGCTTGAGAGATGTATCGTTTCTGTATTGCCTCCTGCCTCTGGTTGTACTGCTAGATGTCGGACCAGTCCGAGCGGCTGCGGCTGCCTTCTTTTGTTGCTTACCATCCCGGGACCACCGGAGGGGCCCCGGGGGTCCACCGGGTGGGGCCACCCATCCCGGTGGGGCCCCTAGGCCGCAAGGGGAAGTGTCCAGCCCTCAGGGCTGGCGCACCACTAGGGGGCCCACCTCCCCATGCGCCTAGGGTTAAAACCCTAAGGGGGAGGGGGGCTCCACTTGCCTTGTACGAAGACCAAGGAGAACTTTGTATTGAGATCCAGAGAGAGAGAAGAAGCCATCTAGATACTAACTATGGACCCGAAGGTCTGTGGTAAACTACTCACAACTCATGGTGAGGGCGATGATGATGATGATGAAGAACTCCGTGATGGATCCCCCTCCGATGGAGCTCCGGAACAGGCTCCAAGATGGGATCTTCACGAGAACAGAAGGTACGGTGGTGGAATTAGGGGTTTCTCTCTGTTCACGGAGGTTTTGGGGTACGTAGACTTATATAGGAAGAAGGAGGGCACCGGGGGACACTCGAGGGGGCCACGAGGCAGGGGGCGCGCCCCCCACCCTCGTGGGCCAGCCCTCGATCCCTTGACGTGGTTCTCAAGCTCCGCGTGCGTGATTTTCTCCAAAAATATCTTTCGCAAAGGTTTCATTCCGTTTGGACTCCGTTTGATATTCTTTTTCTGCATAACCCTGAAACAGGCAAAAAACAGCAATCTGGACTTGGCCTTTGGGTTAGTAGGTTAGTCCCAAAAATGATATAAAAGTGAACGATAAAGCCCATTAAACATCCAAGACTTCATAAATAGTAGCATGGAACAACCAAAAATTATTGATACGTTGGAGATGTATCACCTAACATCTAATGTCAAATTCCAGATGGTATTCTCCAGCTTTATTTATGACGTGGTCAAGAAAGAATCCCGCCAATTCCTCTTGAATTGCCCGTATGCGATCTTGTGGCACTAGTGGAAAAAGGTCCATTTGTCCCGGTTCATAAGGGCCATTTTTCCCGGTTGGGGAACCGGGACTAAACGGTCGATACAAATGCCCTAGACCTTTAGTCCCGGTTCTTATACCAACAGGGACAGATGGGTCTCCACGTGGCCACTGCGGCTTGCCCAGGCATGGGGGCCTTTTGTCCCAGTTGGTAGCACCAACCGGGACAAATAAGGTTCCACGCGTCAGCAGTTCAGGGGCTAGGGTTTTTGTTTTTTTTCTGAAAGGGGGGAGGGGGTTTGGGGGGGTTTTGTAGGGTTAATTTAGGGGTTTCATATATTGTTTTAGCTAGCTAATAAAGAGAAGTGTCCTCTCTTATCTCCGTGCTTGGTCGATGCTACGTACTATATGTATAGATCGGAGGACTCGACAGCTAGCCAGTAAGCAAATGAAGGAAACCACTAAGTACAGAAGATCGAGCTCCCTTCTCCGAGAGATTCGTCGAACAACAAGTTTTCGTATATCTATCCGATGCTACTGGCTACATATATACAATATAAGATCTCTTACATTTCCCTAACATCTAATGTCAAATTCCAGATGGTATTCTCCGGCTTTATTTATGACATGGTCAAGAAAGAATCCCGCCAATTCCTCTTGAATTGCCAGTATGCGATCTTGTGGTAGGAGTTCATCCCGCATCTGTCACATCTAATTTGAAGAAGGGGGTCAATACATATATATGAATGAAACTCAACAGAAATGATGGTAATAAAATAAAATTTTGAATATGTTTGCTTACGCACATCAAATTGTCTTTTAGAGTAGCCCCGCTTATTCTTGGCCGTCGCGTTGTAGATGAATCGCAGATGTAGTATCCATAGTAATTATTCCCGGCTTCCTGCCACAAGCACTTTACGAGAAATAGAGGTCAATCAAACTGATAATGAAGCATTATAAATGGCATTGATGAAAGTATAGCTAGAGTCAACGGGAGATGCGCGGAACTAGCTAGCTAGTAGTACTTACTTTCGGGTAAATCCATCGCAGTTCCTGCGGCAGTGCCGTAACTTTTTTGGTAAACCCTGCGAGACAAAGAAAACAATTACTTTATATCAGGAAATGAACAAAGTTGCCGATATGGTGCGGTAATGATCGATTGAACTTACTTGTTGAGCATTTTAGACATGTCCGCATAGGTCTCGGGATCTTTTTGTCTCGAGTCTAAGACGGTTACTAGTCCCTGCTCAAGCTTAACCTCTAGGAGAATATAGTGGAACCTGCACATGCATGCTTATAACTCATCAATTACATTAATTACTATAACCTCAAGTAATATATAATTAAGGGAAACCGAATATGCACAAGACAGTAACACTCACTGGAAGTTGTAAGGAAAGAGTATTTTATCTTTGTTTTGATTTATCATCAACGATCGTAGCAAGTTGGCCTCGGCTTCTTTGGCATGAAATTGAACCTGATATTGATCTACGAGATTTGAGTTAATGAACTCAATATCATAGATATCATCTTTTCTGCATTCGACGATCTTCAATCTGCATAATATAGTGAGGATAATTATATATACATGCAATGAAAGAGCTGAGCTATATATAGAGACTTAATGACAGAAGTAGTACTTACACACAGTAGCAAGTGATCGTTGGTTTATCGAGGGCCTTTTGATTGAAAAACTGGAAGAACTCCTCAAATGTAATAGACAACATCTCAATTCCAACGAGCTTGTGGTCCTCTTTAACTTTCAGCATCAAAGTATCATGGCCACCAGATTCTTTGTAGGTATCCATGTACCAGTCATGCAATCTTCGCATCATCGTGGTTAGAGTATTGACATCTTTGACGATAGGCTTCCCGTATCGGTATTTGTGATCATCCACCTCTAACATATCAATAACTACATCATCGGCCAAGTAATCTGCAAGATTGGTACCAGGCGCCATCCTCGGATGATTAGAGACGATGTCGCTAGGCACGTTGAGTGGGGGGCACGATTGGTTCTCTTGTTCGCCGAGCTGGGGAATTTTTTCCCACTTTTTCGTTGTGCTAACCTTCGATCACTGCAAGTACTTCCCGACCGCTCCGCTTCGACATATGACTTTTCAATAATGTGCTCATAGTTGGTTTTCGGCGGAGACGGTGGTGGTTTCTTCAGGGCATCAATAGTGTGCTTCGCTCTCACCGGATCTATCTTCTGCTTTGGAGGTGGAGGTTTCTTTGCAAAAAAGTCCTTCACTTCGGCTTTACAGATCTCCGCGTTCTCCTCGTCGGTCCTCTCGTATGCTAATTTCTCTACAGGCTTGAGAGATGTATCGTTTCTGTATTGCCTCCTGCCTCTGGTTGTACTGCTAGATGTCGGACCAGTCCGAGCGGCTGCGGCTGCCTTCTTTTGTTGCTTACGAGACGGAGAACGAGGTGGAGTGCTACCATGCACCGGAGCAGTCGGAGCGGCGGCGGCTCTCTTCCCGTCTTGTTGGCGAGGCGGAGGAGGAGGCGGGCTGCTCGGATGCGCCGACGCTGGCGGAGAAGGAGGCGGAGTGCCGCCACGCGCCTGAGCACCCAGAGAAGGAGGCGGATTGCATTGATCCCTTACCGAAGGAGGAGGCGGAGGAGGAAGTGGAGTGCACTGACCCGCCGGAGGAGGCGGAGGCGTCCAGTTCGGAAGGTTGATGAGGTCCTTATGCCATAGGCATGGAGTCTTCAGAGAAGAACCCAGCCGAGTCTCCCCTTCACCGATAGGGTGGTCAAGCTCGAGATCCTCAAACCCCTCCGTTATTTGATCCACCATCACCCTAGCATAACCTTCTAGAATCGGATGGCAGTGAAAAGTTGCGTCGGGTTCAATAGGAAAAACACAGCCTACAACCGCCTTGACTTTCAATTGCAGCCATTGCGTCATAAGGTGGCAATGTTGAGACTCCGTGATAGCATCCACGGGGTAGCTAGCAGGAGCCATGAAGACAGGATCCTCAGGCAGCTCGGTGGAAGCCACGCTGCTTTTCCGCTGAGATGGCGGTGTAGCTTCGGGGGTAGCTTCGGCAGGTCGCTTGCTGCGAACTACTTCTCGTTCGTCCTTGATGACCCACAAGTGTAGGGGATCTATCGTAGTCCTTTCGATAAGTAAGAGTGTCAAACCCAACGAGGAGCAGAAGGAAATGATAGGCAGTTTTCAGTAAGGTATTCTCTGTAAGCACTGAAATTATAGGTAACAGATAGTTTTGTGATAAGGTAATTGGTAGCAAGTGACAAAAGGTAAAAGTAAATAAGGTGCAGCAAGATGGCCCGATCCTTTTTGTAGCAAAGGACAAGCCTGGAAAAACTCTTATATGGAGGAAAGCGCTCCCGAGGACACATGGGAATTATCGTCAAGCTAGTTTTCATTATGATCATCTGATTCGCGTTCAGTACTTTGATAATTTGGTATGTGGGTGTGCTACTTCTCGAGCTTGCGTTGTATTCCCTCGAAGAGGAAAGGGTCATGCAACACAGTAGCGTACGTATTTCCCTCAGTTTTTGAGAACCAAGGTATAATTCCAGTAGGAGACCACGCGCGAGTCCCTCGCACCTGCACAAACAAATAAGAACTTCGCAGCCAACGCGATAAGGGGTTGTCTATCCCTTTACGGTCACTTACGAAAGTGAGATCTGATAGAGATGATAGTTTAATATTTTTGGTATTTTTGGATATAAGAACATAAAGTAAAAGCGGAAAAGTAAAGTAGATTGTAGATTGATATGTTGAGAATAGACCCTGGGCCATAGTTTTCTCTAGTGGCTTCTCTCATGATAGCGATATTCTACGGCGGGTGAACAAATTACTGTCAAGCAATTGATAGAAAAGCGAATAATTATGAGACTATCTAGGCATGATCATTATATATAGGCATCACGTCCGAAACAAGTAGACCGAACGATTCTGCATCTACTACTATTACTCCACACATTGACCGCTATCCAGCATGCATCTAGAGTATTAAGTTCATAATAACAGAGTAACGCCTTAAGCAGGATGACATGATGTAGAGGGATAAACTCAAACATAGTAATATAAACCCCATCTTTTTATCCTCGATGGTAACAATACAATACGTGCCTTGCTGCCCCTACTGTCACTGGGAAAGGACACCGCAAGATTGAACCCAAAGCCAAGCACTTCTCCCATTGCAAGAACTATAGATCTAGTAGGACAAACCAAACCAATAATTCGAAGAGACTTACAAGGATATTATAATCATACATAAAGAGTTCAGAAAAGAAGCAAATATTTCTCATAGATAATCTTGATCATAAACCCACAATTCATCGGATCTCGACAAACACACCGCAAAAAAGAGATTACATCAAATAGATCTCCTCGAAGACCGAGGGGAACTTGGTATTGAGATCCAAAGAGAGAGAAGAAGCCATCTAGATACTAGCTATGGACCCGAAGATCTGTGGTAAACTAATCACAACTCATGGTGAGGCGATGATGATGATGTAGAAGCACTCTGTGGTAGATCCCCCCTCTGGCGGAGCTCCGGAACAGGCCCCAATATGGGATCTCACGGGAAGAGAAGGTTGCGGCGGTGGAACTAGGGTTTTCTCTGTTGTTCTCATGGTTTTGGGGTACGTAGGTATATATAGGAAGAAGGAGGGCACCGGGGGCCAGACATGGGGCCCAGGAGGCAGGGGGCGAGGGGGGCGCCCCCCACCATCGTGGACACCACGTGTGCCCTACTCCGTGGTTCTCAAGTCTCCCGTGCGTATTTTCCTCCAAAAATATCTCTCCCGAAGTTTCATTCCGTTTGGACTCCGTTTGATATTCCTTTTCTGTAAAACCCTGAAATAGGCAAAAAAAACAACAATCTGGACTAGGCCTTTGGGTTAATAGGTTAGTCCCAAAAATAATATAAAAGTGTATAACAAAGTCCATTAACATTTAAAACATCATAAATAATAGCATGGAACAATCAAAAATTATAGATACGTTGGAGACGCATCAAGCATCCCCAAGCTTAATTCCTACTCGTTCTCGAGTAGGTAAATGATAAAAACAGAATTTTTGATGTGGAATGCTAACCAACATAATTTTCAATGTAATTCTCTTAATTGTGGCATGAATGTTCAGATCTGAAAGATTCAAGACAAAAGTCTATATTGACATAAGAAATAATAATACTTCAAGCATACTAACAAAGCAATCATGTCTTCTCAAAATACTATGGCTAAAGAAAGTTATCCCTACAAAATCATATAGTCTGGCTATGCTCCCTCTTCATCACACAAAATATTCATATCATGCACAACCCCGGTTTCAGCCAAGCACTTGTTTTCGTACTCTATTCTTTCAAACCTTTCAACTTTCACGCGATACATGAGCGTGAGCCATGGACATAGCACTATGGGTGGAATAGAAAGGTGGTTGTGGAGAAGACAAAAAGGAGGGAGATAGTCTCACATTGACTAGGCGTATCAACGGTCTATGGAGATGCCCATCAATAGATATCAATGTGAGTGAGTAGGGATTGCCATGCAACGGATGCACTAGAGCTAAATATGTATGAAAGCTCAACGAAAGAAACTAAGTGGGTGTGCATCCAACTTGCTTGCTCATGAAGACCTAGGGCATTTGAGGAAGCCCATCGTTGGAATATACAAGCCAAGTTCTATAATGAAAATTCCCACTAGTATATGAAAGTGACTAAACATGAGACTCTCTATCATGAAGAACATGGTGCTACTTTGAAGCACAAGTGTGGAAAAAGATAGTAGCAATTGTCCATTTTTGTTCTTTTTTTGGAGGGGCTTTATTTATTTAGCCTTTCCTCACATGGGACAGTGCTCTAATAATGATGATCATCACACTTTCATTGAATTACAACTCGATATTACAACTCGATACTAGAACAATGTATGACCCTATATGAATGCCTCCGGCGGTGTACCGGGATGTGCAATGAATCAAGAGTGACATGTATGAAAAATTATGCATGGTGGCTTTGCGACAAATACAATGTCAACTACATGATCATGCATAGCAATATGACAATATGAAGCGTGCGATATGAACGGAACGGTGGAAAGTTGCATGGCAATATATCTCGGAATGGCTATGGAAATGCCATGATCGGTAGGTATGGTGGCTGTTTTGAGGAAGATATATGGTGGCTGTTTTGAGGAAGGATATATAGTGGGTGTATGGTACTGGCGAAAGTTGCGCGGTACAAGAGTGGCTAGCAACGGTGGAAGGGTGAGAGTGCGTATAATCCATGGACTCAACATTAGTCATAAGAACTCATATACTTATTGCAAAAATTTACGTGTCATCAAAACAAAGCAATCAACGCATGCTCCTAGGGAGGAGGTTGGTAGGAGTTAACCATCGCGCGCCCCCGACCTCCACAAAAAGGATGACACTCTACAAATACCTCGTGCTCTAACTTCGTCACATAGCGGTTCACCATACGTGCATGCTACGGGAATCACTAACCTTAACACAAGTATTTCTCAATTTCATAATAACTCCACTAGCATGACTCTAATATCACTATCCTCATATCTCAAAACAATTATCAAGCATCCAACTTCTCATCATATTCAATGCAGTTAGTATGAAAGTTTTTACTACATTGACCTTGGATGTCTATCATGTGAAGGCTAGTTTTATAGCCAAAGCACATTACCATGCTGTTTTAATAGACTCTCAAAAGGATATAAGTGAAGCATAAGAGATCAACAATTTATACAAAATATAATTACCACCATGCTCTAAAAGATGTAAGTGAAGCACTAGAGCAAAAACTATTCAACTCAAAAGATACAAGTGAAGCACATAGATTGTTCTATCAATTCTTAGGCCATATTTAACTCCCTCAAATAAGTGTGTCCAATGATACGTCTCCAACGTATCTATAATTTTTGATTGTTCCATGCTATTATTTATGAAGTCTTGGATGTTTAATTGGCTTTATCATTCACTTTTATATCATTTTTGGGACTAACCTACTAACCCAAAGGCCCAGTCCAGATTGTTGTTTTTTGCCTATTTCAGGGTTTTGCAGAAAAGGAATATCAAACGGAGTCCAAACGGAATGAAACCTTCGCGAGAGATATTTTTGGAGGAAATCACGCTCGGGAAACGTCAGGACCAAGTGAGGGGACGAAGGGATAGCACTCGAGGGTGGGGGCGCGCCCCCCTTCCCAGGGCGTGCCCCCTGCCTCGAGGCTGGCCCACACGGCCCCCGGTGCCCTTCTTCTTCCTATATATACCTACGTACCCCAGAAACTCCATACACAGAGAGAAACCGTAATTCCACCGCCGTAGCTTCTGTTCCCAAGGAGATCCCATCTTGGAGCCTGTTCCGGAAGGGGGATCCATCACGGAGGCCTTCATCATCATCATCATCGCCCTCACCATGAGTTGTGAGTAGTTTACCCCAGACCTTCGGGTCCATAGCTAGTATCTAGATGGCTTCTTCTCTCTCTCTCTGGATCTCAATACAAAGTTATCCTCGGTCTTCGAGGAGATCTATTCGATGTAATCTCTTTTTGCGGTTTGTTTGTCGAGATCCGATGAATTGTGAGTTTATGATCAAGGTTATCTATGAAAGATATTTGGTTTTTCCCTGAACTTTTTATGTGTGCTCATAATATCCTTGCAAGTCTCTTCGAATTATTGGTTTGGTTTGGCCTACTAGATCTATAGTTCTTGCAATGGGAGAAGTGCTTGGCTTTGGGTTCAATCTTGCGGTGTCCTTTCCCAGTGACAGTAGGGGCAGCAAGGCACGTATTGTATTGTTGCCATCGAGGATAAAAAGATGGGGTTTTCATCATATTGCTTGAGTTTATCCCTCTACATCATGTCATCTTGCTTAAAGCCTTACTCTGTTCGTATGAACTCAATACACTAGATGCATGCTGGATAGCGGTCGATGTGTGGAGTAATAGTAGTAGATGCACGCAGGAGTTGGTCTACTTGTCTCGGACGTGATGCCTATATAAAATAATCATGCCTAGATAGTCTCATAATTATTCGCTTTTCTATCAATTGCTCGATAGTAATTTGTTTACCCGCCGTAGAATACCGCTATCATGAGAGAAGCCACTAGAGAAAACTATGGCCCCCGGGTCTATTCTCAACATATCAATCTACATCTACTTTACTTTACCGCTTTTATTTGTTGTTTTATTAAACTAAAAATACCAAAAATATAATTATCATCTCTATCAGATCTCACTCTCGTAAGTGACCGTAAAGGGATTGACAACCCCTTATCATGTTGGCTGCGAAGTTCTTATTTGTTTGTGCAGGTGGGAGGGACTGGCGCGTGGTCTCCTACTAGATTGATACCTTGGTTCTCAAAAACTGATGGAAATACTTACGCTACTATGTTGCATCTCCCTTTCCTCTTCGAGGGAATACAACGCAAGCTCAAGAGGTAGCAAGAAGAATTTGTGGCGTCGTTGCCAGGGAGACTCACGCCAAGTCAAGTTAATATTTGCCACCCCGTCAACTATCGAATTTCTGGCGCCGTTGCCGGGGAGGCTTACGCAAAAGTCGTATACCAAGTACCTATCACAAACCCTTATCCCTCGCATTACATTTATTTGCCTCTCGTTTTCCTCTCCCCCACTTCACCTTTGCCATTTTATTTGCCCTTCTTCCGCCGTGTGTTTTTCGTTCGCTTGCCCCTTGTTTGCTCATGTGCCGCTTGCTTGTTTGTCATTATGGCTCTCCCTGTTAGTGTTGACCCTCACCTCAAGAGGCTGGAAGAGATTGAAAACAATGTTAGACATTTTATGACTATACAATTTGAGCATAATGATTTTTTTCAGAAGTGAGCTTAAAGAACAGAAATTTTTGATGGAATATATGAATAAAGACCTTGATGATATGTCTAAGGAATTTTATGGTTTGAAATCTTAGTTTGCTCATCTTGAGAACTTAATTGCCCAAATTTCCGATAAACAGTCCACCTTGATCAATAAGATGGCTGCCAAACCGGAAGAGCATGAAAATAAAGATTAAGATCTGAAAGTTATTAATGTGTCTCCTATTAGATCCTTGTTTTCTAGTATTAATCTTGATGAGAATAGGGTTGGAGATGATTCTGCTTTAAGGTGTCCCAATAATTCGGAGTTTCTAGATCTTGATGCTAAATTTGCTAAAAGTGGGATTGAAGAGATTAAAACTTTGCATTGTGATGAACCCACTACTTTGGATTTCAAGGGATTCAATTATGATAATTGCTCTTTGATTGATTGTATTTCTTTGTTGCAATCCGTGGTAAATTCTCCGCATGCTTATAGTCAAAATAAAGCTTTCACTAAACATATAGTTGATGCTTTGATGCAATCTTATGAAGAAAACTTGAGTTGGAAGTTTCTATACCTAGAAAGCTTTATGATGAATGGGAACCCACTATCAAAATAAAAATAAAAGATCATGAATGCTATGCATTGTGTGATTTGGGTGCTAGTGTCTCCACTATCCCAAAACCTTTGTGTGATTTGCTAGGGTTCCATAAGCTTGATGATTGTTCTTTAAATTTGCATCTTGCGGATTCCACTATTAAAAAACCTATGGGAAGAATTAATGATGTTCTTATTGTTGCCAATAGGAATTATGTGCCCGTAGATTTCATTGTTCTTGATATAGATTGCAATCCTTCATGTCCTATTATTCTTGGTAGACCTTTCCTTAGAACGATTGGTGCAATTATTGATGTGAAGGAAGGAAATATTAGATTCCAATTTCCGTTAAGGAAAGGCATGGAACACTTTCCTAGAAAGAAAATCAAATTACCATATGAATCTATCATGAGAGCCACTTATGGATTGCCTTCCAAAGATGGCAATACCTAGATCTATCTTGTATCATGCCTAGCTAGGGGCGTAAAACGATAGCGCTTCTTGGGAGGCAACCCAATTTGATGTTTTTTGCTTTTGTTGCTGTTAGGGAATAAATATTGCTTCTAGCCTCTGATTTGATGTGTTTTCATGTTTGGTTTAGTGTTTGTGCCAAGTAGGACCTTTGGTAGGACTTGTGTGAAGTTTATATGATCTTGCTGTAAAAAACAGAATCGTTAGCACTCGCTAAAGTAGTCTTCAGATTTTACTGGAGCGTTCTTTTTAGTTGATTATTTTTTATGCTGATTGGTAGACAAATTGCGCAAATTTACCAATTTAGTTTGCATTTTTTGGAGTTCCAGAAGTAGGCGAACCCAGCAGATTACTACAGACTGTTCTGTCTTTGACAGATTCTGTTTTTCGTGTTTTGTTTGCGTATTCTGATGCATCTATGAGTAATATTGGAGGATATGAACCATAGAGAACTTGGAGTACAGTAGGTTTAACACCAATAAAAACAATGAATGAATTCCTTGCTGTACCTTTGAGTAGTGGTTTGTTTTCTCTTACTAACGGAGCTCACAAGAATTTTTGTCTAAGTTTTGTGTTGTGAAGTTTTCAAGTTTTGAGTATTGCTTTGATGGATTATGGAACAAGGAGTAGCAAATGCCTAAGATTGGGGGTTCCCATGGCACCCCAAGTAAATTCAAGATAATCAAAAGCCTAAGCTTGGGGATGCCCCGGGAAGGCATCCCCTCTTTCGTCTTCATACATCGGTAACTATACTTAGAGCTATATTTTTATTCGCAACATGTTATGTGTTTTGCTTGGAGCATTTTGTATAATTTGAGTCTTTGCTTGTTAGTTTGCCACAATCATCCTTGCTGGACACACCTATTTGAGAGAGTTAAATATGGCACAGAAATTGTTAGAACACTCTATGTGCTTCACTTATATCTTTTGAGTTGAATAGTTTTTGCTCTAGTGCTTCACTTATATCTTTTAGAGCATGGTGGTGGTAATATTTTGTAGAAATTGTTGAACTCTCATGCTTCACTTATATATATTTGAGAGTCTATTAAAACAGCATGGTAAAGTGTTTAGGCTAAAGAAACTAGTCTTCACATGATAAATATCCAATGTCAATGTAGTAAAAAATCACATCAAGTGCATTGAATAGAAAGAGATGTCGGATGCTTGATAATTGTTTTGAGACATGAGGATAGTGATATTAAAGTCATGCTAGTGGAGTGATTATGAAATTGAGAAATATTTGTGTTAAGGTTAGTGATTCCCGTAGCATGCATGTATGGTGAACCGTTGTGTGACTAAGTTAAAACATGAGGTATTTGTAGAGTGTCAACCTTTGTGTGGAGGTCGGCGGCGCGCGATGGTTAACTCCTACCAACCTCACCCCCCCAGGGGCATGCGTTGATTGCTTTGTTTTGATGACTCGTAAATTTTTGCAATAAGTATATGAGTTCTTATGACTAATGTTGAGTCCATGGATTATACACACTCTCACCCTTCCACCATTGCTAGCCTCTCTTGTACCGCGCAACTTTCGCCGATGCCATAAACCCACTATATATCCTTCCTCAAAACAGCCACCATATTGTTCCTCAAAAGAGCCACCATACCTACCTATCATGGCATTTCCATAGCCATTCCGAGATATATTTCCATGCAACTTTCCACCGTTCCGTTTATATGACACGCATCATATTGTCATATTGCCATGCATGATCATGTAGTTGAGATTGTATTCGTGGCAAGGCCACCATGCATAATCTTCTCGTACATGTCACTCTTGTTTCATTGCACATACCGGTACACCGCCGGAGGCATTCACATAGAGTCATACTTTGTTGTTGTAGTATCGAGTTGTAATTTCTTGTTGTAATGAAAGTGTGATGATCATCATTATTAGAGCATTGTCCCATGGGAGGAAAGGTTGAATCTATAAAGCCCCTCCGCAAAAAAAGAAAAAAAAAAGGCCCAAAAAAAGGAAAAAAAGGGACAATTGCTACTATCTTTTTCCACACTTGTGCTTCAAAGTAGCACCATGTTCTTCATTGTAGAGAGTCTAATGCTTAGTCACTTTCATATACTAGTGGGAATTTTTGTTATAGAACTTGGCTTGTATATTCCAACGATGGGCTTCCTCAAATGCCCTAGGTCTTCGTGAGCAAGCAAGTTGGATGCACACACACTAGTTTCTTTTGTTGAGCTTTCATTCATATTTAGCTCTAGTGCATCTGTTGCATGGCAATCCATACTCACTCACATTGATATCTATTGATGGGCATCTCCATAGCCCGTTGATACGCCTAGTTGATGTGAGACTATCTCCCTCTTTTTGTCTTCTCCACAACCACCTCTATTCCACCCATAGTGCTATATCCATGGCTCACGCTCATGTATTGCGTGAAAGTTGAAAGGTTTGAAAAGATAGAGTATGAAAACAAGTGCTTGGATGAAATCGGGGTTGTGCATGATATGAAGGGAGCATAGCCAACACTATATGATTTTGTAGGGATAACTTTTTTTAGCCATAGTATTTTGAGAAGACATGATTGCTTTGTTAGTATTGCTTGAAGTATTCTTATTTCTTATGTCAATATAGACTTTTATCTTGAATCCTTCAGATCTGAACATTCATGCCACAATTAAGAGAATTACGTTGAATAACTATATTGGTTAGCATTCCACATCAAAAATGCTTTCTTTATCATTTTCCTACTCGAGGACGAGCAGGAATTAAGCTTGGGGATGCTTGATACGTCTCCAACGTATCTATAATTTTTTATTGTTCCATGCTATTATTTATGAAGTCTTGGATGTTTAATGGGCTTTATCATTCACTTTTATATCATTTTTGGGACAAACCTACCAACCCAAAGGCCCAGTCCATATTGCTGTTTTTTTGCCTATTTCAGGGTTTTGTAGAAAAGGAATATCAAACGGAGTCCAAATGGAATGAAACCTTCGCGAGAGATATTTTTGGAGGAAATCACGCTCGGGAAACGTCAGGACCAAGTCTGGGGACGAAGGGCCAGCCCTTGAGGGTGGGGGGCGCGCCCCCTTCCCAGGGCGCGCCCCCTGCCTCGATGCTGGCCCACACAGCCCCTGGTGCCCTCCTTCTTCCTATATATACCTACGTACCCCAGAAACTCCATACGCAAAGAGAAAACCCTAATTCCACCGCCGTAGCTTCTGTTCCCGTGGAGATCCCATCTTGGAGCATGTTCCGGGAGGGGGATCCATCACGGAGGCCTTCATCATCATCATCATCGCCCTCACCATGACTTCTGGGTAGTTTACCACAGACCTTCGGGTCCATAGCTAGTATCTAGATGGCTTCTTCTCTCTCTCTGGATCTCAATACAAAGTTCTCCTCGGTCTTCGAGGAGATCTATTCGATGTAATCTCTTTTTGCGGTGTGTTTGTCGAGATCCAATAAAATTGTGAGTTTATGATCAAGGTTATCTATGAAAGATATTTGGTTTTTCTCTGAACTTTTTATGTGTGCTCATAATATCCTTGCAAGTCTCTTCGAATTATTGGTTTGGTTTGGCCTACTAGATCTATAGTTCTTGCAATGGGAGAAGTGCTTAGCTTTGGGTTCAATCTTACGGTGTCCTTTCCCAGTGACAGTAGGGGCAGCAAGGCACGTATTGTATTTTTGACATCGAGGATAAAAAGATGGGGTTTTCATCATATTGCTTGAGTTTATCCCTCTACATCATGTCATCTTGCTTAAAGTGTTACTCTGTTTGTATGAACCCAATACACTAGATGCATGCTGGATAGCGGTCGATGTGTGGAGTAATAGTAGTAGATGCAGGCAGGAGTCGGTCTACTTGTCTCGGACGTGATGCCTATATACAATGATCATGCCTAGATAGTCTCATAATTATTCGCATTTCTATCAATTGCTCGATAGTAATTTATTTTCCCGCCATAAAATACCGCTATCATGAGAGAAGCCACTAGAGAAAACTATGGCCCCCGGGTCTATTCTCAACATATCAATCTACATCTACTTTACTTTACCGCTTTTATTTGCTATTTTATTAAACTAAAAATACCAAAAATATAATTATCATCTGTATCAGATCTCACTCTCGTAAGTGACCGTAAAGGGATTGACAACCCCTTATCGTGTTGGCTGTGAAGTTCTTATTTGTTTGTGCAGGTGCGAGGGACTCGCGCGTGGTCTCCTACTGGATTGATACCTTAGTTCTCAAAAACTGAGGGAAATACTTACGCTACTGTGTTGCATCTCCCTTTCCTCTTCGAGGGAATACAACGCAAGCTCAAGAGGTAGCACCAGCAAGGATAATTGTGGCAAACTAACAAGCAAAGAATCAAATTATACATGACGCTCCAAGTAAAACACATATCATGTGGTGAATAAAAATATAGCTTCGAGTATAGTTACCGATAGATGAAGACAAAAGAGGGGATGCCTTCCCTGGGAATCCCCAGGCTTAGGCTTTTGGTTGTCCTTGAATTTTACCTTGGGGTTCCTTGGACATCCCCAAGCTTAGGCTATTTCCACTCTTTGTTCCATAGTCCATCAAAGCAATACTCAAAACTTGAAAACTTCACAACACAAAACTTAGACCAAAATCTCGTGAGCTCCGTTAGTATAAGAAAACAAACCACTACTCAAAGGTACTGTAATGAACTCATTTGTTGTTTATATTGGTGTTAAACCTACTGTATTCCAACTTCTCTATGATTCATACTTCCCAATACTACTCATAGATGCATCGAAATAAGCAAACAACACACGAAAAACAGAATATGTCAAAAATAGAACAGTCTGTAGTAATCTGTAACTTTTGCATACTTCTGTAACTCCAAAAAAATTGAAATAAATTGGTAAACATGAGGAATTTGTCTATTAATCATCTTCAAAAAGAATCAACTAAATAGCACACTCCAGTAAAATCTGGTGATTATTCTAGCGAGTGCTAACGATTTTGTTTTTCACAGCAAGATCATATAAACTTCACACAAGTCTTCCCAAAGGTTCTACTTGGCACAAACACTAATTAAAACACAAAACCACATCTAAACAGAATCTAGATGCAATATTTATTCCTAAACAGAAGCAAAAACAAAAAACAAAAAATTGGGTTGCCTCCCAACAAGCGTTATCGTTTTACGCCCCTAGCTAGGCACGATACATGGATGGATCTAGGTATTGCCATCTTTGATCTTCACCCTTTTAATGGGGTCAAGCTCGAATCCGGGAGGTTCTTTACGTTTCCCTTCATATTCGAAAATCTTTAGATCTAAAGTATCCAACCACTTATTACAAAGGGTAATCAACATATTCATGCGGTGGAGATTCCCACTAACACTCTTAAGAGGTTCAAGAGACTTTCGTAATATTTTTGTTACTTCGGAAATTTTCTCAAAAACTTGCGTCCCTTCCTGGGTTGGATGTGACCCTTTTTGTTGAGGTAGTGTTCCCACTATTCCCTCTATAATTTCATGCGCAATACTAGGATCAACTTTGATAAAATTCCCTTTGGCAACGCAATCCAAGAGTTGTCTATGAGACATATTTAATACAACATGAAAATTGCGAAGCAAGATTCTAAAATTCACCTCTAAAGTGCATTTACGATAAGATTCCATCATCCTAAACCAAGCATCTTATAAATTTTCTCCTTGCTTTTGCTTGAAGTGAAGAACTTCAAACTCGGGAGACAAAGGAGCGGATAAGGGACTAGCCATGACGACAAGGTAAGCGAATGATAAAGACACGGCAGAAGAAGGGCAAATAAAATGGCAAGGGTGAAGTGGGGGAGAGGAATACGAGGGGAAAAAATGTAATGCGAAGGATAAGGGTTTGTGATAGGTACTTGGTATATGACTTTGGCGTAAGCCTCCCCGACAACGGCGCCAGAAATTATTCTTGCTACTTCTCGAGCTTGCGTTGTATTCCCTCGAAGAGGAAAGGGTGATGCAGCACAGTAGCGTAAGTATTTCCCTCAGTTTTTGAGAACCAAGGAATCAATCCAGTAGGATACCACGCACGAGTCCCTCACACCTGCACAAACAAATAAGAACTTCGCAGCCAACGCGATAAGGGGTTGTCAATCCCTTTATGGTCACTTACGAAAGTGAGATCTGATAGAGATGATAGTTTAATATTTTTGGTATTTTTGGATATAAGAACAGAAAGTAAAAGCGGAAAAGTAAAGTAGATTGTAGATTGATATGTTGAGAATAGACCCGGGGGCCATAGTTTTCTCTAGTGGCTTCTCTCATGATAGCGATATTCTACGGCGGGTAAACAAATTACTGTCAAGCAATTGATAGAAAAGCGAATAATTATGAGACTATCTACGCATGATCATTATATATAGGCATCACGTCCAAAACAAGTAGACCGAAACGATTCTGCATCTACAACCATTACTCCACACATCGACCGCTATCCAGCATGCATATAGAGTATTAAGTTCATAAGAACAGAGTAACGCCTTAAGCAAGATGACATGATGTAGAGGGATAAACTCAAACATAGTGATATAAACCCCATATTTTTATCCTCGATGGCAACAATACAATACGTGCCTTGTTGCCCCTACTGTCACTGGGAAAGGACACCGCAAGATTGAACCCAAAGCAAAGCAGTTCTCCCATTGCAAGAACTATAGATCTAGTAGGCCAAACCAAACCAATAATTCGAAGAGACTTGCCAGGATATTATAATCATACATAAAGAGTTCAGAAAAGAACCAAATATTTCTCATAGATTATCTTGATCATAAACCCACAATTCATCGGATCTCGACAAACCACCGCAAAAAAGAGATTACATCAAATAGATCTCCTCGAAGACCAAGGAGAACTTGGTATTGTGATCCAAAGAGAGAGAAGAAGCCATCTAGATACTAGCTATGGACCCGAAGGTCTGTGGTAAACTACTCATAACTCATAGTGAGGCGATGATGATGATGTAGAAGCACTCCGTGGTAGATCCCCCCTTCGGCGGAGCTCCGGAACAGGCCCCAAGATGGGACCTCATGGGAACAGAAGGTTGCGACGGTGGAACTAGGGTTTTCTCTGTTGTTCTGATGGTTTTGGGGTACGTAGGTATATATAGGTAGAAGGAGGGCACCGGGGCCATACGTGGGGCCCACGAGGCAGGGGACGCACCCTATAGGGGGGCACACCCCCACCCTCGTGGACGCCACGTGTGCCCTACTCCGTGGTTCTCAAGTCTCCCGTGCGTATTTTCCTCCAAAAATTTCTCTCCCGAAGTTTCATTCCATTTGGACTCCGTTTGATATTCCTTTTCTGTAAAACCCTGAAATAGGGAAAAAATAGGAATCTGGACTGCGCCTTTGGGTTAATAGGTTAGTCCCAAAAATAATATAAAAGTTTATAACAAAGTCCATTAAACATCTAAAACATCATAAATAATAGCATGGAACAACAAAAAATTATAGATACGTTGGAGACGTATCAGGGTGGACCGGTGCTTGGGTGTTGTCCTTACTTGGACAAGCCTCTCACTTATGATTAACCTCTATTGCAAGCATCCGCAACTACAAAATAAGTATTAAGGTAAACCTAACCATAGCATGAAACAAGTGGATCCAAATCAGCCCCTTACGAAGCAATGCATAAACTAGGGTTTAAGCTCCTGTCACTCTAGCAACCCATCATCTACTTATTACTTCCCAATGCCTTCCCCTAGGCCCAAATAATGGTGAAGTGTCATGTAGTCGACGTTCACATGACACCACTAGAGGAGAGACAACATACATCTCATCAAAATATCGAACGAATACCAAATTCACATGACTACTTATAGCAAGACTTCTCCCATGTCCTCAGGAACAAAAGTAACTACTCACAAGAGATAATATTGTTCATGGTCAGAGAGGTATTAATATGCATGTTGGATTTTAACATATGATCTTCCACCAAGTAAACCAACTAGCATCAACTACAAGGAGTAATCAACACTACTAGCAACCCACATGTACCAATCTGAGGTTTGGGTACAAAGATTGGATACAAGAGATGAACTAGGGTTTGAGAGGAGATGGTGTTGGTGAACATGTTGAGGAAGATAACTCTCCCCAAGATGGGAGAGTTGTTGGTGATGACGGCGGTGACGATTTCCCCCTCCCAGAGGGAAGTATCCCCGGCAGAATAGCTCTGTCGGAGCCCTAGATTGGTTTCCGCCAAGGTTCTGCCTCGAGACGGCAGCGTCGGGTCCCGAAAGCCTCCTTATGATTTTTTCGAGGTCAAAACACCTCATATAGGAGAAGATGGGCATCGGGGGGCCAACAAGGGGCCCACGAGGCAGGGGCGCACCCAGAGAGGGGGGGCGCGCCCCCCACCCTCGTGGACAGGTGGTGGGCCCCTGGTGATCTTCCTTCGCCAGATATTTTTTATATTTTCTGAAACGGTGTCCTGTGAAGTTTCAGAGCTTTTTGAGTTATGCAGAATAGGTTTCCAGAGTTTGCTTCTTTTCCATCCCAGAATTCCAGCTGCCGGCATTCTCCCTCTTCATGTAAACCTTGTAAAATAAGAGAGAAAAGGCATAAGTATTGTGACATAACGTGTAATAACATCCCATAATGCAATAAATATCAACATAAAATCATGATGCAAAATGGACGTATCAACTCCCCCAAGCGTAGACCTCGCTTTCCCTCAAGCGAAAGCCGATATCGAAAAATATGTTCACATGTTTAGAGATACAGGTGCCGATAAAAATAAAATACGGACATGAGGGCATCATGATCAATCTCATAACAGCAACACACACACACACACACACACACATATATATATATATATATATATATATATATATTGTCACATGATTCTTATGCTAAAGCAACAATTCATTCACAATGTCAAGTATGAATAAGAAACTTCATTGAAAACCAACAACTAAGATCTCGGTCATTGAAGCAATTGCAATTTATCATAACATCGGAAAGGGTCAACATAAGAGCTTTTCAGCAAGCCTACATACTCAACTATAATATAGTCTTTCATAATTGCTCACACTCATGCAATACTTATGGTTATGGAGTTTTAATCGGACACAGAGAAAGATAGGGGCTTATGGTGTTGCCTCCCAACCTTTTACCTCAAGGGTAATGTCAACAGTAATAGACCATGATAACTTACATCCAATTGGGTATATATGTCAGGATCTTTCCAACACAATGTGCTTGCCAAAGGATAAAATGTAAAAAGGAAAGGTGAATTTCACCTTGACTCTTATAAGGCAAGAATAGTAGATAGGCCCTTCGCAGAGGGAAGCAGAGGTTGTCATGTTCTTTTATGGTTGGATGCACAAAGTCTTAGCACAAAAGAACGTCACTTTATATTGCCACTTGTGATAAGGACCTTTATTATGCAGTCCATCGCTTTTATTACTTTCATATCACAAGATCGTATAAAGCTTATTTCCTCCACACTAATAAATCATACATATTTTAGCAAGTTTGCAACATGACAACTTACTTGAAGGATCTTACTCAATCCATAGGTAGGTATGGTGGACTCTCATGGCAAAACTGGGTTTAAGGATGTATGGAAGCACAAGTAGTATCTCTACTTGGTGCGAGGAGTTTTGGTTAGCATGAGGGGGGGAGGAAAGCTCAACATGTTGGATGATCCATGACAATATACTTTATTTAAGATATAAGAAAACATAACCCATTATGTTGTCTTCCATGTCCAACATCAACTCTTTAGCATGTCATATTTTAATGAGTGATCACAATCATAAAACATGTCCAAGATAGTATATTTGTATGTGAAGCCTCTCTTTCTTTATTACTTCCTATTAATTGCAACGATGACCAAAACTATGTTTGTCAACTCTCAATAACTTTTATTCATCATACTCTTTATATGTGAAGTCATTACTTCCCATAAGATCAATATGGTCTCTTTGATACTTTTTATATTTTCTTTTATTCTACTATGACCAAAGTGAGGAAATCAAAGCCTTGACTCAACACTAATCTTTATTATATAACTTACGGACTCGATTACAAAGGGTAAAGATCATAAAGCAAAAGCTCACAACTAGATCATGCTAACTTTATTCTACTAGATCAAGATACGACCAAAAGGATTGAACTAAGAAGAACGGTAAAGGTAGGAGTGTGATGGTGATACTATACCGGGGCACCTCCCCCAAGCTTGGCAGTTGCCAAGGGGAGTGCCCATACCCATATGATTATGTCTCCTTCTTCGGAGTTGGTGATGTAGGCTTCGTTCTTAGCTTGTGCTTAAGGACAGAATTTTGCTCCTTTAGGTCATTGATCTCCTGCTCATGATTTAATATCTTCTTGCATAGTGCTTGCTTGTTTTCTTGCAAGAGGTTAAAAGGGATAAATTCGATCTTAGGTTTCCTCGCTCTGTCGGGGAGGCTTGACTTTTTGAACTCCACATGCATGTCCCTAGGTTGAGGTAGTGGGACTTCGTCTTCATCCGAGATGGTCCAATCCTTGGGATCATGGTCCTCTTCTTCCTCCGTGGTCCAACCATAATGCTCCCTGTCCCCATAGATCTTAGGGTCAGCAAGGAGATCGGCCACGTAGCTTTCTCCCTCCGAATCTTGGGATGACATATTGCTCTTATCTGCGACAGAGAACAGCTCGAAACAAAAACAAAAGGTTTTGCGTGATACGGTGGTCAAAACCTTCAGGAGAATATATAATGAATTTTTACCGACCAAAAGGAGTAACATACAAGAAATCGGAGTCCGGGAGGCACACGAGGTGCCCACGAGGCAGGGGGCGCGCCCAGGGGAAGTGGGCGCGCCCTCCACCCTCGTGGACGGCTCGTATCTCTTCCGGACTGCCACTTATTTTTCTATTTTTCTAAGTATTCCAAAACGATGAAAAATTGCCTTTAGAACTGTTTTGGAGTCGGTTTACTTACCGTACCACATACCTCTTCCTTTTCAGGGTCTAAATTGTTCTGGAAAGTGTCCCTTATGTATTCCTCCGGGGTTACGGTTTCAATAACATTGGTTTCAACCTTTATAGGATTACCTGACATATAATGTTTGATTCTTTGACCGTTCACCACCTTCGGATTTGTGCGTTTGAAGTTGTTGATTTTATGGCACCGAAACGATAGACCTCCTTGATAACGTAGGGTCCTTCCCATTTAGAGAGAAGTTTCCCTGAAAAAAAAATTAAACGAGAGTTGTATAGCAAGACATAATCACCTATGTTGAAGTCACGCTTTTGTATCCTTTTGTCATGCCATCTTTTAACCTTTTCTTTAAACAGCTTGGCATTCTCATAGGCCTGGGTTCTTCATTCATCAAGAGAGCTAATGTCAAATAACCTCTTCTCACCGGCAAGTTTCAAATCATAATTGGGCTCTTTAATAGCCCAATATGCCTTGTGTTCTAGCTCAAGAGGTAAGTGACATGCTTTTTCATAAACCATCTTATATGGAGACATACCCATAGGATTTTTGTATGCAGTTCTATAAGCCCATAATGCATCATCAAGTTTCTTGGACCAATTCTTTCTAGACCTATTAACTGTCTTTTGCAAAATTAATTTTAGTTCTCTATTACTTAGTTCTACCTGACCACTAGTCTGTGGGTGATAAGGGTATGCAATTCTATGGTTTACATCATACTTAGCAAGCATTTTATGGAAAGCACCATGAATAATGTGTGAACCACCATCAGTCATTAGGTATCTAGGGACTCCAAACGTCGGAAAAATAACTTCTTTAAGAATCTTAATAGAGGTGTTGTGATCAGCACTACTAGTTGGAATAGCTTCTACCCACTTAGTAACCTAATCAACAGCAACTAGAATATGTGTACACCCATTAGAGGAAGGAAACGGTCCCATATAATCAAAGCCCCAAACATCGAATGGTTCAATAACAAGTGAATAATTCATAGGCATTTCTTGACGTCTACTAATATTACCAATTCTTTGACATTCATCACAAGATAAGACAAACTTACGGGCATCCTTGAAGAGAGTAGGCCAATAAAAACCAGATTGCAATACCTTATGTGTAGTTCTATCTCCAGCATGATGTCCTCCATAGGCTTCGGAGTGGCACTTGCATAGGATCTATTCCTGTTCATGCTCAGGTACACAACGTCTAATAATACCATCTACTCCTTCTTTATAAAGATGTGGGTCATCCCAGAAGTAATGTCTCAAATCATAGAAGAACTTTTTCTTTTGCTGGTATGTGAAGCTAGGGGGTATAAACTTAGCAACAATGTAATTAGCATAATCAGCATACCATGGAGCAGTACGAGAAGTATTTATGACAGCTAATTGTTCATCAGGAAAGCTATCATCAATAGGTTGTGGGTCATCAAGTATATTCTCGATCCTAGACAAGTTATCTGCCACGGGGTTCTCAACTCCCTTTCTATCAATAATATGCAAGTCAAATTCTTGCAGCAAGAGAACCCACCTAATAAGTCTAGGTTTAGCATCTTTATTTTCCATAAGGTATTTGATAGCAGCATGATCAGTGTGAATAGTTACTTTAGAATCAACAATATAAGGGCTAAACTTATCACAAGCAAATACAACTGCTAAAAATTCCTTCCCGGTAGTAGCATAATCTCTCTGGGCACTGTCTAGAGTTTTACTAGCATATTGGATAACATTCAATTTCTTATCAACTCTTTTCCCTAGAAAAGCACCTACAGCATAATCACTAGCATCGCACATAATCTCAAAGGGTAAATTCCAGTCAGGAGGCTGGACAATAGGTGCGGAGATCAATGCTTTCTTAAGTATTTCAAATGCTTCTAGACAATCATCATCAAAGACAAAAGGAATATCTTTTTGTAAGAGATTAGTCAGAGGCATGTAGATTTTGGAGAAGTCCTTAAAGAACCTCCTATAAAACCCGGCATGACCAAGGAAACTTCGTATACCTTTGATGTCCTTGGGGCATGGCATCTTTTCAATAGCATCAACTTTAACTTTGTCAACTTCAATACCTCTTTCAGAAATTTTATGTCCCAAGACAATGGCTTCATTAACCATAAAGTGGCACTTTTCCCAATTCAATACAAGATTAGTGTCTTCACATCTCTGCAAAACTCGATCAAGGTTGCTCAAGCAATCATCAAAAAAAGTTCCATAAATGGAGAAATCATCCATGAAAACCTCAACAATCTGTTCACAAAAATCAGAGAATATAGCCATCATGCATCTTTGAAAGGTAGCAGGTGCATTACATAATCCAAAAGGCATACCTCTATAAGCAAAGGTACCGAAAGGACAAGTAAAGGTGGTCTTTTCTTGATCCACTTTTGACACAGGTATTTGAGAGAAACCAGAATAACCATCTAGAAAGCAAAAATGAGTATGTTTGGATAACCTTTCTAGCATTTGATCAATAAAAGGCAAGGGGTAATGATCTTTATTAGTAGCTTTATTTAATTTGCGGAAATCAATTACCATCCTATAACCTGTAACCATTCTTTGTGGGATCAATTCATCTTTATCATTGGGAACAACAGTCATACCTCCCTTCTTGGGGACACAATGGACATGACTTACCCACTGGCTATCAGCAACTGGATAGATAATACCTGCCTCTAGAAGCTTTAGTATTTCCTTCCTTCCCACTTCTTTCATCTTAGGATTTAACCGTTGTTGATGGTCAATAACCGGTTTAGTGTTTTCTTCCAATTTTATCTTGTGTTGGCATAAAGTCTGACTAATGCCCTTAAGATCATACAGAGTATATCCAATAGCAGCACGGTGCTTCTTCAGAGTTTTCAATAAATTTTCTTCTTCCTGCGCTGAAAGTTTAGCACTAATAATAACAGGATATATCTTCTTTTTATCTAGATAAACATACTTAAGATTATCAGGTAAAGGTTTAAGTTCAAATACGGGATCACCCTTGGGTGGAGGAGGATCCCCTAGGATTTCAACAGGCAAGTTGTTTTTCAATACGGGTCCCTGATTAAAGAATATTTCATCTATTTCCCTTCTCTCCTTCATATACATATCATTTTCATGGTCTAGCAGATATTGTTTAAAGGATCATTAGGAGGCGCATGAATTGAAGCAAGACCAATAATTTCATCCTTACTAGGTAATTCTTTATCAAGGGGTTGTCTATGGAATTTAGCAAAGTTAAAATCATAAGACATATCCCCTAAACCAACAGTAACAATATCTTTCACACAGTCTATCTTAGCATTAACAGTATTCAAGAAGGGTCTACCAAATATAATGGGACAAAAATCATCTTGTGGGGAACTAAGAATGAGAAAATTAGCAGGGTATTTAACTTTCCCACACAGGACTTCAACATCTCTAACAATCCCAACTGGTGAAATAGTGTCTCTATTAGCAAGCTTAATAGTAACATCAATCCCTTCCAGCTCAGCAGGTGCAATATCATGCATAATTTCTTGATATAGGGAATGAGGGATTATACTTGCACTAGCACCTAGGTCACATAAACCATGATAGCAATGATCTCCTATTTTAACAGAGATAACATGCAAGCCTACAACAGGTCTATGTTTATTCCTAGCATCGGGTTTGGCTATTCTAGCAGCTTCCTCTTGGAGGTAAATAACATGTCCATCTAAATCTTCAGCCAAGAGATCTTTAACCATAGCAACACTAGGTTCAACTTTAATTTGCTCAGAGGGTGTAGGTGTTCGAGTACTACTCTTACGAACAACAGTTGAAGCTTTAGCATGATCCTTTATTCTAACAGGGAAAGGTGGTTTCTCAATATAAGCAGTAGGAACAATAGGATCAACATTATAAGTGGTAGTCTTTTCTTCAACTTTAACAGGTTTGACTACTTTTACTTCAAGGGGAGGATGGTATTTAAACAACTTCTCCTTGGGAAGATCAACATGAGTAGCAAATGATTCACAGAAAGAAGCTACTATCTCAGAGTCACGTCCATATCTAGTGCTAAATTCACGAAAAACATCGGTATCCATAAAAGCTTTAACACAATCAAACTTAGGGGTCATACCTGACTCCTTACCTTCGTCGAGATCCCAATCTTCAGCGTTGCCTTTAATTCTTTCCAATAAATCACATTTTAATTCAACAGTCTTCATCATAAAAGAACCAGAACAAGAAGTATCGAGCATGGAGCGATTATTGAGAGAAAGCCGAGCATAGAAATTTTGAATGGTCATTTCTCTTGAGATCTCATGATTTTGGCATGAATATAACATTGACTTAAGCCTCCCCCAAGCTTCAGCGATGCTTTCTCCTTCGCGAGGCCAAAAATTATAAATATAATTACGATCACGATGAACCTGGTTCATAGGGTAGAACTTCTGATGAAATTCCAAATTCAGACGATTATAGTTCCATGATCCAATATCATCACATAGCCTAAACCATGTCAATGCATCTCGCTTCAAAGATAAACAGAAGACCTTCTTTTTGATAACATCCTCGGGCATACCTGCAAGCTTAAATAATCCACAAACTTCATCCACATAGATTAGGTGTAGATCGGGATGCAGTGTTCCGTCTCCTATAAAGGGATTATCTAGCAGTTTCTCTATCATACCCGAAGGAATTTCAAAGCAAACATTTTCAGTAGGTGCAGTAGGTTGAGGAGCAACTCTTTGCTCTTCTGGTCGGGGCGAAGATACCCTGAACAAGCCCCTCAAAGGATGATGAGCCATAGTGACAAGTGACAATAAATTTCAGCACACTATATAAATTTTTCCTTACCAAAGGCGCTTCACTCCCCGGCAACAGCGCCAGAAAAGAGTCTTGATGACCCACAAGTGTAGGGATCTATCAGAGTCCTTTCGATAAGTAAGAGTGTCGAACCCAACGAGGAGCAGAAGGAAATGATAGGCAGTTTTCAGTAAGGTATTCTCTGCAAGCACTGAAATTATAGATAACAGATAGTTTTGTGATAAGTTAATTGGTAGCAAGTGACAAAAGGTAAAAGTAAATAAGGTGCAGAAAGATGGCCCGATCCTTTTTTGTAGCAAAGGACAAGCCCGGACAAACTCTTATATGGAGTAAAGCGCTCCCAAGGACACATGGGAATTATCATCAAGCTAGTTTTCATCACGATCATCTGATTCGCGTTCGGTACTTTGATAATTTGGTATGTGGGTGGACCGGTGCTTGGGTTCTGTCCTTACTTGGACAAGCCTCCCACTTATGACTAACCTCTATTGCAAGCATCCGCAACTACAAAAGAAGTATTAAGGTAAACCTAACCATAGCATGAAACAAGTGGATCCAAATTAGCTACTTACGAAGCAACGCATAAACTGGGGTTCAAGCTCCTATCACTCTAGCAACACATCATCTACTTATTACTTCCCAATGCCTTCCTCTAGGCCCAAATAATGGTGAAGTGTCATGTAGTCGACGTTCACATGACACCACTAGAGGAGAGACAACATACATCTCATCAAAATATCGAACGAATACCAAATTCACATGACTACTTATAGCAAGACTTCTCCCATGTCCTCAGGAACAAAAGTAACCACTCACAAGACATAATATTGTTCATGATCAGAGGGTATTAATGTGCATAATGGATCTAAACTTATGATCTTCCACCAAGTAAATTAACTAGCATCAACTACAAGGAGTAATCAACACTAGTAGCAACCCACAGGTACCAATATGAGGTTTGGGTACAAAGATTGGATACAATAGATGAAGTAGGGTTTGAGAGGAGATGGTGCTGGTGAAGATGTTGATGAAGATAACTCTCCCCAAGATGGGAGATTTGTTGGTGATGACGGCGGTGACGATTTCCCCCTCCAAGAGGGAAGTATCCCCGGCAGAACAGCTCTGCCGGAGCCCTAGATTGGTTTCCGCCAAAGTTCTGCCTCGAGACGGCGGCCTCGGGTCCCGAAAGCCTCCTTATGATTTTTTCCAGGTCAAAACACCTCATATAGGAGAAGATGGGCATCGGGGGGCCCACGAGGCAGGGGGGCGTGCCCAGAGGGGGTGGAGCGCTCCCCACCCTCGTGGACAAGTGGTGGCCCCCCTGGTGATCTTCTTTCACCAGATATTTTTTATATTTTCTAAAACAGTGTCCTGTGAAGTTTCGGAGCTTTTTGAGTTGTGCAGAATAGGTTTCCAGAGTTTGCTTCTTTCCCATCCCAGAATTCCAGCTGCCGGCATTCTCCCTCTTCATGTAAACCTTGTAAAATAAGAGAGAAAAGGCATAAGTATTGTGACATAACGTGTAATAACAGCCCATAATGCAATAAATATCAACATAAACGCATGATGCAAAATGGACCTATCAGTCCTCTATCACTTTTACCCTTGTGTGCAGCGCCTGCAGAGTGCTCTGATCCACTTTCTTCTTCCTCTCCCGGCATTTGTAACCGCCTGCGTCGGGAAACACAGCCTTCCATGAAACGGAGCCTGGCGTGCCTCGTGTCCGTCCAGGATACTCAGGATTGCCGAGGGCCATTGTGAGCTCGTCATTCCCTCTGTTGGGAACGAACGTCCCTTCCTATGCTGCTTCGATATAGTACTGAAGCTGCCTGATGGGTATTGCAAGTTGCTCATCCGTCCAAATGCACGTCCCTATTACATGGTCCAAGGTTCCCCCAACCCCGAAGAACCAAGTCCTTGAACGGTCTGGCTAGTGTAATGTCTGTGGTTCGACCCCTTTAGCAAGCAGGTCATTCTCGGCCTTGGCCCACAACGGTCGGTCTTTGAGGTAGCCACCTGAACCCGTGTGTCAGGGATATGACTAGCAGGTATGAACCGGCTAGTGTAAACCGGCTTAGTTATATTATACTTGGTTGTAATATTTAGTAAAGGCTACGGCCCATGAGATCTTAGGGCCCATGTATAGAAGTATGGTTTGTAAACCGCCAAGCGATGTAACTTGAGAGATAAGGAAGAAAAGACAGAGACCGAGGCGGACACAAGGATGAGCCGGCCTCGGGACTCTGTGAACCGGGCCCGGTGTCACCTCTATATAATGGGACGAACCGGCAACGGTTCAGGGACAGGCAAGAATCAACCCGTCGAGACTACAGGCAAGCGAATCCGCTCCCTGTAATCCGACGCCCAAGCAATACCAAACCAACTAGACGTAGGCTTTTACCTTCATCGAAGGGGCCGAACTAGTACAAACTCTCTGTGCTCTTTGTGTGCTATGAACCCCTTCAAGTTAACCCGTGCGATGGTTCCATCATCAAGTCCGCTAAACCGGACATCTGTCGTGCTATTTCCACGACAGTTGGCGCCCACCTTGGGGCCTCCGCACGATGGTTTCGAGTTCTTGAAGGGCAGCTTCGAAGGGCTCAAGGGTTACGCGGTCGGCCGGATGACCAAGAGTCGCCGCGGCCGAATCTACATTGATGACGCAGGTTGGGGACCGGAGGCCGATTCAATCGAATACGGGTACCGGGTTCCTTTCGGTGGCATCCAAGTCTTCATTGGCAAGATCGGCGAACCGGGACCTGAGCCGGACATCGTCACCAACATCGTCGAGCCGGCTCAGCGTGCGAGATCGGCCCGGATTCAGCCCGCCAAGAAGCGCGTGTTCGTTGGAGCAATTCACGGGGTTCGAGCTACGGACGGATCGGAATCCGATGGTGCAACCGTTGTCTACTCCGACGACGAATCTTCATCCGGAGAAACTGAGTCTCTGTATCAGTTGCAGGACGGCCGGTTTGAGGGCGGGTCCGATGGAAACAGTATTCCGGGCCCCTTCGACCCGCCTAACCGGGTGGCGGTCTTTATGGCCGGTTCACAGCCCCCAGTGAATGGGACGACAGCAGAAGCTGGTGTAGGGGGGAGCGGCACGACCCTCTCACCTACTGATGTTCTATCCACCTTGATCGATGAGTTCACAGCTAAAGCGGTGGAAACGGTAGCTCCGGCAAACAAGGCGCAGCATGATACAGAGCTCCTTCAGTTGAAAGGCCGGATAGATCAGTTAAAGGAGGATCTGGAAGCGGAGAAGGCAATGATAATAAGGAGGCAAACAGAGTTGGATGATCAAGCTGTTCACCTAAGGATGGAACAAGCCTCTACGCAGGGGGTAAGAAGTCGGAAGTATCAATCTCGTATACCGCCGGTTTACGAAGCGATGGATCTATTTAGAACACCGGGGGCAGGAACCAGCAATAATCCCACTGTAAACCGAAGGGCACCCCTGGTCAGGGATGAGCCGGTTCAACAGCCCGTTGCGGAGCAAGACCGGCGGATCACGGCTGCACCTCACCCATCAGGTCACTATCAAACCCGTTGGATAACATCGTTGTAGCTGCAGCACGATTGGCCGCTTTACCCGATGAGGGGACGTCCCGTGTAGCAGTGGAAGCGCGCCGGGTCTAGGAATTGCTTAACACGACATTGATACAACAGCAAGCATATTCTCATAGCAGGGAAAGGCTACATTCAACACCACGTCCTAGCCGGAGTTATACTAGGCATTGGGAAGAACCAGAAGTGTCTAGCAGTGAACGCAGGAGGCATCAGCGCAGACAGGATAATTCGGCAGGTGCAGCGGCACCAACTCCGGATGTAAACCGGGTTAGACCAGGAGCCCGGGAAGAGGTTCGTCAAACAACGCCGGTTCACACAGCCACAGCAGAAACAGGGGTTACGACGAGTTCTTTTGGGGTGCAATGTCTTATCCCCGCATTACGGAGTGTCAAGCTGCCTAAAGATTTTAAGGGGCCCCGCAAGGTACCTAATTACACGGCGGATTTAGCTCCAGAAGCTTGGGTTGAAAGTTATGAGATGGCCATGGAGATGTTGGATGTAGATGAATCAGCTTGTGCAAAGTATTTTACTATGATGCTCGAGGGTACAGCCCGGACCTGGTTGAAAGGTTTACCCCCGAACTCTATTGGATCATGGGGGGAATTGCGCAGCCAGTTTATCAAAAACTTCAAGGATACGTGCAAGCAGCCGATGTCAGTAGTGGATCTAGCAGCTTGTGTACAAGGAGAGCAGGAGTCTACAGCCGCTTTGGTGCGGAGAGTAGCGGAGATCTTGCACTCTTCGAATAGTATCAATCCTAGTACGACGATAGTGACTTTGGAAAACAATTGCCGGTTTGAATCTTTAAAGTTAAAGCTCGGACGGCTTAAAAGGGATTGCAATGATATGGGAACTCTCATGAGTGCCTTGGTAAAATATGGAGACTCTGATAATACCAAGTATCCAGAAGCGGAAGGAGACAAGACAGGGAAGGTTAGCAAGTCTGGTAAACCGGCGCCAGTTAATCCGGCTACCACGAGTTTTTTGGGCAAACGGAAGGCAGAGGGTGGCTCTGACTTCGTGGCAACACTCAAGTTCAAGGGGTTTTCAGCGTAGCCTGGGAAATCCACCTTCACAAACCGGCGGAGGAACTCTTAGCTGGGATCAAGAGTTAGATCAGCCTTGTCCGAAACATAGCATGAAAGGTCGACCGGCAAAGCATACCATAAGGGAGTGCAGGCCCCTTATGAAGGCAATGGCGGGCCGCTTCAATCCTCATGACAGGCCTCCAAATGGCGGTTCAGGTCCTGGATTTTATGGTCCGGGTCATCAGGGGAACAGCTCCGGATCAGGGTATAGGGGCAATAACAATGGTTATCAAAACTGGGCCAGTAATCAAAATAATCAAGGAAATTATAATAACCAGGGCAATCAGTCGCATCATCAAGGTGGTTACAATAACCAGAGCAATCAACAGCAGGGCCAAGGGAATTACAATAGTCAGGGGAATCAACAGCGTCAGCAACAGCAGCCGCAATCTGGATATCAGAGTAATCCAAAGGAATTGAGCAGTGGGCAATATCATGTCTTCACCACAAGTCTGTGTAAGAGAGATCAGAAGGTTTTGAAACGGGCTGTTAACGCAGTTGAACCGGCAACACCGCAATTTCTGCGCTGGTCAGAGCAGCCCATTGTGTGGAGCAGAGAAGACCACCCGATGCGGGTGGATAATCCGGGCCATTTAGCCTTGGTGGTGGCACCTCAGGTGGGAGGCTACAAATTCACTAAGGTTCTCATGGACGGTGGTAGCAGTATCAATATCTTGTACTATGAGACTTTCCGTCGTATGGGTCTGACGGATAAGAAATTAAGGCAATCAAATACAGTGTTTCATGGAGTGGTCCCAGGTAAGTCGGCTTATCCTGTTGGAAAGATTGATTTGGAAGTTACTTTTGGGAATGAGTATGATTCCAGGTCAGCGATGATAACTTTCGAAGTCGTCAAAATCAAAAGCCCGTATCACGCTCTGTTTGGAAGGACGGTTTATGCTAAGTTTATGGCTAGGCCATGTTATGTTTATCTGCAGCTTAAAATGCCGGGTCATAAGGGTACGATCACGGTTCACGGAAGCCGCAAGATAGCGGTGGAATGTGAAGAAGGAGATGCAGCCTATGCAGAAGCAGTGTGTGCCACGGAAGAGTTGAAATACTATAAAGATAATGTTGATCCGGCAGATATGACTCCGCTGAAGAAGCCAACTACAGAGCATGATCCGGCGTTAAAATTTAAATCAGCAGAGGAGACCAAGCAAGTTGATTTTGTGCCTGGAGATTCGTCTAAGCAGTTCACTATCAGCGCTAACCTTGATCCCAAATAGGAAAGCACGATCATCGAGTTCATCCGTGAGAACCGGGATATCTTTGCATGGAAACCTTCTGACATGCCAGGTATACTGAGAGAACTCGCTGAGCACAGTCTTAATATTGATCCGAAGTTTAAACCGGTCAAGCAGTATCTGTGCCGCTTCAATGAGGAAAGGCGCAAGGCTATAGGAGAAGAAGTGGCCAGACTTTTGGCCGCAGGATTCATAGTAGAAGTTTTTCATCCGGAGTGGTTGGCTAATCCGGCACTGGTGTTAAAGAAGAATGGGAAGTGGAGAATGTGTGTGGACTACACAGACCTCAACAAAGCTTGCCCAACTGATCCTTTTGCTCTCCCTCGCATTGATCAAATCATTGAGGCCACAGCGGGATGTGAGCGGCTATGTTTTTTGGATGCATATTCAGGATATCACCAGATCAAGATGCCAGTTAAAGACCAAGAGAAGACAGCTTTCATAACTCCTTTTGGTGCGTTTTGTTATGTATCTATGCCTTTTGGGCTTAAAAGTACACAGGCAACTTATCAGCGTTGCGTTCAGAATTGTCTAAAAGGGCAGATAGGGAGGAATGTTCATGCCTATGTGGATGACATTGTGGTCAAGTCAAGGAAGGAAGAGACAATGATAGAGGATCTTAAGGAAACTTTTGATAATCTTCGAGCTTATAAGATGATGCTTAATCCGGAAAAGTGTGCTTTTGGTGTTTCGGCAGGTAAGCTACTGGGATTCTTGGTTTCAAACAGAGGAATAGAAGCTAACCCAGGGAAAATCAAGGCCATCACATCTTTGACTAAACCGGTTTGCGTCAACGATGTTCAGCGTATAGCAGGCCGGATCACAGCATTAAGCCGGTTCATTAGCCGTTTGGGAGAGAAGGCGATCCCACTTTACCAGATGCTGAGGAAAACAGACCGGTTTATATGGAGTGATGAGGCAAACGCAGCGTTTGAGGATCTGAAACGGCAATTGGCAAAGCCACCGATATTAGCTGCTCCTATTGACAAGGAGCCATTGCTGTTATACGTCGTTGCCAATGCACGGGCAGTTAGCGTTGCAATCGTGGTTGAGCGCAAGGAAGCAGGGAAAGAATACCCGGTTCAACGCCCGGTTTACTACGTGAGTGAAGTACTCATTGAATCCAAGCAGAGATACCCTCATTGGCAGAAGTTGGTATATGGTGTGTTCATGGCAAACCGGAAGTTGAAGCACTATTTCCAAGGTCATCCAATAACTGTGGTTAGTTCAGCACCGTTGGGGGATATAATCCAGAACAGGGAAGCTACAGGCAGAGTAGCAAAGTGGGCCATTGAGCTCAGCCCACATGAGTTGAAGTATGTGCCACGCACCGCTATAAAATCTCAGGCATTGGTAGATTTCATCAATGATTGGACAGAGTTGCAAACTCCTGAGGAGAAGCCGGATCTTACTTACTGGACGATTCACTTTGACGGTTCAAAACAGTTGGAGGGCTCGGGGGCTGGAGTTGTTTTAACTTCCCCCAGAGGTGATAAATTTTGTTACGTCCTCCGCCTATTGTTTCCTTGTACTAATAATGCAGCGGAATATGAAGCACTACTTCATGGTTTGCGGCTGGCAAAGGAGATGAACTTGAGCCGGGTTAAGTGCTTTGGCGACTCAGATCTGGTGGCACAGCAAGTTTCCGGCAAGTGGGATTCAAGAGATCCCCTCATGGCGGCTTATAGACGAGAGGTTGAAGCAGTTGCAGGATACTTCAAAGGATATCAGGTGAATCATATAGACCGGCGAAGGAACGAAGCGACCGACGCTCTAAGCTGGCTGGGTTCTCAACGTAAACCGGTGCCACCAAACACTTTTTTGGATGAATTGCACAGTCCTTCGGTTCAGATACCATCGGAGGAAGATCTAGCTGTTGCTGATCGAGAGGCACAGTTAGTTGCACCGCTCCATGTTATTCCAGATTGGACGCTGCCCTATTTGGCATACCTGAGCCGAGGAGAGTTACCGGACGATGAAGAAGAAGCACGACAGATAATCTGGCGTTCTAAGTCCATGACGATTGCAAACGGCGAGCTTCATCATCGCAGTACTTCTGGAGTATTTCAGCGGTGTGTATCAGCTGAGGAAGGTTGTGAGATTCTTCGCGAGATCCATGAAGGGGATTGTGGTCATCATGCCGGTTCAAAATCATTGGTGGCTAAAGCATTCCGGCATGGTTTCTATTGGTTAACTGCTCATGCAGATGCGGCAGATCTGGTCCGGAAGTGTGACGCTTGTCAGAAATTTTCAAGGCGTGCTTTGGTTCCGGCACAGGAGCTTCGAATGATACCAATAACTTGGCCGTTTGCGACTTGGGGGCTTGATATGGTTGGACCCTTTAAGCGATCCCAAGATCAGAAAACTCATCTACTAGTAGCAGTAGATAAGTTTACAAAGTGGGTTGAAGCAGAGCCTATAAGCAAGTGTGATGCAGCAACGGCAGTTAAATTCATCAAAAAAGTAATTTTTCGGTTTGGCTTTCCACACAGCATCATCACAGACAATGGCACCAATTTATCTCAGGGTGAGATGGAAGAATTCTGTCAACGAGAACATATTCGCTTGGACGTGTCTTCTGTGGCCCACCCCCAATCCAATGGTCAGGCTGAAAGGGCAAATCAGGAGATTTTGCGAGGTATCAAACCCCGGCTTATGACGCCTTTGCAGAGAACCCCAGGATGTTGGGTTGAGGAGTTGGCATCTGTTCTTTGGAGTATCAACACTACACCAAACCGGTCTACAGGTTACACACCTTTCTTCATGGTCTATGGTGCTGAAGCAGTCCTTCCGAGCGATATACGTCATGATTCACCAAGGGTGACAGCTTATGTTGAAGCAGCCAACGAGAGAGCAAGACAGGACAGTTTGGACCGGCTGGATGAAGAGCGTGATATAGCTGCAGCACGATCTGCAATTTATCAAGAAGACTTACGCAGATATCATAGCCGCCGGATCAGAACAAGGACGTTCCAGGAGGGCGACTTGGTACTCCGGCTCATCCAAGATCAAACAGATATCCACAAGTTATCCCCACCTTGGGAAGGGCCCTTTGTGGTCAGTAAGAATCTACACAACGGTTCATATTACCTGGTGGACGTTCGAGAACACAAGGACTCACGGACGTCAGAAGAGGAGATGAAGAGGCCATGGAACATCGCCCATTTACGGCCATACTATACTTGAGCTACGCGCTCCAATGTATCCGATGTATATATTATGATTAATGAATAAACCGGCACCCTCGGTAAACCGGGGGCTCAGCCCTTTTTCACATACAAATATCTTGTGAGGACAACTATACAAGTTTTATTATCAGATATTATATTTAAATATGTTGGCCGGTTTAAAAGTCGATTTTTTGCAGAGTATACAAAGGAGCAATAAAACTTTCTAAAGAACATGAGATCATATCCGGTTCGAAGAGAGGACGCTTCACGATTTACCCACCGGTTCAGGAGGAACCCTGGAGACCCTCTGAAAAGATGGATAATCCACATTCAATGACTGGTTTATATTTACCCACCGGTTCAGGAGGAACCCTGGAGACCCTCTGAAAAGATGGATAATCCACATTCAGTGATTGGTTTATATTTACCCACCGGTTCAGGAGGAACCCTGGAGACCCTCTGAAAAGATGGATAATCCACATTCAGTGATTGGTTTATATTTACCCACCGGTTCAGGAGGAACCATGGAGGCCCTCTGAAAAGATGGATAATCCACGTTCAGTGATTGGCTCGGCCCTCTGGAAAGATGGATAATCCACATCCA